>JAPKLY010000102.1:170151-313425 GCA_026898435.1 Prunella vulgaris
GAACTCAGCAACAGTTGAAGAAGCAAAAATGGACTTTGAGAACTCTTCTTCAAAATGTTTAAATATTGTATGAGTGTATACCTCTGCAGCATGCTTTATAATCCTTTTCATTCCAAAAGGTGATTCAGGGGTCATTCTTGAACACTTGAACTCGTCCTTTTTTTTCAGTTCTCCTCCATTGAGTTAATGTGTCATTGAAGATCTTGTAGAATTCTGTTAAATTCGTCTGTTTGTCAGCTTTGAATGCAATTGCATGATTCGTGCTTTCACTTCTTTGGGACGATCTTATTCCAGCAGAAAATATGTCCTTGCTCAATGACGTACACCATTTATCTTTAAGACTATAGAGTCTCTTAAACCAGACATTGTTTTCCAGTCCGTAAGTATTTATCATGTTTTCCCAGCAGATTTCAAACTCTTTCTCATCAATACAACCTGTTAAGCAATGGTTAAAAGCACTTTTAAATGGACCATCTTTCTTTAGTTCTCCAAATCTGTTGATTGCATTTTGTTGTAGATGCCAAAGACATAATCTGTGTCTTGTGTCTGGAAATTCCTGTAATAGGAATACAAGATAAAGAATATAAACAAAGATCAATATAATAATATCTATAATTTAGTATTACAATAACACTATATTTTCAATACCTGAAGTACATTATATATATATATATATCCAAAGACCAATTATATAATACCTAAAGAGAGGATATTAATACCCAAGGTATTTTTTAAAATATATCTGAATACCTGAAGTAAATTATATGTATACCTAAAGAAGAACATTATAATACCCTAAGAGCAAATATATATATATATATCTCAGAATTGAAAATTTATAATTTCTATAATAACTAATACATATATTTTAATACCTTTTCGAGTGCATTTGCTATTGCCAAATCTTGGTCTGTGAATATTGTTTTTGGGCTTTTATACCTCATTGATTTCTTGAACATTTGAAAAAGCCACTCAAAAGTTTCTGTCTTCTCATCGGATAAAAATGCACAGCCAAACATGACATTCTTCCAGTGATTGTTTATTCCAACAAAAGGAGCACAAATCAAGTTGTACTTATATGTTCTGTATGTTGTGTCGAAAACCATTACATCACCATATATTTCATAATCTTCCATCATCAATGAGTCTCTCCAAAATATACTTGAGAGTCTACCATCTTCATTTAATCTGATCTTGTAGAAAAAACTCTTTTCTTCAGATTCTTGCTTCTCCATAATATCAATTAAGTTACTAGCATCTCCTCCTCTAACTTCTTGCATTTTCAGTTTATTCACCAGATTGTAATGGTCTTTCACTGTGTGGCCCAAATTTTCTTCTCCTCCAACCTCATGCGCCATGTATCTATATGAATCAATAGCTCTCATTCCTGATGATACCATATCCTCTATAACCTTGCTTTTTTCCAATGTAATTTGTCTTTCTGAGCGATGTAAATGACCCCACTCTGTTCTAGTCAAGACATGATTGTGTTCCATATCATGTTGAACAACTTCATATTTTCCATGATTATTTCTTTTTACTATAATTCTAGCCTTGCACTCTGTTCTTGTAATTCTAATATTTATTTTTTTCACTGATATTCCAGTGTTTGAACCAGTATCTTTTTTTCTTAACCCTGAACATGAACACATAAACCTCTTTGCTAATATTATACTTTTTTCAAGTGCACAATATCTGTTTGATGATTTTCTCACACTGAATCCCAAAGAACGTGCATGCATGCAGTACAATTTATACATTTGATCAATTGTATCTTTCTCCACTCCAATCAAAGAACCTCTTATATCACGGCAATCAGTACTAGATTCTGATTTATGTCAAAAATCATATCAGTCTATTTAACAAAATAATATAATGTACAATAATAATATAAGAAACATTGTAAATAATACAATGTATAAAATCTGTAAGAGTTTCTGATTTATTCAGTAATAATTCCACATTAATAATTCATAATACCTGAAGAGTTCTATATTAATACCTGAAGAGTTTAATTTGAATACCTGAATTTTCTTCTTGATCATATTGTTCTTTTGTTTCATGTTCTTCTTCCATTTCTTCTTCCTCATCTCTAAGTTGAATTGTGTAGAGATCATCTGCTGTGAGTAAAATAAAATAAAAACATTTTATTAATCAAATTTATTACTTATTGTAGGAGTTTCTGATTTATTCTTTACTAATACCTCAATAATATTTGATAATACCTAAAGAGTCAAAATTAATACCCAAAGAATTGTAAATTAATACCTGAAGGTTTCTATATTAATACCCAAAGAATTGTAAATTAATACTTGAAGGTTTCTATATGAATACACAAAGATATCAAAATTAATACCTGAAGGTTTCTATATTAATACCCAAAGATTTGTATATTAATACCAAAAGAGATCAATATTAATACCTTAAGGTTTCTATATTTATACCCGAAGAGTTTAATTTGAATACCTCATATATTATTGAAATAATAACTGAAAAAATCGTACCTTCTTCCACATTAATTGTTTCTGTTTCTTCGACATTGATGATGCATTTTTCTATTTGCTCATGTTGTTCATCTGTTTGATGTTCTTCTATTTCTTCTTCATCATCATCTCTAACTTGAATTGTATAGAGATCTTCTGTGCGTAAAATATTTTTAGAAAATTATTATAATACGATTTTTAGTATAAATTATCGAAGGATTTCTGTAAAACTACCTGTTGAATCGAAGTATACAGTTGGATCTTTCATAATGTCGTGCTTGAATCTGTGTCTTCTTTTTTATTGAAAAAACCCAGCGATGTTCTTCAAGTTTTTTCATTCGCGCGAACCTTTAATTAGGTTAAAAACGGGTCTGACCCGTTTATTATAAGATCCGCGAAATTTTAATTATTTGGGCTTGGTCAAAATTGAATTCCAAAATTAGGCCCAATTATTGGTGCATAGCATGGAACCGGTTCCACAGCAGAACTACTCTTTATTTATTTTCCTTAACAGCATTAAGCCATCTCATTAATCTTATTTTTTTATGTGACTGAATTGATCTGAGATGAATCTATATTTTAACTTATGATTGGATTGTTTGTTCTAAATTGAGCTATACATGATGAAAGTTGTACTCTTTATATAAAAATGTGTGGGTATTATTATATCCACTTTTTATATAATCTTTCATTTATTAATAAAAAAATATATAATTAATGTTCAAATGTCTTCAATTTTATTTTTAAATCAAATAAAATTTCATTTCACAAATTAGGATAATAAAACGCTTTCACACCAACATTTATCATTAGAAAATCATACTAGTTTTTTTTCAAGTACCACCCATCAATGGTTCCTTTTCCCTAAAATTTCTAAACTATCATTCCTTCATCGTTTATTATATCCATAATCTTTCGGATTTTGATCCCCACCCACAATCTAACATTATGAGTTATTAGGGGTATAATTAGATATGTTAAGAGGATTGTGGTCCGTATTGCCAATCTGTTTAAACCGGTAAAAATAAAGTTTAGAGCTAGCATTTTTTAGGATTGTTTAAATAAGGGTTATTTTGGTCCTGAACCGTTTAGATCTAATCCTATAGGGTTGAGCCCTGTAGGATTAAGGTCTGCCCTATTATCCCGTTTAATATTTTTTATTTAATTTTATATTAATTTTACAAATAATTGTTCTATATATTTAAGATATATAATGAGTTAAAAGATAATATTTTATTCACATATGAATAAAAATATAAAGTAATAGAAATATTGAATATTGATAGTGTTATGTTTGATTTTTTTTGTTTAAAATTGATTGATATAATTTAATGTAATTAACAATATATTATTTATATATTAATATTATGTATCTTTTATTTTTTACATATTTTATGTAAATTGCATTATGTCATATTATCGATATTTTGAATTTTAATTTAATATTTTAATCATTTTTATTCTTTAACCCATTAGTGGCTCGTTTAGCCTCGCGAACCGCTAGGGCTAGGTTTAGGTGTCAACTATTAGCCGCCCGTTAAGTATGAACCACTAAGACCCTGGACTGTTTGCCCATAACCTTGTAGGGCTCAAACTAATGGGTTAGGGTCACCCCATTTAACATTTCTTGGTATAATATTGAAATTTAACGATACATTGAAATTTATTATAATGCACGAGGGCCCCCAGTTTATTTATATATATTGTTGATCCAAAACGAATTAAATAAGTGTATGGGAGAATACACTCATATCAAATCTTTTCGTAAGATTCTTGACAGTCCATGGTCACTTATAGTCTTATATTGAAGGATAATCCTGAAAGCAGTCAGAAAGACTTCAAGTTGTGGATCTGAGTGTTCAGTAAGACTAAGTTTAGATAACGAACCTACTGACAGCTCTAAAATTTATCAGTTGGATAACTATCTTAACAAGTCTTAGTGTGGAAGTGTGAGCCTTTAACTTGTTCTACTTGTTTTAGGTTCTCAGAAAGTACTTGACTTAATTTTCAAAGCTTGTGATTAAAAGGTCAGTGCACCGGTTTAGTCAAGTGAGAAAGCTATGTTGAATACTCAAATGATATGTCAACTTAAGCAATACAAAAAGCAATATAAAGCACACAAGATTTTAACGTGGTTCAGAGACTCAAGCTCCTACATCTACGATCCTGATTAAATAATTCCTTCAGTAGAATTATTCTTGTTTTAATGTGCCAAGGTGCATTATGGTTCAGGTTTCCTCTCTTAAGAAACTGATCCCAAGAATTCTTTGTAGTCCTCTTTACACCAACCTCCCAACATCTATTACAAACTAGCTTTAGGATGGTTTAGTATTTTGAATTTCAACTATTTATGATAATCTAAATTGTGCTAAACATTGTTAAGGATTACATTATCACTTTAAGCTTAAGATATTCTATGAAAGAACACGAATACTGAGATAGACTCTAAAGTAGAAAAATGTGGAACATTCTTCTTGGTTCGAGTGTTTCTTGAGTGCTTGAAAGTATTGGTTAATTCCTTGCTTTGTTCTCGTAATTTTGTTTGAGTCAAGGTCTTCTGTATTTATAGGCAACTTTCAAAATTATCCATTGGAGCGATAGCTTTAAAAACTCCTATTTTTAGGAGTAACAAACAGGCATTATACTTGCACTGTCAATTCATCATGCTTGTTTGGTGAAACACCCTTCTATTGTCAGATTGCTTTTTGTAGACTATGTCGCGCCGTTGTGTCAGATCCATATAGTAGGTGTGTTCATTTGGTTGATCAACATCCTCAATTTTTAGCGTAAGTCAAAGTTGTCTTCAGGCTCTAGGACTTGTCTCTTCTGAAGTTCTCTTTCATACTTTGAGGATCTCTTTGTCTGGCCTGCATTTCTTGATAAAATCCTTACTCCTAGATCAAGAAATCCCACATGTTCTTCATTGGGAAAAGTGAAGACACTTAGTTACACCCTTTGTCCTAAAATATGCTTAGTTATTTCTTTCAACAAACTTTTATTGTTTAATTGTAAAATAAAATTTACCTTTTTTTGCAAATTGCAAATTAATCTAAATTTTTTTATTTAGGCAAACTCAAACTTCGGAAAACTTGTTCCTTGTGCAAAATATGATATGAATAAATAAATTCACAATCATCATCCCAATAAACATGCACATCATTAAATATCTAAAAAAATTAATAACTTAATTAATATTATAAATTTAAAAATAAATTAAAATATATATAATTTTATTAAAGATTAGTCATATTTTTAAAATTTAAAAGTTTATATTGTATTTCATAAATAAATTAAAATTTATATTTATTTTTAAAAAATCACATTTACTTTATTATATTTAAATAAATAAGGAGATTATATATATGTATATAAAAAATATAAAAATAAAAATATTTGTAAAAAATTAAATGAAATGTTTTTAAAAATTTCAAAATAAAATATTCAAAGTAAAATACAAATATTTAAATTTATTTACAATAACTCAAAATTGAAAATTATACTACTCCCTCTGTCCCGCAGGAATTTGCACATTTTCCTTATTTGGACGTCCCACACAAATTTGCACACTACTAAAAAAGGAAGCATTGATTCACGTGCACACTCACAAAACTTTACACATATTTACCCATATACCACTACTTTATATATAAAACTATTTTTTCTTAAAAAATGTGTCGTCCCGTAGGGTACAAATTCCTACGGGACGGAGGGAGTACTTTTTTAAAAGAAGAAAAAAAAAAGTGCCCACATAAAATCTTAATTGTTAACTTTTTTTAAAAATTAAACTCCCTCCGTTTCTCAATAATCTTCATATATATTTTTTAAAAATTTCCTCTAAAATTTAAAAAAGTGTAAGGTCTATCCCGAAATATTCTTCGCTCTTTTTTTTTTTAAATCTCCTCACAAATTAAAAAAAATATTTTAAAAAAACGATGACTATTTTGAGATGGAAGGAGTAATAGTTGTATAAAATAGAATCATAAATTTTGGCGTGAGCTTTTATAATTTTCAGAGTTATGTATAACTCTTTATATTTAAAATATATAAATTATGTATATGAATATATATTTATATAAATTTAGATTTGATGTAAATAAATTATTTTATATTTATTATAATTAAATATTTAATGTTTTTAATAAAATATTATAATTTTTTTTAAAAGTAGGTTTCAAATATAATAAAATATTTTCATTTAAAAATTATAATGAATGCATTTTTATTATTTTTATAGTATTTATTTAATTACTTAATGATTTATATTTTTATTACGTTTAAAATTATTTAATGGTATGAATGCTTATTGGGACAATAATTATATATTTATTTGTACACATCAATATTCGGGCAAGAGTCAAACTGCCCAAAATTCTAATTGTTAAAAAAAAAAAAGTAAAGGTGGTGATTTATTTTGCTAAAATTCAAAAGTTTAGATTTAAAAGGTGATGCTTTTATATGCAATTAATTTTTCTTTTTTCAATATTCAATCAACACTTAATAACTTTATACTCATAAATAATCAATTAATTCACAAATGAGCCACACAATATTCTAAAATATCTATATTTTTTTAAAATCAATTAAAAACAAAACAAATACTCCTTCGTAATCATTTTTTTCTTCACATTTTTCTATATGACCATCCTAAATCTTATTTCACACCATTAAAAGAAACTCACACACACAAATTAAATACAATTTTTTTAAATTTTATTATTTAATTTTACACTTATATATTCTATTTTTCTTAAAAATTATTATATTCACTATATATTATGAAGGAAGAGTAGGGAGAACGAAGTGTTTTTTGTTACCATAAACTATTAGATATCTTCTATGCCGTAATAAATAAATAAAGGGTGTTTTACATATTGATTAAACAAAAATAACTATATTTACAAATTGGTTCATAAAAATTTGCACGGAAGTGTTTTTTGTGTTTGCACGGAAGTATCTTTTTTTGTACATAAATCAATTTGTAATTTATGCGAATTTGTTGAATCAATTTGTACATTTTTCATAAATAAAAAAGCATTCAAAATGTTCAAGTCTCATATGCACCAATTACATGAATTAAGGATTCATGCACTCACCCCACGCACCTGCCTGATCTAATCTGTGCATTCAAATTCGGATCACATATATATTGATTTATCCTTTATTTGCCCTCCTTTTTTTTTTTTTTTCTGAAGATGAATTAACAATGTTGTTGAGGAATCACCAACAATGGTGAAGATTATGGTGTCCGAGATTGAAGATGGCATTGTTGAATTGAAGCTTGTGATGGTGAACTATTTGTAGGTTGATATCAGTGTAGTAGTAGAAATTCCAACGAGGTGAATTAGTTCACCTGGCTCCTCACTTGAGTGAGTGACTTGGGTTCGATTCCCTTTGGGAACGAATTAGGAGGGAGATATAAGGTTGGCTTGTAGATATTCTTGGAGTATAAGGAGACTTGGTGAATTAACTTCTAATTACTAACAACTACTCCCTCCGTCCATGAAAAATACGCTCACATTTTTGCACGTGGTTTAATGCAATATGTAGAAAAATATTACGGGATATTGTAATGTCCGTTATAAATAAAACAAATATCTTTAGAAAGTACATATGATATACTCTCCAAAGATATTATTTTTATTCATAACGGACATCATAATATCATGTAATACCTTCCGACATATTGCATTAAACCACGTGCAAAAATATGAGCGTATTTTTTGTGGACGGAGATAGTAACATTTACCGATCCCGGTTCAAATTGTGATGGCATTCAAACTCCTGAATGTGAAGTTGCAGAGAACGTTTTTGTTGACCTTACGGTGTGCGGGTATTTGCAACCAGAGGGGATCCTCGATACCTATTACTCGATCTATTTATGGTTTAGTTAAATTAATATGCATTTTCTCGTGTTATTAGAGAGGGAAAATCTTGAATTTTTCTTCTATGTTTTGTAGCTAACATGTGGATCATAGCACTTAATTTGTTAAAGAAGAGTCATATAATTTATTTATTCCTTAGAGAAGTCCAATAAGAGCACAATTTTAATGGTCTTTGATGGAAATTGGTTGCGGGGAAAATAACATGATGTTTGATGAAATCTTTAAAAAAAATAGTGTGAATTTTTAGTTAAAACTAGTGTAAACTTTCTGTTTAAGTTAGTGTAACTTTTCAATATTGGTTGGTTTAATTTTTATTTATAATCAACCCAATAGTTCTAATGTCGAACCCGAGGGCCCTCTAAATTTTTTATTATATGAACATAAAAAGTTTATTGTTATTAAGGTTAACTTATCAGTGTGTGTTAGTTTTAACTTTTTCTTCTAATTCAATTTTAATTTTTTATGATATTAGCATATAAACTCTTTAGTGTTAATGAGGTTAATTTATCATTGTTAAATGAGATAACTTTTCAATGTTAGTTAATTTAACTTTTCCTAGTAATTTAATATAGCTTTTTTATTATATTAGCATGAACTTTTCAATGTTAAGAAAGTTAGCATTTTATTATTGAATGAGATAACTTTTTAATATTAACTGATTTATTTTTCTTTTTTTTAATTCAATACATTGTTGAATGAGATAACTTTTCGCCCATGGACCTTCTCCATTTTTTTATGTGTTAAATCTACTATAAATTTTGAAGATAGATAGACACATAATTAAAATAATTAATAATAATATAAATTTGTTAAACTCATGATAATGGGTGTAATTTATGAATCTCTCTCCTAACTTAACAAGAAATTTACACAAGCAGTGTAGAGGATTCAAGCCCTAACTTTTCAGTGTTAATTGATTTAATCTGTTTTTTTTGTAAATCAATACAATTATTAAAATATATTAACATAAGAAAGTTAATTTTTTATTGTTAAAGTACGATAACTTTTCAGTATTAACTAATTAAAAAAATTTGCTTAAAAAATTGTTGAAAATCAGGATGGAATAGTGTATCTCTCTCAACATAAAAACAATTATTATCCACCAGACCAAAAGCTAACATTATCATTAATGAACACACATTTCTAATACTCTCTCTGTCACATACTTAGTTTTTACATTTGTAAAACGGTCCATCCAAAAATCCTTTGCCACTTTTATTTGTGAGTTTATAGATTTTTACGTCCCGTAATTTTGCTCTAGTTTGATTTCGATCCTCATGAAATACGCATTTTGAAATTAATCCTGTAAGTTTAATTTTTTTTTGAATTTGGTCATTTTACATGCTATAGCAGGTAACCCATGATTTTTTTTTTACTAAACATATAACATATATATACAATCATAATTAATTAATAATTAAGCAAATTATAATTAATTTACACAGAACATTTATATACACATACATATATCATATATAGCTATGTATGTATATATCTAGCTTTATAATTAATTAATATTTTATAATATAATAAATACTACACTTAATTTCTTAACAACTATATAATAATTATACTAATTATATTATTATTAAAAAAATAATAAACATATACAATCAAATATACATGGACACACATATACAAATTTATATACATCATATTTAAATAAAAAAGAAAATTAAAAAGAAAATGAAGTGATGAATAATGCCTGCATTTGTGAGTTGAATTTTTTTTTAAGAAGATGAACAGTGCATGTGTGTCTATATACATATATATGCATGTGTGTTATTTTTTAATAATTATATAATTAGTTTAATTATTATGATTATATTTCTCACGCCACATGGATTACTTTTAATATATTTTATGAATAATAATTATGTTTTAAATTAAATAAATGTGTTAGAAAATTTTTGGGACGGATTGTGGATCGAGTCAGACTAAAAATTAAAGAACAATGGTTAAACAACTACATATTTTGTTATCACTATTAAAAAAAATGCATTTTTTGTAACAAATTTATTTATAACCAAATGTTAAATGGTTACAAAAAAAAGTTATTGTAACGATATTATTTTTTTCTTTACAAAAAATCTTATTTTAAATAACCTTAATATATATCATTACAAATAGCAAAAATTGGTTACAAATAGTAAATAATATATTATAATAAATTAAAATATATAATATAGGTATATAAAAACCTAAATAATATTTACATGAAGTTATGAAACTGAAATAATACTCAACTTAAAAATATTATATTATTTGAAAAAGATTAAGTGAAATTTTTATATATCTCATAAATTGAAAATAGAAAAATATTCTAACTAGATATTATGACAAAAATATTACCTTTATAGTTTAAAGAATTCTGTATTATATTCTCAATAAAATAACTTTTATTTCATAATTAAATTAGTTAGTCTTTTTTAAAAGACCTTAATATGTATATAATTTCTATATATATATATATATATATATTAATGTATATATTACACAATATTATATTATATATATCTTATTAAATTTTATGATAAAGCAAAATAATTTAAAAAAGAACCTACACATGTCAAATTCTTGAAAATTGTATATGTGTGTTATTTGTTTAATAATTATATAATTAGTATAATTCGTATAATTAAATAGTTGTTTAGAAATTAAGTGTAGTATTTATTATATTATAAAATATTAATTAATTATAAAGCTAGATATATACATATGTACATAGTCATATATGATGTATGTGTGTATATAAATGTCATGTGTAAATTAATTATAGTTTGCATAATTATTAATTAATTATGATTGTATATATATGTTATGTGTTTAGTAAAAAAAAGAAATTAAAAAAATCATGGGTTACCTGCTATAGCAGGTACAATGATCAAATTCAAAAAAAATTCAAACTTACAGGACTAATTTCAAAATATGTATTCCATGAGGACCGAAATCAAACTAAAGCAAAGTTACGGGACATAAAAATATATAAACTCTTTATTTTTTATAAAAAAATATACACTAATCCACCTTTATTATACCCATTAAAACATCACATTTTCACTTATTTAATAAAATATTACTTTCTCCATACCAGAACTACTTTCATAGTTGTCTTGAGCACGCGAACCAAAAAAAGTGAGTATATGAGTATAAAGTTATAAAATAAAATAAGAAAAGTTGTACTTTGTTGACTTTTGTGAGTGTAAAAAAAATTTCTTTTTATGTGTATGAAAGTAGAGTTGGGACGTCCAAATAATGCAAGTGTGAAAGTAGCTTTGGGACGAAGGTAATACTTTATCACTACCTACTTCATTTGTCTCACAAGAATTTGTAGATTTTTCTTTTTTTAGGATGTTCCACAAGAACTTGTAGATTAAAAAAGGAAATTTTTTTATAAATTTCACACTCACAATATTTATATATTTACACAAAATATCATTATTTTTTAATTTTTTGGGCCCACATTACACTCAATTCAACTAACTTCCTTACTTTTTACATTAAATTTTACCAAATTATTCCTTAAAATACTATTTTTTTATTTTATTTTATTCCACTTTTTTCTTGACGTGTGCGCCCTTCCCCTTCAAGTTTCTATAAAATGTAAAAAGTCATTTATTATATTTTCAATTAAATATTTTTTATCACTTTAGTAAACATCTATTTTATTATTAAAATATCACTTTTATCACTTTTTTATTAAAACCACTAAAAATATTAAAGTAAAACTTTACAGAATTGAGGGAGTATATAACTTGTACATTGTGCATTTGTTACATAAGTAATTCATTTTAAAAAAATAGCTACTCTTCATAATTACATTTCTTTTCAATTAGTAAATATTAGTTGTTAGTTCACCAAATTTCTAAATATTTATAAATAATCTCCCAATCAATATTATATCTCTCTCGTTCTTTAAAAAAAATTGAATTAGAATCACTCGTTAAAGTGGGGAACCCTGAGATCATGTGAGCTAAGCGATCAGATTTACTCATTCATAACATAATTACTGTCCGTGAAAAAAGATGTGGCATGCTCGTATTTACCACATTGACATTCATCTCTCACGAGAAAATCGATGTGCTGCTGCCCAAGTAGTAGTCGTGGTATTGCATGACGGAATTGCCCCTCTCTCTTTCTCTCTCTAGCCTCACTTCACTTGGGCGCTCCCCTTGGAATCCGTCTCAAATGTACGGTGATTCTCCTTCCTCTCCCCTTTGCTTGTTTCTTGATTATCAATTCCTTAATTATCTGTGTTTTTCGCTTTATCTCTCAATTGATTTCTCTTAATAACTGGTATACCCGTCGAATTTATGGTGTTTCTGTTGAATTATCAGAAGGATGTTTTGCAGGTTACTTTTATGGCGTGTGTACATTATTCTGAGAAAGTTGCATGCGAGGTCTTGTCTTCCATTGTTATGCTTTTAGATGCAGATTCTGGAAATTGTTGATCGCGCGATGAAATTGGGGGGAGATTTGAGGGTTTGGGGGGTTTTTAGGATAAAAGACCCAAATACCCTGCTCTGTAGAATTGATTGCACTTGAATGGGGTTAATTGCACGAAACCCCTCATGCTTGGAAATTTTGCGCGAAATTTTTAATTTTAAAAATATCAAGATATAGAAATATCGGAAGTAGATAAAACCGTGACTCATTTGTTTAGGAAGGTGAGAATTAACTCTACTTAATATACCAAATGGGGTTTCACACAAAATTTCCAAATCACGGGGGATTTTTGTGCAATTAACCCCACATGAAAGCCCCCAATTAGGCTTGTTAGTGAAGCGAGGTAGTCTGCTTGACTAAAAAGAAGATAAAAAATTGACTTGAACTTAATCGACTGGAGCTCGAGTTTAGAAATGCTTGGCTTCACTGACTTGCGAGCTTAATTGAACTTGGGTAGATTTAGTATTTTACCTTTATGATGCTGCTAATTAGGTACAGTCTAATAATATAACAATGAAATACTCCAAATAGTGTTAATTATGTAACTTATCAACTGGAGCTCAAGATAAAATATCTGAATTCAATCAGGTTCGAGCTTGGTTTCGAGCTTGGTTCCGAGCTTCGAGTTTTCTTGTAAAAGTTTTAGTCCTGCATTACTTGACTCGACTCATTTACTGATTTTACTCTCATTCTTTTGGAACGTATGAATAATCTTAAAATCATTAATGTGCCTTAATACTCTTTGATCCAATCTTTTGGTGGAATATCCTCAAGATGGTGGTAATTTTGTACGTGGTTGCACTTTACCCAGTAACTTCTTAGATAATGCACATTTAGCTTCTTTCGAATATAAAAGATTTCCCCATTTATGATGGCATTACAAAATGAGAGGACTCACCAAGAGTGTTACAACCTGCAATGAGCTGCTCATTCCCTTTTAATAATATGAAGCTTGCATGATATACGACACGAGCTCGATAATTCTTGTTTGGCATATACTATTCTATTTGCCCCTATGTACATGTATTTTGGCACACTGAAATATTGCATAATTCCTACTAATAGTAAACCCCAGATTTCCATATCTACAGGAGTTTATGTTGAGGGATGGAAAATGCGTCTGATGTATTGTTGACAGATGATCAGCACTTTCTTCTCTACCTTATCATGGGAGTCTACTTTGGTCCTGATCTCAAGGAAGAAAGACCCCGAAAGTCTGCTTTGCAAAGACTCGCCGAAGGCCTCCCTCAGTACCAAGAAAGTGACTTGGCTGGCTCCCACATAAAAACATCGATAATAGAAAATGTCTATTACTATGTACTGAGAAAGGCAGAGAACTCTGTTATTGTGAAGCAACCCTTGGTTCTTCAGTACATTCATGGAGTTCTTCCACTTTCACTCAAGGGTTCCACAGCTTACCTTCAGCTAGATGATCTTTTCCCTACCAAGCTTCACCAACGATCCAAATGTGAAAACCAACACTTCACCATTGACAATATTGTCCTCATTAACAACCCCAGCATAGATTACATTCAACCAGGGGTTATCAAAAGGTTTAAGAGGCTCACAGGGTTAGAAGATTTTGTTCTAGACACGAAACTGCATGTAATTGTGGAGGATAACCTTAACCCCAAAGTGCAATGGACATCAAAGCTCGATGACACAATGCATCTCAGTGTTCAATGTCTTAATGACTCTTCAAGGCCTAGTAGCTCTTCCCCGTGTAATGAAATGCAGGTATCCGATAATTGTGTAGAGCCACAAATGACTAGTGTTTGTAGGGAAGATATGGATCAGGGGATGATATTCCTTCCCTCTTGCCCTTCTATGGAGGAATGGGGTAACCTGGTTGCTACTACTAACCGAGGTTTTGCACTCACTGGAAGTGCTGCAAGAGGAAATGTCGGGCCTGTTCTTGGCCTGATGGATATTGGAGAGTCTGAGGATTCCTATCTTTTCCGCGTCTCCCTTCCTGGAGTGAGAAGGGATGAAAGTAAGTAAATTTGAAATTAACCGCATTATGGTACATTCTTGATGGTTTTCATTTGTTTGTTATAGTTAATTGGTTTTTTATATGAGTCTAGAGGTGATTGTATTTTGCTTGGTTAAGAAATTTGAATCCATAATCCGTGTAACTTCACTTAAACCCAAAACGCATTCACCATGTTTAATCTAGAAAAGGAAATTCACCATCTTAGTTGTTTGGAAAAATGTTTTATTTAGTCCTGTTACTTTGCCCAATAATGCCTTTAGGGTATTTCACTTGAATTGAGTTTTGTCCCTGTTAACTTCCAAAATCAACATTTTAGTCCTTTAACCGACTATAGCGGGAATGTGGTACAGGTTTTGACAGTTACAAAACGAATTCGAAAGAAAAGAAGTAAATTGAAAAAGGAAAGCCACATTAGCTCAAATGGTTGAAAAGTTGAATTTTGAAAGTTAACGTTACAAAACTCAATTCGGGGTATATCGCCATATTCTCTCTCATCAGTAACAAGATTATCTTCTGTGTCTTGCATTCTCAAGATATTACTCTTCTAGATGGAATGCCTCTTGAGGGTTTTATACCTATATCATGCAGGTAATTTTAGCTGTGAAGTTGAGAATGATGGTACAGTGATGATCAAAGGAGAAACAGTGACCGGAGAAAGAAGGGTCGAGAGATTCTCCCAGGTATTCGAGATGCGTTCACAGAATCTTTGTCCATCTGGGCCCTTCTCGATTTCGTTTAAGCTGCCTGGGCCCGTTGATCCTCAGCATTTCCACGGAACTTTTGCCACTGATGGGATTCTGGAAGGAATAGCCATGAAAGCAAGGAGGATGTATAAACGTAGGTCACACCAAACATCTCCCATGCCATCCCATCATCAAACGGTGTAACTTAGAGCTAGCTGATCTTCTTGTTGTTTTGTGTCTGTTTTTAGGATGAAATGCATCCTACGCCGTGCATTCGGAGCCCGTTTTTTGTTATCATCGGATGGCTCATAACTCTGCCCTTGATGTTATGTAGTGACTGCACTTAACCTAACTGTATATCATGATTTGAAAAATGTTGACTAATTGCACAACTGTTGTTTCGCACGGTGTTTTCATAACCGAATCGGTAATCAAACCGGATAGAGCACCGGTTGCTGGTTCAACCATTTGGATGGGCGGTCTAACCATTAAAATCATTTCGGTCTAATTTTTTTAATATTATATATGTTACTTTTAAAATTAGAATAAGTTACATATTTTCAAATAAAATTTTATTAAATTATAAATTACATATTGAAATAAGCACAATAGAATCATAGATAATTAAAATTAAAACACTCAAAAAAAATTCAAGTTATAATATTAGATTATAATTAACAAACATGTTTCATAATTCAAGCATAGTAAAATTTCAAATTAAATAATATAAATTGTAGAATAAATTAATTTTGGGTTCGAACGGGTTTCAAGATTTAATTTAATAAAAATATTGGAAATTTTCGGGGGGGTTCCGAACCGATCCCCGATTCTCAAAATCAGTGGTTTCCAATGTTAAAGTGCACTACATGGTTTTTTAATTTTTTGAAAAAAAAAAAAAAAAAAATTGGAAGGAAAAAGCTGACATACGCCGTCTGTGGGAATCGAACCCACGACCACATGGTTAAAAGCCATGCGCTCTACCGGCTGAGCTAAGACGGCTGAGCAAGTGCAGCATGTGGCTTTATTATATTGTTGTATGAAAACAAGAGTCTAGCCTGGCTTGGTATTCTAAATTCCAAGGAAATAAATTGGTTTGTATGTATATGGTCGGTCATATGGGTTCAAAATTGATGAATAATTTTAATTTAAAGGGAGTAAAGTTTTAGAACTAATGAGAAAAGAAAATGTAGAAATAATGACGGGAAGAAGGAAATAGTTTTTTAAGAATTCATGGTTATATTACCACTTGTATCATGTGGTAAAAGTTTTTTTTATGATAAGTTTAATATAAATTAAGTTTTAGAATATCAAATATTCATCATGATATGTTATGAGTGTTATGAATTTTACTGATTTAAACTCTTAATATATTTTATTAAATATTTAATGTTTTAAAATAGTTTCATAACAGGTTTATAATGAACCCATTTTTATATACTCGTATACTATGATGTTGTTACAGCACTATGGATTAGTGTATATAACACGTGTAAGAATTATTATTAATCCAGCAATTTTTATCTGTTTTACAAATGGCTTTCATATAAAATTCAGATCAGTTTTCATGCATTGCTCAATTAACGTTTAATTTTTGTAAAATGATAGTATAATTTTAACTTTTATCTTTTTGCAAATTATCCAAGGTATGTGCAAAAAATAATGACATTTGATAAAAAATTAAGGGAAAATATATATTTTTGTCTTATAATTTTCGTTGACTTTGGTTTTCGTCCTCTTAAGTTTTGAATTTTTGTTTTCGTCCTTTAACTTACCAAAAATTATGGTTTTCGTCCTCCAACCGCCTATAATCAATCACACAACTGGTAATACACACGTAGAATAATTTTTTTATTTTTTAAGCGAAATACTAACGTGGGGTATTTAGGGGGAATTAGGTCTTGATGGATAAAATACAAGATTAATCGTAAATTCTCTCCCAAATCAAAATCCTAGTCGATCAAATCTAGGCATCGGGGCTTGAGAGAATTAGGGAAAAAAGGAACAAAATCTCCAAAACAAAACATCCAAAAGCCTAAATTATTTTGAGCACATACTCACTGTACGAAAAGGAAAGGGGGATGTCTTCAAGAAATTCGTATGAATCAACGAGTTTCGAGCACAATATTAAGTGTCATTGTGATTTCGTTGCACGGTTTGTACATCATATTCAAAAATGAATCAGGATAGAAGATTCTATGGATGTAAGTATTGGATGGTATTTGGGAGGAAATTTACGGTTAAAAATGTATTTTGTCAAGACCTAATTCCCTCCAAATACCCTCACGTTAGTGTTTTGTTTAAAAAAAGAAAGTAAAAATGGATCCACATGTGTATTACCGGTTGTATGACTTGTTATAGGCGGTTGGAGAATGAAAACCATAATTTTTGGTAAATTAAAGGACGAAAACAAAAATTCAAAACTTAAGAGGACAAAAACAAAAATTCAAAACTTAAGAGGATGAAAACCATGATTTTTGGTAAGTTAAAAGACGAAAAAAAAAAATCAAAACTTAAGAGAACGAAACCAAAGTCAACGAAACTTATAGGACAAAAATGTGTATTTTCCCAAAAATTAAATTTATCAAATTGAATATAAATTGAGTAATGTATATAGTAACGGACTAAAATAAATTACTACCTCTGTCTCACAAAAGTTTGCATACTTTTCTTTTTAGTTTGTCCCACAAAAGTTTGTATAATCCCAAAATAAAATTATTCATTTTAATCTCCACTCTCAAAATCTCTACTTTACAATCTCTATCACACACATTCTACTCATTACATTTTTTCTTAAAAACCGTGCCCTAAAAGTGCCGCAAACTTTTGAGGGACGGAGGTAATAGTTTTTCTTACTATTTTATACCAAAATATATTTTATCCAAAAATATCAAATACAAAGAAATACCCACTTTTCTGGTAGTTTGATATATATTGAAATATAAAAAAGAAAAATTAAATGTGCACACCATTATTGTACCGAAAACATACGGATATTATAATGTACCGAAAATTTCGATATAATACAAAAATCAATATTTTCGATATTTTTCGATTCAATAAATGCAGTATACCAAAATTTTGAGTATTTTAAAACCCCTGTATAGGAGGGTCATTTGATCCAAGAGTCCTCCATTTGCACCTTCATCTCTCCCCCAGACCTGAGTATTTTATCCTCAATAACTATTTTAAATTACGAAATTACCTCATATTCAAATGATCATAAAATGTCACGTTACTTATTTCTTTCGTGCATATTTTTTTTGTACCCAAACATTGATTTCATCAGCTTCCAAGAAGCCATTCGACAACTTCCATAATCTCTCAAATACCAAATTAACGAAGGTGAAAAACAAAATCTTAATTCTCGATTAACATACGTCTGTCAAAGATGAGTTTGGTAGGCGCAAATTTCCTTGAGGTAAGTTGGTACAGTCTTTGGTTGCTACCTATAATACACGGATTCTTCTAAAAATATTATAATGTAATATCGGATTCGCACCCGCACTCCTAAAAGGGGTAAGATTCTTCAATTCCCGTGTCGGATTCTCCACGTGACGAATCCATCTGCCACGTAGCGAATCCAGCTAGCAGATTCTCGAATCCAACTAACGGATTCTCGAATCCACTGCACGAATCCTATTTATAAGCATCAAATATATCATTTAAATTGAATTTCATTGTTTCTTATAATTTAAATTGATAGTGTGACACTCATTTTAGATTGAATTTACTACTATGATCTATGTATTGAACTATTGTAACTCAAATTGATATTTTTTTACATAATTATATTATATTATTGAATATACTCAATTTTAGGTGATAAAAAATATAAATGATTTATAAAAAATTTATAAAAAATATATATTTTAAATATTATATAATAAAATATAAAAAAAATAGAGTTTATCCTTAACGAATCGCACCCTAATTTTTTTAAAAATTCGTATCCCCAAACTCGTATCGTATCACACTCGCATCTGCGTATCCGCACCCGTGTAACATAGATTGCTGCATATGCTATTCTCTAAAAATGAGACTATATAATTTGCATATGAAACTTGAGTCGAATTGGGCATGAAATTTGTTGAATTGGGGTTATCGAATTCAAGCTTCAAATTGTGGAGTCACCAGAAATTGAAAATATATAACCCAACTTACCTTGCACAAGAAGTAATATGTGATAACAATGGAACCGAAATTGCCTTGAGTTGGAAAATAGAAAAGGTCAAATAAAATACTTGGTTGGGGTGATTTTGTCATTGTCGGGCATGTTTTCAACCTCTACAAAAAATGTAAAAATGTTTTTTTCTTTTAAGTTGGTAAGATAACTTTTCACAAAAAAGAAAAAATGTTTTTACCTTTTGTAGAGGTTGAAAATAGGTACATCATCGCCCAAATTTTGGGGCTGACAACACAATGTTGACCTGGCTATTTATTGTCTTAGGCCACCAAATATCGGATACTTATCAGACCCTTGATTGTTTGTAAATTAATGTTTACTACAAATCAAATGAATTCCAACTGAATTTGAGGGGAAGTAAACAAATGGAATTCAATTGTTTACGATTAGTGAACTCATTTAATTGTGTAAATATTGTCCTACTAAAAGTGTTTTTGAAGAGATTACAACTATTTGATTCTGAGAGACAAAAAGGTAGCCCTTCAAAATCATCAAGATAAATGAAAACTTGGAATTCACATACTTTACTTTACATACTCTACAATGAGCTGCACGAAATATTATACCAAATTCTAAGAAATAGTACTAATAATTAGTTTAATTATGTAGAAATATTTTATTTTTAAGATTTTTTTAGTGAACAGGAAAGACAAACGCCACCGTCATTGCTCTTCCTACACATACCTGAAAACTAAGGATGAGGGCAATACTTCTTTCTACCTATGCTCCTGAGGCAACTGGAAGCCGCTCATTACAATTTTGTCAGCAAACATTTTACCCGTCTTTGGCATAACGTGCCAATGCAATGTTAGGTTGAAATCTTTACCGCGTAGATTACTTCCCTACAAAACAAAAAGGCGAAATGAAGCTTTGCTAAGAGTAACAAGAAAAACCACCACGAGTAAGACAATCACTCACTTGATCAACAAAGTGATATTTGTTGGACGTGTGTATCCAAAACTTTGCATTGTCTTTGGAAGGTATGATACCGTCCCACAGGGACACCTGAGAAAATGTATTGAAATCGTTTAATGTGATGTAGAAACGCAGCTCGGGAGGTTTCACTCGAAAAGATTAACTTAGCTGATTAATCCCAACAAAAGAACAGTATTCGGAAAGCCAATACTGCAAGTATATTAAAATGACAAAAAATTGTACGAGAGGGTCCCATAACAAGTCTCATTTACTATTTATATGACCCATGGACTTCGAATCATGTTTTTAAGGAAAGAACTACAAAAATATCAAAGTGGAGCCCTGTCTCATACATGAGACTGTGTTGCTCAAGAGTTAACCCAGTAAGATCTACTTAGACTGTCTTGAGTCAAGAGTCTTAACCCCAGTAAGACTCTAAGATATTACGAGCTTACTCACTAGAGCATGCTTTTAACCCAGTAAGCTCGTAATATCTCAATTTGGACTATAAGATAGGCTACAGCAGGTAGAAAACTTTCCTATAGGATGAATTGGAAGCCACGAGAAAATCAGAAATTTCAATATTGAGAATGCTTGCTATAGTGTATTTCCAACTTCATCAGGCAAAAATGAAGTGGATATCAGTTACTTAGCATGGTAAAGGTACTGTGGAGTCTGAATATTTTCTCAAGTAGTGGCACAGCATTTAGCATTACCATCGAGCAATTTCAGAAACAGATTCGTGAAATAATATACCTGATTAAGAGAATTTTTTGGGGTTTCATATTCTGCAGCAAGAAATACGAAGACCTGAAAATTTAAGATTTTATCAAAATCTGAATGACTTTAAAGACTAATGCAGCATACAAATAAAATCAGGAAATTGCAAAATTGATATATAAATTAAAGAGCCAACAATTGACATAAATTTCTCCAATATTGCCAAAATAGGAGACTTGAAAGAAGTGTAATGGATGCAGGTGCAAAGTCTATACTATACCTCTCCAGACAAGATGAGGTTAAGAGAATAAGTCTAAATGTAGTTGCATTGCCTACAATGAATTGTGACTAAGCTGATAAACCACAGAATAAGTTTTTATAAATGTTCTATATGATGAATATGCTGCCCATCAAGACCAGTTTATATGATGTTTAGCAACTAGAAGCTTACCAAATATTGCTGAGGAAATATATGAAGGCGACAAAATAAGAAAATAAAAACAACAAAACCATGGTTCATCAAAGAAAAAACTTGAGTTTTCTTGTTGAAACTGAAAAACACCTTGAGCATTTACAAAGACACGATAAAAATTTCATAGAACAAATTGTGAACAAAATAACTTGTATCTGACTAACCTGCTTTGTATTCCATGTGAACAATGACTGTAAGTTTGCTGAGATATTCAAAGTCAAACTGACCTGCATAATGTAATAAATAATCATTAGAAGATTATTTATTATTTCTAGGTAAGAGGGCATGTATGTGGAGTAGTCGCTTACTTTCTCCTTAATTGTCACTTAAAGCTTGTTATGCCTCTGAAGTAAATATGAGGTAGTATAATAAGCAGAACATCCAACCAACAAAAGTCCTCATTAATATTTACATCATAAGGTAATGTTTCTGACCATGTATGATTTATCTTTCCATAACATGCACATATGCGCTAGTATGCCACAAACCCCACTTCTCTAAAAGTCTATTAACACACAGGACACCTATCCTGATCCATTTGATGCAATGCTAATCTAGAGCGGAGTATGACAATGGTCATTGGCATCGGTCAAGAAGTTTGGTGCATCATTTTGAAGATGATATGAAACTAGCAATTTCTAGTAGAGAACTTAGATTACGACATCCGAAAGATAATGTGCAAGGTCAGAACTTATGGGCTTGAAATTTCTTTAGGGTTTAAAATACATGATATTACTTCTGAAATCATTGATACTTGATAGCATAGAAGCTAAAGTGAAATACATGTGAGATTTCCTTGTTCAGTTGTAACCTGTGTAGCATAGTTCCTTGTTTGGAGGATGTTTCCAATGATATATTACTTATTTTATTATCATGGCCATTGTATTTACCCATATTAATTAATACAGAGATTAACTACTTAAGGCCGTTAATTTGGGTGACACTGCAATATATTTTATTAGAGTGGTAGTTAATGAGTGCTACCTTTTGAGAAAGAAAATGTTAATAAAGCTTATGCAATTTTGAAGAATTTGAGGGCATTCTAGACTCTAGTAGATTATCTATTTGACCATTGAATTAAGGATCTGCATAAGACTAAGCTCAGCACCTATTCATTTCTTATGTAGTTCTAGCTAGATCTCCTATCGCAATCTTTCAGTGTCTACTGTTAAGAAGCCCAAATTCGTCTGCTATTCTGAGACACCAAACTTCTATAGGTTTACTAAATCTACATTTCCTTGCATTTCCCACCAAGTCGTTACCTTAATAAACACAAAGGTTCCTACTTTTTGAAAGAGATGTGAATTCAACAGTGAAGAATATTCTTTCGAGAGGAGAAGAATGGCAAGCAACGCGATTGGCATTACAGTTTGAACTTCGAATAACACAATCCACACATCATAAGAAAACCACAGCAAACAAAATCAAGTGATCAAATAGCATTTCAGGCCAAAAGGCACTAAATTTATGTTGGTCATAATAAAGTATTGCTGGAAAAACAACTGACTCGTTGGAACTTTTACATTCTGAAAGAGACAGCAACAGCATAGATGAACTACACATACATTCCTATTACCCCTAAAAACACAGATCAGAGGAATGAAAGAACAAATTCTTCAAGTCCTGTCATAATTTAGTTGATATAACTAGGAGAAAACATCGCCAAACCGCAAAAATTCCAGTGAAGTGCACATAACAGGCGAATCCAACTCACGAATCGAAAAACAAAAATCATATCCATACCATCAACAAACAATTAAATCTACGGCAGAAAAGAAAAGCCAAAAAGTAGAATTACCTCATCGTCCCCGTCCGGTTTCTTCTGGAACCAATTAATCTTCAAGACCTAAAATAAAAGCACATAAACAAAATAAACAAACAAACGATTAAACCTCACACAAATACAAAAATCAACGCGTATGTATAGATTCAATCGTACTTGAACTTGCGCTTCAGGAGACTGGGGATGGAAATTGTCGGAGAGAGAGGCGAAAGCGCAGAGTAGAGCGAGAATGGTGAGAGCGAAGGTGAAGGAGGCATTAGCTCTGTGCCCAAAACTGTGCATTGTTTCTTCTGCTAAATCTCGAAAAAATGTTGAGGTTTTTGCTTATTCATAAATGGAGAGTGTGTTAAATTTCAAGGCAAATTCTTCCGCTGACGTGGCAAAATGTTATTGGCCGAATAACGTGTCTAGGAAAGGCGCGCACGCTGATGTGTTCTTAAATATTTATTTAACCTTTTCTTAGCCAACATAAACAATGAGTAGAAAAAAAGAAAAAAAACATAAACAATGAGTAATTTTATATGAAAATGGTTAATAGTAAGTTTATTACTATAAAATTATTTTAAAATATTAAATATTTAATTAAGTGTATTAAAATATTAATTACGAATAATAAAAGTTGGGTCTGTAAAATCTATAATAATTATTCCTCCGTATTTCTATAAGTTGTCCGTTGCTTTTGGGCACACGAATTAAGGTAAAAGTGAAAAAGTATAAGTGATGTGATGGAAAAAGTGAAAAAGTATAAGTGATGTGATAGAAAAAGTGAAAAATTATGAGTGATGTGATGGAGAAAAGTGAAAAAGTAATGAAAATGGTGTAAAAAGTATTGAAAATAATAATAAAGAAGTGAATAGTAGTTTCCAAAAAAGGTAAAAAAACAATGAGCAACTTATAGAAAGACGGAGGGAGTATAAAATAATATTATTGATTAAATTTTTTGATACTTTTGATGAGATTTTTGATACATTTGATCAAACGTTTGATACTTTTAAAATTGATTTACATTAAGTTTATTATGAACTATTTTTTGTATACAATTTGGCAATCATCAATGATCGAAATGGGCTTAATTTGCATGCTCGTAACAGGACAAATATTCTAAAAGCTCCATATCTTGACTGCCATCAAACTTGGCCACAAGCTTTGATAAAATTCACTCTAGTGCGTGGCTGGTCTATTGACGAGGGTTTGAGATTTAGGAGTATACTACTATTTAGGTCTCAAGTTCGAAATTCAAAATGAGATTAATTCATGATATGTGTCAATTCATATAAAGCTTTGTTCAATCGTGGGATGATCCCCCTAAATTAGTCGATCTATGGCCGGATATCGAGTATAAAAAAATAATAACGCTTACTCCAGTATATGTTGAGTTCTGATGAAACTACAACAAAGTTTTGTGTATTAGCGTTTTTAAAGTAAAAACATACTCCCTCCGTTCAAGACTACTTTCGTAATTATTCTGGGCACACGAAGAAAAAATGAGTATGTGAGTGTAAACTTAAATAATAAAATAAAAAAAGTGTACTTTAATTTATTGACCTTGTGAGTGTAAAAAGTTTCCTTTTTAAGTGTGTGAAAATAAAATTGGGATATCCAAATAAGATAAGTGTAAAAGTAGTTTTGAGACGGAGGAAAATATATAATTATGAAAAATATTGCTATACTTAGAATAATTATTAGTATAATTAAATTCAATTTAAATATATTACTGTGTGCAATTATTTTCTTTTAAATATATTTGTAAAGCATGTTGAATATTAAAACTTCATGATCAATATGGGCATTACATAATCAGTGTCGAATTCAATTCAAGTTTAATGGTGTGATCATTACTAATAGTAGAACTAGTTTTTCTCGTACACATTAGCAAATCACTCATCTACTTTATGCTTTATTTTACATTCATTATATTGTTTGCTTGGAACACAATGTACCACCTTCAAAATAATCATCGAAAAATATAAAGGGTGTATTGGATTAGGATTTTAAAAGACTTTTTTAGCTGAAAAAAGTCTTGCAGATTTTCAAGATTTTGTATGATTTTAGTGACTTTTAAGATTTTGCAGGATTTTGTAAGACTTTTAAAATCAGGATTTTAATGAATTTTGTAGGATTTTATAGACTTTACAGAATTTTATGGATTTGTATCATATGATATGAATTCAAGATTTTTCATACCTTCGAATTAAAAAAAAAAAAATCAAAGACAAAAAAAAAAATCATAATATTATGTCCTCCTAAATAACATTTCTCCACATATCTATAGCTACATTAGTCCTACAAGCATTATCGTCATGTCGTCTTACTCTTGTTATAGCATCATTTAGTAGTTTGGAATCATGTGCCGAACACTCTCACCCACTCAGAACGTACATGAACTCCTAATCAAAATTTAAAGAGTAGGGTTTGCAATTTTGCATGCATGAAAATTACTTTTTTTTCTACTCTCTCCGTCCCAGAAGACATTGCGGTGTCTTTTGGGCACGCGGTTTAACAAAAAAGTATAATAAGTACATTTTTAGGAATATTATATGTGTTGTGAGAGTAGAGTTTAATAAATAATTTCTACTTTTAGGCTTGCAAACTTTTTGTGAGACAGACCAAAATAGGAAGTATGCAATGTCTTTTGGGATGGGGAGAGTATTATATTTTCCTTTTACCAATGATAGCATGAGCTTTTTTGTTTTATTACATGACTTTTGGCACATTATATAGGCAAAAATTTGGCTCAAACCATTGTAATAAAAAAATTCTACCTTAATTAATGCGTAATTTTATTAGAATTATATTATCATATATTAATTTCTACTTAATATATATATATATGATATACACGTATATAGATGTGTATGTTAAAAAGTATCGAAATTGAATAATCAAAGCAACCAAAATAAAAAATAACAAAAACTCAAATTCCACGAAATAATACTATCAATGGAAAAATATTACCTAATGATATATGCAATATATAATATTAGTATTATAGTAAGGTAACTTACATATTTGTTCAAAAAAATAGTTATATTTACAAATTGGTTCACAATTTCTGCACAGAAGTATAATTTTTTCCTGCACAGAAGTCTATTTGTAATTTGTGTCAATTTTGTGAACCATTTTGTAATTTTCCCTAATTTTTTTAAATGAACCAATACGTATATATATATATACATATATATTTAATGAATTAATTATAATAATTAGTTTTATTTATTCTAATATATATGTAATATATATAATATTATATTAGCCCTCGTCACTGTAATTACTTTATCGTTGATGTTAGTATTATGAGTCATGACTATAAAAGTAACCATAGAATTAAATATAAATGCAGAGATAAAATTATAAGGTTAAAAATATTTTAGGTCTTAAAAAAATCATATATAAATCAATTTGGGGATAAATAAGATCATTAATAAAAAAAGTCCACCGAAATCCTAGGGGTTTTGATGGGATTGTTGGTATTTATAAAATACACTAAAAAGTCCATCAAAATCCATCAAACCCAACAATCCTTTAAAATCCTTATATTTTTTAATACCAGTGGATTGTTTTTAAGTCTTTTAAAATCCTGATTGAATACCAATGAATTGTTTTTAAGTCTTTTAAAACTCTGATTGAATACCAGTGGATTGTTTTTAAATCTTTTAAAATCCTAATTGAATACCAACAAACTTTTTTATAAGAAAAAAATCCTTTAAAATCCTACGAAATCCCAAACGAATACACCCCCCTAAGATTTCAAAACAAAAGTACTAGGAGTTCGCTCGTTTAAGGAGGTAATGTTGGAAATATCCAACATATAGGGCTTTCACATGTCAATATTAAATGTGTATAATTGTCTTTAAGGAGGCTCAATTAAAGTGATCTAAATAATTATGGGCTTTATGTGTAGATACCATTAAGTAATCTTAATTTGTTGAGGAACCAAATTGAGATAAAAGATTATTGGTATAAATGGGGTTATGATCCCCAAACATCATCACATTCATCACACAATCATATATTCTCTCTACGGAAAAGTGACAAAGAGATGAGACTGATTGTTTGGGAAATCATCCTATTGAATCTCAAATCAAAACACATGGATCTAGATATGCTTCCGCTATTATGATTAAAGGTCCTTTTAATTTTAGATAATAGATGGTAGATTGTTGGTATTAAGACCTTTGTGTTGAGACGTATTTATATGATTAATTAAGTTCTTCTAACAGGTAAAAGATGAAACTATTTGAGAAATGAATCCAAAATCAAATTCGGAAGCACCGAAAATCCAAAATCAAAACCAAAAGAACATTAGTTAGAATTTAATGCAAAAATTAAAACAAAATCTAAACACATTTAAGATTTGACATTATATAAAAGAAAGAATGGAGCGATGAGTATAAATAGGATATAAAATAAAATAGAAAATTGCATTTTTGGCCGCTGGAGAACGAACCAAAAATACTTTTTGTACCTATATACACGTAAAGAAGACATTTTATATACAAACAAGTAGGAGGTGACATTTTCTAGCTAAAATGTACTATATGACATGACATGCCCTCTCATGACACATGTCCTATTTGACCTACCTCAGACCAAGATAAATATCCCCATTCAAGTTGGATAATTATCATATTTACTAGAATAACTATGATTACAGGTATTAAGTGCTCGTCCTGAGCTACTATGAGTATAGTGTGATTTGGCAGGTTCTTTTGTGCTTGTCTTCTAGGCTTGACATGTTCTGTGTGGTCAACTCTTTGTTCGATGAGTCTGTAACTGGACGATCAGCCTTGCCTTCCTCTTTGGCTAACTTGGACTTTAAGGCTTGTCTAGTCTTGGGGTTATCTTTGGGCAATACCTTGAGCGATGACCTTCGAGCAGACTACCTAGGACTATCTTTGCTCATTGTGTAATCTCGTCATTAATTGTAGAATTGGATTATATTGATCGCCTTATCAACATATGATATTGAGTAATACCTCATGATTATTCAGCTTTTCAAAATACAAATAACAAAAGAATCACACGTCCAACATTTATCTAGGATTTTCAAACCAATCTTCAAAACTATAATCACTATGGAATTTAATACTTAGATTGCAAACCAACTCCAGCTTCTTGCCTTCAATTCATATACCAGTTTACTTGTAGATACATTAATATTTTTTAAAAGCTTGCATTCTTTTCTTCCTAAATCAGTCAAGTAATAAACTCTCATATGCTCACTACAACATATTTCTCTCCTCTCTCTTTGAGAAGCCTACTAAAATGGGTAGATTCATCAGAGGATTCGAGAAAAGCTCACTACTCAAACACCAACATTATATAATATCCATTCAAATCGAATACAATAAATTACATTTGAAAAATATATTTTTACCTATTCCCAATTTATCACCACATAAGCCACATGTTACCTCCTCATTTGGTCCAATAACATCTTTCTTTCTTTTTTTAATTTTCTTAGTTTCTTTTGTGTTGAATAGTCTCCTCTAAAGAACCCTCCAAGCATGAATAATTATTTTGCTCGGCATGAATTTATGCACTTGAAGGTCTTCTCTTTTAACACCTCCGTTCTAACTCTATATTCATTTTTGGTAGTTGGTAGCAACCATAAGTTTCACTTGTTTTAAATGTCGTCTATTGTACTCCTCCATCTCTATTTATCCTGAGTTCCAGCTTTAAATGTGCACATGTTGAGCAACAAGACTAATTCACTAAAAAAATACTCTATCAAATAACTCACGTTTCCAAAATCATTTGTAGCTCCATCTTTCTTCTACCCATTCTTGTCTCTCACACAACATTTTTTTTCAAATTACTCAAATAGTACAATCCAACTAATCTACTTATAAGACACCACCTTCTCTTGTCCATTTTTCTTTCCAAAGCATTGTATTGTCATCCCCCCTCATCCACCCACCATTTCTTCCCCCTCCAATAGCCTAATAGTCTCCCAACCCCCTAAAAATCAGTATTTTCTTCTCCCTCCACCTGAGTGATAGTCTATTAAAACAATCCAACTCCCTCAAACCTAAACGCCTATCTCTTTTTTTGTATACAAATATATTTCCACCTGATCTAAACTATTTTTCTTGAGCTCTCCAACCCTATTCCCCCAAAAGAAGTTTCTCTACTCAAAATTTCTTGAAAATTTTATATGTAGAAAGTAATAAATTGGGATAGAGTATAAGATTGCATTTAGCAAAGTTAAACTCCCTCCAATTGAAAGTTTCAAAATCTCCCACTCTTTCTGTCTCTTTTGACTTCCTGCACCATTTTTTTTCATACTCACAGTTTATTTGAAAATTCGTCAATTTGTATACCTAAATATGAGAATGTAAAAATTTTCCAACTTAACACCCAATTCGCTTGGCGCCATAAATTTCAATGCTTCATTAGCCATATTAATGCAATAAAAGTAACATTTACTAAAATTCACACTTATATTCATATTTTCAATTTTTATATTTATTGGTGATTGTGGAAAGTTTAATCCTGTTTATCGATGTAGTTTCTACATCCTCTATTGATTTCATCCATGTTGAAGCCACTTCTGTTTTGGAACCGATTTGGTCTGCTTAAGTTTGTTTGCTTCTTACATCATTTCTCATTACAATAAACTCGTTAATATTTTGATTTCTTTTGACTAACTATATACCCCTCAATATTGTGATACAAAATTCTCTTACCTATAATACTCCATCTATTCTCAAAAAATAAAAACAAACTAAGTAGTATTTCTTTCATTCATAAACAAAAAGTTCATTTAAGTTTTGTACGAATTTTAAGAAAAATACATATTATATTAAACAGTATCAATTCAAATATAAAATAAATTATTTTAAATAATAATATGTTTAAATTTACTAGCAAATTATGTAAATAAATTTACGTTGAAAATGTAAATAAAAAAATTATTTTCATTTAAAAAAATAAGATCAATTTTTACGACGTGGAATTTTTCCACTGGTGACTGAAGTACAATGTTCTACTCTAATTGACCAACTAAAATAAAAGGTACATAAAGTCGTCATTTTTTGTTATCCTCCATTTATTTATTAATTAAACAGTACTTAACTTGATTTGAATTCCTGTTCATAATTAATTTTGACTCTTAAAAAACTGTACTTCCTTTTGTTTATTACAAACATCACATGAGACATCGTGGCTTGAGGATCTATCTTCGAATTGTTTTTATCAGGTGTTTGGTAGGTTTTATAAGAGATATAATATGAATTTTTATACTGACTTATCTTGCTTGGTAGGAGGTATAAATTTTATGTTGATCTGTTTTTTATACGGTCGACCATGTAAAAAAAGATGTCATATTACATATTTTTCACTGTTTACAATGTAATAAATTATCTCACATTTTCCACCTTACAATTTTTGTACGGCTTGAATAGTAAATTTTGTTCTTATATATCTACATATTATACTTTATCAAATGAAATTACTTTTTTTTCTATCTATATTATACTCTACCAAGTGAGATTATTTTTTAGAACTAATTTTATATTACTGTTCTATTACACCCTACCAAATAACATTATATGAGTTTTACTTACAAAATTTATAACTCTTAATATTGTCTACCAATTACCACTTTAAAGTAAACTTATATGCAACTGGAATTGAATCCTCTCTATTTTTTTTGTGTAAATTTCTCCTAAAGTTGGATAGATAGACATAATACAAGATCCTACTCATTATTATGAATTTCATAAAAATTTTATTTTTATAAATTATTTTAATTTTGTGTCTATCTTTCTTCAAATTCACAAAAAATTTACACTAAAAAATGGAGGGAATCCATGAATATATGCTCCTTGGCTTCATCGGACTATAATCAAGTTATTTCTTTTTCTCTTTCGTTCGGGCGGAATTTATTTTTTCACATATCAAATTTTGTTTTCTTAATAAATGCTGACATTATATAAATTTTGTAACGATGTTTCAGTCCTTCACGATATATTGTACTCCCTCCGTCCATGAAAATTGGACTACTTTTTCTGCACGTGGTTTAATACAATATATCGAATGGTATTATGGGGTATTTTGAGATCCGTTTACGAATTTAAAAATTATATATGAAAGTATGCATATAGTATTTTTATATACAATTTTTAAATTCGTGAACAGACCTCACAATACCCTATAATACCCTCCGATATTTTGCATTAAACCACGCGCAAAAAAATATAATCTATTTATCGTGGACGGAGGGAGTAACTCACATTAATGGATTTAAAAAAAATTAATCTACACGTGAGTTTTAAAATTTAAAAGCTTAATACAACTACATTATCACTTTTTTACTATATTATCAACTTTTTACTGTCTATTCATTTTATCTCCTAATTTCTCACCCAATATATAATATAATAATATAATGTTAATAATTATTAAATTTTAATTTTATATAAATAAATCTCAAAATCTTGTATAAACCCATGTTTATGACTAAACAAACAAACTCTACATTTTATTGACATTTTTTGAATTTATTGACAAATTTACGAGAAAATCTTGTATAAACCCATGTTTAAGATTAACTGTGTAAGATGAATTTAAATAACACAAAATTAAATAAAGAAAACCCATTTTATTTCATTAATAATATTAATAAAACAGAGTTCTATCTTACTAACATAATCCACGAGCTTTTCTCCACATTCAATGTGATGTCCTAATCCACATGAATTGACATTACTAAGAAAAAAAAAAAAAAACTTTAGTCAAATGAAATGTGTGCGCATTGAGTTGCAGCGACAACTTTTGCTTTCAAGTCTTAAACTCTCCAAAATAAAGTAGCAAAACGCAACAATCAAGAAGACACCGCCCTCGCCTCGTTGCTTTTTAGGTAGGTTTTCTTCCAAATGTCCCAACATTTTCTTTGACATATTTGCCCTCCATCTACAATTTACAACCCCTATCCACCCCTTGATTTTCCAATCAATGCCATTTCCCCATTCTAACCCCCCCAATCTTCTTCTAAATTTCAAAACACCCTCCTCCTCACTACACAACACTTGCATTTCTCAATTCCAACTAAAAATCCATTCGATTCACTACTAAATAACATTAGAACACTTAAAAAAGAACATTCATGACAAAAAGGAACTACAAACCCTAACAATTTTACATAATACTACAACTATCGGTGTTCTCATCGCTAAACATGTGTGTAAATTGGTCGTTCCCCGGAGGCGGCGGTCCGTAGCCCGCCGCAGGCGGCGGCGGCCCATACCCCATGCCCGGGTGCGGCCTCGCGTACGGCATTTGATTGTACGCGCCGCCGTACCCGTTCTCGCGTTGCTGATTCATCATCATCATCGGGTTGTACGACCCGTGCCCGTTTTCGCGTTGTTGATTCATCATCATCATATGAGCCATGTACTGTGGGTTGTATGGATTCCCTTGGCCCCTCCCGGCGCCGTTCATCGCCGGCAGCCCCTGCACCGCCGGAAAACCACCCATTTGACCCATGAAATCCATATTCCGACCGCCGCCGCCGCCGCCCTTTTGGTTGCCATTCATCTCGTTGAACCCATGATGTTTACCCATCTTTGGACCTTCGTCAAAATCATCCCCTCCTTTCTTACTCCAACCATCTTTGCCCTTTCCGCCACCGTTCTTGGCGGCGCCCTTGCCGTTTCCGCCTCCGTCCTTACCATTTCCGCCGTGCTTCTTACTACCTTTGTCACCATCCTCTTTCTTATTCTTTTCCCCCTTCTTCCCATTCTTTCCCCCACTGTCTTTCTTCCCCCCACTGGCCTTCCCCAAAATGCCCTTGAGAAACACATCAATTCCACCGCCTTTCTTCCCCTTCCCACTGTCTTTCCCACCGTCTTTCTTGACCTTGAAGTCACCCTTCGCCACCGCCTTCTTCGCCGGAGCTCCATGACCCCCCTTGGCAGGTGCCTTAAAAGCTTCATCAAACTCATCCTCATCGTCCTCATCATCAAATTCGTCATCAAAATCATAATCCTCGTCAAATTCATCATCAGATTCCTCAGGCACCTTAAACTTAACAGATTTCTGATCCTTCCCCATGAATTTCTCCTCCACCCCTTTCTTCTGATTCATCTGCATCTGCATCTGTTGAATCTGCTTGGGAATTTGGCCTCCACCCTTCTGACCTTTCGCATCTTTCAATTTATCGAACTGCATATTCTTGAACTGATTATTGTTCAACATAGGAAATGCCCCCTTCTGCGGGCCCCATAGCTCCGCATGCTTCCCCCCTTTCTCAAGCTTGTTGATAAGCATCAATGGATCAACATTCCCCGATACCATCACCTTCCCCTGCTCCGAATCTATAATTACCTTATAAACCCCTGTTTTTATTTTTTTTCAAAAAACCGGAGGTAAGTTCATTCCCAAATCCACAGTATGTTAATTTGTGTGTAAAATCGTATCACACAAATTTTGTTGCAGAAACAGAGATGGGTTCAGATCTTAATCAAGAAACATACCTTCAACCTTCTTCAGGCTCTTTTTAATCTTACTGGCACATCCTTCACAGTGTATGTTCACTTTCAGAGCACACGTCTGCAGTTATATACACCAAAAAATTAATGAAGAAGTACATAAAAACAGAATTGAAAAAAATGAAACAGTGGATTTAGATGAAAATGATACCTGAATCTTCAGCATATCTTGCTTATTCATTGTGTATGGTTCAAGCAAAGACAAGGAGCAAGATTCGGGTGTTCTTTTGCAGGACAGAGAAAAAATCGCTTTGAGAGAGAAACCAATGGTTGAGTTAACCAAGAGAGAGAGAGGGAGATGTGAGAGAAAGGAAGAGTGTTGGGATATTTAGCTACAGAGTAAAGGCGGTTTGCCTTGATTTAAAAACAGACTGAGTTCCACCACCAGCTGCGAAGGAGCAGTGCTCTGTTTTTATCTTTATCTGCTCCAATTTTAATTGGATTTTGCTGCCATTTAAATATCTTGATACACTTTCAAAAAAAAAAAAATCTTGATACTACCTTTTTTTCTATTAAAATTTAAAACGCATTTAATATAATATAATTATAAAAAATGAAAAGTTATAATAATAAAAAAAGATATAAAACAAAAATTATATTTCTCAACTATAGTTAATTCTTTTATCTTTTTGACATCAAACTATTATTCAGTTTCTCAACTAAAAACCAAACTATACATTCCATATGAATTTATTAGCAACTAAAAATAATACTCCCTCCGTCCATGAAAATTGGACTACCCTTGTTGTGCACGGTTATTAAGAAAAGTAGATGTTGATGTGTAAAAGTGAGTGTATTAGAATAAAAAAATATTTAATTATTAAAAAAGTACTTGATGTGATGTGTAAAAGTGAGTATATGTGTATAAAAAAATGAAAATAATGATTGTAAGTTTTCCATTTTAGGTAAGTAGACCATTTATTGTGGACGACCATTTAAGGCAACGTGGACCATTTATCGTGGACGGAGGGAGTAATTTATATAAATATTTTTATTTAAAATTTTATTTAAGAAAATTTTTTGTAGAGACGTATAATATTATTTGGACGGAGAAGTATTATTTTTTATTATATTATAAAGAAAAGTATGATTTTGATGTTGTGTGCAGGTAAAAAGCGATATTGAACAGATCATTGAAAGAAGGGACCCATGATCATTATTCCACCCGTCATATCTAATTCTCCATTATTGATGAAATTAAGTCTCCAAGCTTTGAATCAAATCACGGACTTAAGTCAAAATAGATATTAATGTAAGATTTGATTTGATTAATAAGTGTGTGGAAAAAACTAATTAAATGGATAGAAATTGCAAATAAAATGTGAGAGACTTGGACTAAATCTAGGGTTGTTTGGGTGGCACCTTTGTACGGCCCCTTCGCAGCTAATTGGGGAAAATTATTATTTTTGTCCCGTAACTTTACCTTCTTTTGATTTTGATCATGTGACACCACATTCATGTATAAAAGAGGTAAAGTTATAGGACCAAAATTAAAAAGGAGTAAAGTTATAGGATGAAAATAAAAAAATTGAAAGTTAATAGGACCAAAATCAAAAGGAGATAAAATTACAGGACGAAAATCAAAATTTGAAAGTTAGTTGGACCAAAATAAAAAAGAGGCAAACTTAAAGGACAAAAAAAATATTTTTCCCCAGCTAATTGAGTTACCTTCTTAGAGGCTCCGCTGGCCGATATAGACGGGTTTCGATTGTCCCTATCGAATCTATTGAGGAGTAATAGTAATCAAAATTATAATGTGTGTTTGAAATGATTTTATTATGACTTTAATTTTTAAAAATTAAAAAATCTTTTATAATTAAGTTATTTGAGAACTACTCTCTCTCTCCACCAATTATATACATCTTTCTTTACACGTTATGTCAGAGAATATTTTGGGGTATTGTGAGTTCTGTTTATGAATAAAGTGGATATTTTTGGAAAGTATATTGTACCCAAAATTATTTCTGACATATTGCATTAAACCATAAAAAAATATGTATATAATTGGTGGACAGGGGGAGTATGATTTTTATTTCATATCATTTTCATTCCTATACTTTTTTCATTTCTTACAATTATACCAAACGTCCCCTTAATCTTGTACTCCCTCTCACTCTCTTTTTCTTTTGTACAGAAAACAGAGGAAAAAATAAAATGTGTGGGTGTAAAATTAAATAATAAAATATAAAAAATATATTTTGTTGTCTTTTATGAGTGTAAATTATTTTATTTTTTAGGTGTTAAAAAAATTGGAACATCCCAAAATAAAAAAAGTATGAAAATTATCCTCGGACGAAGAACTTATGTATCAAGTATATTGTGCAATTTAAATATATTTTTAAAAATTAAATCATGTGATTACTAAAAATCATTATTTATTAAATTGTACTAACATTTATAACTTTTCAGTAAAAATTAAAATGATTTTCTAATAATAACCATTTAAAATTATATTTGAGTTGCACTGATGCACAAGAGTTAAGAGATTTACTCATTAAATGAAATTACTCCATCCATTCCATAGTATTTTTCACATGTGTAAGAATCGGTATTCTAAAACTCGCTAGTCGCTAGAGGTCATACCACTGGGGTCTAGCGACTAGTCGGGGATTAGTCAGAAACACATAAACGATAAATATAATTAATTATTCAATAAATTAATAATACATTACACATAAAATAAAATAAAAATTAACATAACCACCTTTAAAAATTAAAATTATAAATGAGAACAGCCATGAAACTCAAAATGAAATAAAGTCACAATTTAAAATCCAAAAAATGACACATATTAATTTAAATTTTAAACTTTAACATATTAAAAGATAAGCATCATGATATGGGAAAGAAATAATGTGAAATCAATCTAATAATAGAGTTAGTAGTTTCTAAAGGATAAAGAAAAAATCGAAAAAAAAATTATTTTATATAAGTTGGCGCCTAGTCTGCCATTAGTCGGCAAGTCGGCCACTAGTCGGCTCAAATTAGTCAATGTCTAGTCGGCAAATCGGCCGATTAGTCGGATTAGACAACGATTACTGCTCCAGACATTTTTTTCCGCCGATTTGGAGAAAAACGGGTCGGCCGACTTGGCCGTTTTTTAGAACAACGGTAAGAATGCACAAAGTGTTGTTTGGTATAATTATAAGGAATGTAAAGGGTATAGGAATGGAAAGGGTATGTAATGAAAGTTTAGTTCTCATATAGCTGAACTATGATTGATTTTTTAGTTTTTAAGAATCAAAGTCATAGTAGAGTCATATAGCTGAACTATAGTGTCTTTTGTTTTATAATGTGTTTAAAGGATTAAAAAAAAAAAAGGACATGTAAAGCATATTTTTGCGGTACCGTAAAAATGTATGTTATTACATCATTTAAATAAATGACACACATGTAATGCGATTAATCATTTTGTAGCAAATTAGAATCTTGGTTTAAACTAATGCATACATTTTCCTTAATGCCAAATACTACCTCCGTCCCACAAAAGTTTTCATACTTTCTTTTTTAGTTTGTCTCACAAAAGTTTACACACTCCTAAAATGAAAATATTCCTTTAAAATCTTTTTCCCATAATCTCCACCATACACATTCTACTCATTACACTATTTCTTAAAAGCCGTGCCCCCAAATGTACCGCAAATTTTTGGGGGACGGAGGTATTATGATTTAATAAACATTTGGAAAAAAAAAATTATATGGTTTAATTAAAATCACAACAAAAAGCTTTTGGGTAAAGTGTTTGCACGCGTAGCTAAGTTAGAAATTCGCATATATTTTCATAAATGCCAAATATGGATATGAATCCTTTTGTGAAAGGGAAAAAAAAAAAGTACCAAAAGAATATTCACACTTTCTCTCTTTTAATTTACTTTTTCTTTTCGTGGATTAATATTTTCACATACCTTTTTAATTTCGTAATTTAAGCACGGAAAAAGTAGACAAAAATAAGTACATGAAAAAAAAAAAGAGAGCAAAATATAAAATTTTAGAGTTGATATTATGTGAATTTGATATTAAAATTGATTTATAATTAATATTTCATAATAAAATAATTAATATTGTTTAATTAAATAATTAAAATCATTTAAAATAATATTGGGCAAAAAAATATTTTGATGATAAATATCTAAACATTCATATATTTTGATAATTGCATAACATCCCATATTTGATATAAGTGTGCACCAAAACGCCTGATTTACCATTTTCATTCAAAAAAAACTAATGATGTGAAATTAAAATTAAAATTTATATAATTGTCATATATTTAAATAAAATACTTACACGAACTCATACGAAAACAAATAAAAGCAATACATGTAAATATTAATGACATCAAGAAGTGGATTATGGAATTTTTTGTAAAAAAATTCTGACTCATTAGACCAATGAATAAAGAGTATTTTGAAAAAAAAATTGAGAGAATATTTCATTTTCTTTTTTGGGTGTAAAATTTATTGTAAGAGCATTTGCATATTGGTTCAAAAAGTTACTATATTTACAAATTAGTTCACAATATTTGCAAAAAAATATTTTTTTTCCTTCATAGAATAATAGAAACACATTTATTTTTTACATATAATTAATTTGTAATTAATAACAATTTTGTGAATCAATTTATAATTCCCCCAACATTTCAAATACCCTTTAAATAAGTTTTACAATATTACTTATGATGCCAGACTTCACCAAAAGTTTAAACGTGCGATGAAAAATAAAAAAGAAAAGAAAATCCAAATACTAAATATTTTCAGCTTTAGAGTTCTCCTTCTTTCCCGTAAACATGAATTTTTGCTTGATTTTTTATATGTTCTATAAAAATTATTCATTTACTATATTTAAAATATTATTAAATTTATACTTTTAATCTTTATTTCTGTATAAAATATCTTGTTATTACTTATTAGCACTATCTTGATTTTGAAATTCTTATGTGCTTTTCTTTTTATTTCGTCTAATAAAAATTTATATATCCAAAAAAAAATTCTTTAAATTTAAAGTTCACAACTTTAGAATATTCATTTCACAATCTCCCCTATACACACTTTACTTTTAGTTATATTCTTTTAAATGTTTGTCAAAAACTATTTTCATGCTTTTAATGCTGGTAATAGTTATTTTAGGTACTAATATACTACTCCCTTCGTCCTAAAGGTATTTTCACTTTTGGGATGATACAATTTTTAAAAAAAGTAGAATATTGTGTAAAGTTATATTATTAAAATAATTAGATTAGTTGGATTGTGAGGATAAAGTTAAAGTAATAGTTTCCATTTATAGGGTGTGAAAACAATTGTAGGACAGATGGAAAAGGAAAGTGTGAAAACAATTATGGGACGGAGGGAGTATAAATTAATTTGTGGATGGATCTGCATATTACTCCCTCCGTCCCAGGGGTATTGCACCCCTGGGATGACACACGGTTTAAGAAAAATATATTTTTTTAAATAAAATAGTGGTGTATGGGTAAATGTGTGGAAAGTTTTGTGAGTGTGCACGCAAATCGATGTTTTCCTTTTAAATAGTGTGCAAATTGGTTTGGGACAATCCAAAATAGAAAGTGTGCAAATTGGTCTGGGACGGAGTGAGTAATTAATTTTATGAAATTTAATGGCTCTCCTATCAACAAAATAAGAAAAGTGAATTTAAAATGGAGCTCGGCTCGACTCATTTAGGTTAAAATTAAGCTTGAGCTCCTAAATTTACATGCAAAACTCGATTGAACTCGTCAAAACTCGACTTGAGCTCAAATTTCTAAAAGTATATATATTTAACTGATATCATATAAACAACTTTATATTTAAATATCATTACATTCGCATACTTTAATAAACATAAAACTATCATCAATTCATCAGTATGAGTGATGTGAGAATATGAATTGTATTATTATATAAAATATTATTATTTTATATCATCAATTATATAATATTTATAATATAACTCTTATTTTTTGAGCCTACCAAATAATTCGCAAGCCTATTAAGTCGAGTCGAGCTTGTTAAATACTACCTCCGTCCACGAAATTTATGCTCACATTTTTGCACGTGGTTTAATGCAATATGTCGGAGGGTATTACGGGATATTGTGAGGTCTTTTTTGAATAAAGAAAATATTTATAAAAAATATATTATATATACTTTCCATAAATACTTTCTTTACTCAAAACGGACCTCACAATATCCCATAATACCTTCCGACATATTGCATTAAATCACGTGCAAAAATGTGAGCATAAATTTCATGGACGGAGGGAGTAAATAAGTATTTCTTTTAGCTCAGTTCAATTCGTTTAACACTAAGTCGCATCGAATTAAGCTCAGGAGTAGCTCAATTATTTTAAAAGCAGAATTAGGGGTGTAATCACAATTTAGAGGGAAGAGAAAACATTTGTGAGGGGAAAGAAAGCGATGGGAAGTAGGGAGGGGCAGCAGCAATCCCAAGAAAGGACGAAAACATATATGTCGGCTAACTATGCATACAACAAAACCTATACGTATATATGCATATGAATGTGTGTTGGGTGGAACAGGGTGTCATTTGACCACTGACAGCTATTTTTTATTTATATCTCATTTTCCATATCTCTATACATCACTAATCAAAATATAAATATATATTTATGTCTAAGTTGGATATTTTTTTAATCAGAAAAGATGTCTAAGTTGGAATTTAAATTTAATAATCAATTAAAAAGAATACAATTGATTTTCAAATAATAATGAATGAAATAAGTAGTCCCATTCTATCAGCGTGAACAGTCATTTAATATAAATAAATAATATTCTCTCCGTCCCACTATAAGTTGTCAATTTCACTATTTTCATCCGTCCTACATTAAATTATTCATTTTCTTTATCTTTTTTAGAAATTATTATTCACTTTTTTAATTTTATTACTATTATCAATACTTTTTACATTATTATTATTTTTTTTTTACTTCTCCCATCACATAACATGTACTATATTAATATTTTTATACTATATTTTTAATACTCGTGTTCAAAGAGTATGGGCGACCTATAAGGGGTAGAGGGAGTACTATTATTAATAAAATAAATAAATATTGACAAGTATTTTGGAGTTGGATATCATCATTACAAAAAGAGTTAGTCTCTTGTGTATTATGTACATCGTGGAATATAAGTGTATTTTTAAAAATTTACAATATTTATTATTGAAAAATTATATAAATTATTATTGAAAATTTACATTATTAAAAAAATATTTTTCAGCATTAGTATGTGTAACTTTTCAAATGTATTTTATGTAATTTTTTAAAATGAATTTGAGATGCACGGGTGTATACAAGATTAAGATAAATATATTTGTATAGATATATATATATATATATATATATATATATATATATTTCCCCCACTTAAATTCATTATGCCCAATTTCTTTGTTGGTATTCTGTTTTATTATATTCTTTTTCTTTTTTGAAATAATATTATTTACAATATTTTATCTCTATTCTATAATAATTATTTATTTTCTCCAATTGTCATCTATTCTATTCATAATCAATCAAATTATTTATTAGTGAACTACATCATATCTGAAAGGAGAAAGAATTTATCAATTTCAGAAAAGGTGTTATGCTCCCAATGGCACAAATTCAAACTCCAAATAGACAAATTTATTTGAAAGGTAAAAATTTAAGACCAAAGAGTTATACATATTTAAAAAATATATATTCCCTCTCTTCCTTACAAAACTTCACATATAAAAAATATTTTATTAACCTTTAAAATTGATGAATAAAAATAATTTTATAAAATGAATATTAAAGTATTAAATATAAATCTATTGCAAAATATTTTATAAGTGTGAAATTTATTAGGATTCTAAAAAAAAATGATCAATTTAAAATGGGTACTCCAATGGCTTTCCTTTTTACACATACTGAAGGTGAGGTTGTTCCCCCTCCAATAATTGTGCAGTTGTGGAGTTGCTGTCTTGTCAGAATATGCATATACACAGCCCGGCCCGAGCCCGAGGGGCTTCCCCCTCCTTTTCCTTTTCCTGTTCCTTTTCTTTTTCCCAACATATTTTACAAATATACTACATCGTTCCACTAAATTATTTTCTACTTTCCTTTTTTGTTTGTCCACAATTTTTTTTCTCATTTCCTTACTTGTAAACAACCCACACTCACAATTAAAAGTTTGGGCCCCACAATACCTCCACTTTTTTTCTTATTTTATCTATCATTTCAATATAATACTCCCTCCATATTTCTATAAGTTGCTCGTTGCTTTTGGGCACACGAATTAAGGTAAAAGTAAAAAAAGTATAAGTGATGTGATAAAAAAAGTGAAAAAGTATAAGTAATGTGATAGAAAAAGTGAAAAAGTATGAGTGATGTGATGAATAAAAGTGAAAAAATAATGAAAATAGTGTAAAAAGTATTAAAAATAATAATAAAAAAGTGAATAGTAATTTCCAAAAAAGATAAAAAAGCAATGAGCAACTTATAGAAAGACGGACGAAAATGACAACATGAGCAACTTATAGAAAGACGGAGGGAGTACTAATTTTCATTAAATCTCGTGCCACTAAACAAATGGGAAAAAGACTGGTGGACGGAGGGAGTAATTTTTATCTTTTAGGAATCGTTTGCTATAATTGTAAGGAACGAAAAATGTATATGAATGAAAAGAGTATGAAATGAAAATCATAGTTATCATATAGCTGAATTAGGGTTAATTCCTTAATTTTTTTGAATCAAAATCATAATAGAATCATTCCAAACACACACTATGACTTTGATTACCATCACTCAACTCCAAATATCATTAGTTTTAAAAAATAGGTCTCCACAATAATCGGGATTCCAACATATGTATTTTTCAGAATTCATTTCACTAAAAATTTGTTGGATTGGACTTCCGTACCATCCCAACATATAGATAAAATGGACTCAATTCAAAATGACAATATCAAACTGTCTCAATTAATTTATAGATAAAGTGGGTTTCCATTTTATACATCTCCCGTAACGTTTTAAATTTTAATTTTAATCTTAATTTGAACAAGTGGATTGAAATTTATTTTTAAATTCATCCATCCAAATGAAACCTAATAAATTTTATAAGTTATTTATTAGATATATTATTCAAAATTTTAACATGAAACCAAAATTTAAACCCTCAAAACTAAAATATGGTTTTAAACTTCAAATTCTAAATTCAAAGTTTTTAAAACCAAAATGAATATGGCTTTGATAATCTTTAAAATCACAATGTGCTAAACAAACTAGATATATGTATATAAGTTTATAGTTTAATTTACATCATATAAATATGTGGATTTCAACCTAAAAAGCTGTGCAGCTGAAAATAGTTGATTTAGGGCTCATTTGGTTTGTAAGATAAAAATATGAATTATATTTTTATCTTACGATCATATTTTTATCTTACGAACCAAATGAGCCCTTATATGATAGATCAGTGCTAACTTGGTTAATTGGAGGGGGACAGCCGGACAGAATCAGAAATGCTAGTTTGTGCTTACTCTAAAAGTATTCTTTATTTATTTATAAACATAATTCGTTTTGCTTTGACACAAAGAAATCATCAATTTCTAATATTTTCTTTTAAGTTTCAAAATTATAATTCTAAATTTTAGAATTATTCTCCTCCAGTCACATAAATCATACTAATTCCTTTTTCCATAAAATAACTAGGACGGTCTCTCAAAAAAATAAAATATAATACTCCCCCGGTCTTTAAGAAAAAATAGAGTATTTGTGTGTGAAGTTAATTAATAAAATATAAAAAGTATGTTTTATTAATTTTTGTGAGCTAGTGTAAATTATTTCCTTTTTAAGGTAGAAACAAAAGAGTTGAGATATCCCAAAATAGAAAATGTAGAAAAAAGAGTTGGGATGGAGGGAATAGGAATTTGAATGATAGTTTAATATACGTAAAATATAAATAAGGCAAAGTATTATATAAAGAATAAATTAAGTAAAAATAAAAATAATGGCATTTAACGTCAAATTAAGAATATTGTAACAATAAATTTTATCGATAACTTTAAATTGAAGAATTATTAGGTTCTATGCAAGAGGAGTTCACCAGTCACCACTAAAATTCTCATTTACTTGTGACACATGATTAAAGAATATAATATAAAATATGAAGTGAATATTTGAAATGAGTTAAATTAATGTACAAAAACTTTCCTAAAATTGAATGTAGTTTTAATTTATTGAGTGATAATTAGAGTATCATACCCCGGAAATTCTCTAAATACACCTCATTTGTTAAATATACCTCAATAAAATTAAAAAAACTAACAAATATTATCAAACATACCCCATTAATTCCTATTATATCCTTATTTCATTAAAAAAAAAAATACATTCCCATCTTTTTCTTTACTTAAAAAATATAATTAAAAAAATCTTTGACATTTTCTTATTTTGTAAAAGTATCTTAAAAAATTGAATATATTTTGAAAAAATATTTAAAAATCAACAAAATATTTAAAAATATATAAATAAAAAAATCATTTAACATAATAAAAATTTCATAAATATTAAAAAAATTATTTGAATTATAAAATAAGTTAAAATTTTAAAATGAATACAAATGAGAATTTTTTATTAATAAAAAATTAAGAAAATAAAATGAATCTTAACAAATAATAATTTAACTGAGAAGTAGTATTTGATAAAATTATTTAAATCTAAATAAAATCTGAAAAAATTAAATAAAAAATGGATATAAGAAAATTTATGATTTTGAGGTTTGTTTGAAGGCTGTGTTTTGCCGAAATACGGAAGCAACGACCAACAGTACTCATGTATGTATGCCATGGGTGATTTTGGGGTGTCTTTATATATCCTTACCCTCCCCTCCCTCCGTTTAATTAATTGTATGTTCCTAATCACTCACAAACGCACACACTATCTCTACCTTAACAACGTTAATGTCGAACTATTTATGTGAGCAACTGGTCATGTTGTGATTTTACAAAATTTTGGTGTAATTATTGCTACATTTATTTATATAGTGGAGTTGGAGCCTTTTATTAATTTGAACGAGATGGGAACATGTTCGTTGCTCTTATCAATGCTTATTATCCAAAGAAGAAACACACTGACTCGATCAGGTAAGTGGAAATTAAACATACATACAACAAAAACAATATGAGATCATACCATTTCATCCTGCCAAAGAAATGAGGGAGTTTTCAAGGCTATTTGAAAATGGTTGCTCATGCGTGATGGCTCCTTCACAATCGACATATATAATATCTTCCACTCATATGACCAAGAATCTAAGCAAACACTTCTTCTTTGAGTGTACCAATTCATATAATATATGTATGGAAATTCTCAGATGCCTTAATTTTCAAATTTCTCTTCATCGTCAACTAGTTACGAGATAAAAAGATGCAGCTTCTATTTGACTTAACGTGGTATGAAAGTGGAGGAACAAACTGATTTATCAACCGAGTGTTCCCAATACAAAAAATTTTAGAAATAAAATTAAAGCTAGTATTTGAAGTTGGTTGTTTGTAAATAATCAAAGATATTCTTAGATTCCCTTTGGATGGTTGATTGAATAGTCCTAGAATAGTGCTAAATAATACTTTAGAACAACTGGGTACACTCTTATATGTTGAGCTGGGTTTCCAAATATGTGGAGGAGCCCAATAGTCAATAATATTGAAAAGCCCAAGTAGGCCCAACACTTGGTGATATATCTTGACCTAGAAGACATTGAGGTAAGACAAGAAAAAGGTTGTACCAAAAAGTGTGTACTATTCACGTTTTGAGAAAATCCAAAAGGGCAGAAATCTTGCAGAAGCAATATCTGGAGTTTCAACTGTTGGATCGAGCTGAAATTTTGTCAGCTCGTTCGGAACTTGTGGAATTACATTCTGAACGGTGGAGATCGTATTTGGAGCTCTATATTGACGGAAATAGGCCGCGAACAGAAGTTCTGTTTTTGGGCGATTCACTTCTGCTCAGCTGAGGTAAAAGGGTCGTTTCTCACAAACCAACCGTTGGATCGAGCTGTAATTTGGACAGCACGTTCAGGACACATTGGGGTTGATTCTGGACGGTGGAGATCAGGTTTGGACGTTCCGAGAGTTGTGAACAGTAGTCTCCAGCTGGTGTTTGTTGGGTGAGGTCCTTCTAATCTCATTGTAGTTATCAAGTATTGTTGTCTTGATACACTTGTAGTTGAATATCTGTTGTGGGCAGATTGTAACCTTGGATTTTTGCTCATAGTGAAGTTTTTGGTGGACTTCGGTCCCGTGGTTTTTACTCCTCACGTTGAGGAGGTTTTCCACGTTAAAATCGTTTGTGTTGTGTTTGGTGATTGCTTGTTTTATCGTGCATTATATTCTTAGTATTGTTTCCTACTAGATTCACACAAGAGAGGGATAATTGATCATTCCGCTGCGTAGACGAATACTCTGTTGCTTGATTATTCGTGTGTCTATCCCAACATTATACCACGCTTGTCTTCTTTAATAAAATTTGTTTGTTGATAAATAAAATATAATAAAACATAAAATTAATAAAACGACATAAAATAGTAATAGTGAAATGAATCATAATTTATAACACATGCATGATCATCAATATGGACCTATATTTTGACATAAATTTCACATGTTGGCAGACCATACACAATTCAGTTCAACCTAAATTGACATGCAATGAAAGATGCTAGCTAACCCCCCATGTGACCATGCAATAATGCATATTAGACTCGTGTCATATCTCTCTCCAACAACACATTTCTGTATGCACAACTAATATTGTTGATTAAAAAAATTAATACTGACCAATGAATATTTTTTCCGCCAAATAATTAATCTTATTTAGTAAAGTATTAAATAATATTCAATAAAATCAATTAATAGGGATTAATACCAAAATGGTCCCATAAATTTTTTACTTTTTCGATTTGATCTCATAACTATGTAATGTTTCAATTTAATCTCATAACAATTCAAATCTAACCAAATTAGTCACAAATCGCCAGAAATGACATAAACGACGTCGTTTTATTCACGTGCTGCGTGAGCCAATTCCCCCGAAAAATATAACACGTGGCCGGACAGTGAGTAAAACGACGTCGTTTTATGTTATTTCCGGCGACTTGGAACTATTTTGGTTAGATTTGAATTGTTAAGGGACTAATTGAAATATTAAATAATTATGGGACCAAATCAAAAAAATGAAAAAATTATGAGACGATTTTGATATTAATCCCTCAATTAATATTATTTCTTAAAAACCAAACTACCATGTAAAAATACACACTTATTACATAATACTGCTGATATATACAATAATTTGTCATTTGCTCATATGTATAGGCACTCTAACACAACAATTGTCAAAAGATGTTTGTCTTATAACCTTTTCTAATCATATTTGCATATTTCAAATAAATAATTTAAGAGAGTCTCTTTGAATTTATCATCGAGGCAATTTATGTTTAATTAACAATATATTTTGAAATTTATTTTTTCAATAAATGTAAATTTTTAAAAGAATTTTTAATAAGTGCAAATATGTGCATTTGTATATATTCGTGTGTATTGTTTCAGCGTATGCATTTGGATATACTCATGCGTATAATTTGATGTACAGATCATAAATTTTTTTTATAATAATATTTTTTTAATAAAACATACTTATATTTTGGACATCCCTCTTAGCTAATTAATCCTTTATTATTCTGGTCATTAAGTTTGATTTGATTTTCTCGTCGAAGATTATCTCGATCGTAATTATTAAACTCAAATAATAATAAAGCAAAAATGTCACATCTGGATATTTAACAAACCAATATATATCTAAATAATCATTTGATCATTCTCCTCGCGATCTTCTGTAGTAAACCAAATTTCATGTAAAGTCTTTTACTATTATATATATACTATTAAATTACATCAGTTTAATTTTTAAACTGCAGTATTATTTTATATACATAATAACAATGGGGTGTATAAACAATGAAAATAGTACATATATTCCTTTCCTTTGTGAAAAATGATTCATGTTACTGTATTTTTTTGTTCGTAAAAAATATATAGTCGACTTTTCTAAGATGATACTATCTAGGTCACATAATAACTTGCAGATTTTAAAATGAAATATATAAATTTATGTGCATTCGCAAATATATACTCCACATATTAACACATATGTTACTATTTTACAAAAAAAATAAAAAATTCTTAATTTGTATTTACAATTGGATGCGCTAGTTTCTCCATATCGGAGGGAGTAATATTTTATACTACCGACTTATAGTTCATTTTATTTTTATTCCATAACATAAAAAATACTGAGAAAATTTAGTAGCAAGAAGTTAGTTCTCATTCAGTTTAATTTGATTTTAACTATCATTATTATTGAACTCAAAGAATTAATTAATAAAGCAACAATGTCACATCATATATAAGTGATAAATTGACATATTTCTATATTTAACCAATATTTTAAATAAAAAAGACATCTTACAAAATTTTGGGGGGTAAGGCGTGTCTTTGTCTAATTGCCCTTGAAATACTATTCAGAGTCAACAAATTCCACTCTAAGTAATTTGGACAAAACAATTTTCGTTATCTCCTCTTCCTTAAAGTGATGTGAAAACTAATTATAAAACTGCGTCAAATTTAAATAACACACGTGTTTGTCGTGTACGTAATTGACCATGTGGTAGACATAAATTACAATTAAAAAGAATTTAATTTTATTTAAAAATTCAAATTTATAAAAAAAAGTGAAAATATTATATAAAAATGGTTCATATAAGTTTATTATGAATAAGTTTTAAAGTATCAAACATTTAACATGTGTATCAAAAATTAAAGTCAATAAAATTTATATATTGACTTCAACTTTTGATACACCTAATAAATATTTTGATACATTTGACCAAGTATTTGATACATTAAAATAATTTCATGATAAACTTATCATAAATTATTAACACATAATACCTACTCATAAAAAAATATAAAATCAAATTTTTTATTTATTTATTTTCTTTTACTTTCACTTAGTCATGAGTTGAATTACTTGAACTTTGATATGATTAAAGAATCGCTCCATCGATATCATAATTTATTTTTAATTATTGAAGAAATTTATTTATTTATAATTATCGTTTTATAATAACTCTTATTCTAGAGATTAAATTTTTATTTCCATCTATATTTTATTTTCTTCTAAATCTATTTTGTTGTATCGCTAAAATGTACTAACTTCTATCTAATTAGGAGGGAGAAAAGTGGAGAAAAAAATAATATATTTATCGATAGATATAAATTCATATATTTAATTGATAATATGACAATTACATATAAATTTTTACATAAATAATCAATTACTCATTATGCATCAAATTTAGGGATGTATTGGATTAGGATTTTAAAAGACTTTTTAGCTGAAAAAAATCTTGCAAATTTTAAAGATTTTGTAGGATTTTGATGACTTTTAAGATTTTGCAAGACTTTTAAAATCAGGATTTTAATGGATTCTATAGGACTTTGTAGACTTTGCAGAATTTCATGGATTTGTGCCATACAATTAAAAATCAAAAAATTTCATACCTTCAAATTAAAAAAAAAAAAATTAAAGGCAAAAAAAAAAAGTTAAAGACAAAAAAAATCATAATATCATGTCCTCCTAAATAGCATTACTCCACATATTCATAGCTATACTAGTCCTCCAAGCATTAGTATCTTGTCGTTCTTACTCTTGATTTTGAATGATAGGCTCAAAATCACGGTCTTCATTAACTGGTAATGTTGAAGATGAAGGTTCGTCCACCGATTCAATTGGAAATTCATCGGAACGAAATTCTTTGAGAAGAAAGTTATGTAGAGCTACACTTGCTAATACAAGTTCTGCTTGTGTCTTAAATAAAAACGGAAGTGCTGACTTAAAAATTGTGAACCTTGATTTAAAAATACCAAATATTCACTCGATCACATTCCTTAAAGACGCATGGCGAAGATTGAACAATTCTTACTCATTTTCAGCGTCATTACCTTGACCTGCAAAATCTTGTAGATGATATCTTACGCCTCGAAATGGAGGTAAAAACTGACGTCGGTTAGGAAATCCAAAATCCAACAAAAAATATTTACCTAGTTATATATGTAATATATAATATTAGTATTATAATAACAACACCAACAACAATAATAATAATATAAAAATAATTATTTACCTTGTGCCACTTTAAGTCCATTCCTCCTTGTTATAACATCATTTAGTAGTTTGGAATCATGAGCTGAGCCCTCCCACCCACTTAAAACGTACATATATAAAACAATATCGTTTTGTAATACTATATAAAACATACATATATATTTAATGATTAATTATTAATTATTTTTATTTATTCTAGTATATATGTATATATAATATTATATTAGTCTTCGTCACTGTAATTACTTTATTGTTGATGTTATAAGTGCAGAGATAAAATTATAAGGTTAAAACTATTTTAGGTCTTAAAAATAAGTAATTATATATAAATCAATTTGGGGATAAATAAAGTTACTAATTAAAAAAGTCCACCGAAATCCTAGGGGTTTTGATGGGATTGTTGGTATTTATAAAATACACTAAAAAGTCCATCAAAATCCATCAAACCCAACAATCCTTTAAAATCCTTATATTTTTTAATACCAGTGGATTGTTTTTAAATCTTTTAAAATCCTGATTGAATACCAGTTGATTGTTTTTAAGTCTTTTAAAATCCTGATTGAATACCAGTGGATTATTTTTAAATCCTTTAAAATCCTGATTGAATACCAACAAACTTTTTTATAAGAAAAAAGTCCTTTAAAATCCCACAAAATCTTAAACGAATACACCTTATCATTTTGATATTTATCCCCCTAAACTAAGTTGAGTTAATTAATTAATGTATGTGTAAAGTAATAAATATAATAGGTTTAATTTTAATATAAATCATGATTCTTTTGAAATTGTATTTTAAGTTAAAATTTTGGACCTTGTTAAAAAAATTTAAGATATTTTTTCTCTTTTTGGCTATTAAGACTTACAAACATATCTTTCTCTTGTTGACCAGTCGTTGGTAAGTTGCCTCTGCATTCTTCAATCCAAAAGACATTCTTTTTTATCAATAGATATTTTTCTCTGTGAGGAATGATGTGTGTTTACTATAAATTCTGTGGTTTTACTTGCTTTATTTCGTTTACTCATGCTTGTTGCACTAATTAAAAAGCTTTATTAAAAAAAATCTTATATAAAAATGCCTCAGCACAAAATTACTGCGTACTCAGCTGATCTACAATCAGCTGACTTTGAAAAACAGAAGACTCAAAATCTTCTTAGGGACCAACAATGACTATAGGAGAGACGAGCCTATGGTACCTCTCGGTCCGTTGGCAAGATATCGACCTAGAGTGGGTGTTGAGTCCCAAACAACTGAGCACAGGGTGAGTGGACCTCAACCATCTCTGGGAATACTCCGGGGTATAGGAATGACTTTCCGTCTCTTGTTCCTCCCACATACGCTTAAGCTCATGCTTTTGTAGGCAATAAGACTTCTTGGGTGGGTCCTAGGAGCTCCGGGTAGCTCGTATCTTGCGTGTCTGCTTGCAGGACAGCACTGCAGAGTCTACTTGCTCCAAAGTCTTGAAATACTGCATGTGAAGAATGTCTCTCATATTACAGATGGGATGGTAGTTTTGGCTACTACCGACAGGTACTATTGCGCTGACATAGCTTGGGCGGCCTCATCAGCTAAAGGAGTAGTTTGGTCCGCTGGTACTTGGGACCGAGAAAATGATGGAGTCTAAGCAGATGATTCGCCCTCTATAACCACTATGTTTCCCTACGATTTTTACGAGTAAAAATTGGGAAAGAATGAAGGTTTGAAGATGCTCTTAAAGGTTTCAATTTTTTTCGTGATTTTTGAAAGTTGAGACTTATATAACCCTACCCTCATTCTAGTGTCAATTGTTATCAGTTGATTCAATAATAAATGCTAATATTGATTGTGGTAGATGTTTTTGGATCCTAACAACTAATAAATATGATGATGATTTAAGAGTAAATGCTTAAAGATAATAAATACTAAAGAACACAAATATTTGTTCTATATTGTAGAGCTTGGACTTAAAGAGTTTTTTCAGATACCTTTATTATGGCCTTAAAGGCTGTATTTATAGATATAATGAGACATTTTCATGTTACCGTAGAATCTTGTCGAATCCATGCATTGCACATATAGATTGCGACAAGTATAATGTCTTCCACCAAACCCTTGTGTTGTCAGGGTATACAGACTAATAAGAGGTTGACACCTATGCTAAACTACATGATATTTTGACATGTAAGACAAACCTTTCTTATTATAGGACTTGACCAGCTGACTCTAGGAGATCTATCCATTTAAAGGGAGGTTGATACATAAACTAAAGTACGTACATGATTTTTTGACAGGTTAGACAAACTTTCCCTATTATAGGACATGACCAGCTGACTCTAAGAGATCTATGCATTTATTACATGTCATATTCTGTTTAATCTTATCCCCTAATTAGACCTATAGATATCGTCTTCAGGTCAAGGCCCTAGGCTCTTGACTCAATCCTTTTAAGGCCTCATTGGCATCGTGAGACATCAGATGATACTTTGCAATATTACTTGAGGTCTGGCAACATCGGGCGATGTTTGGAGGTTTCTATCGACGTCTAATGTGAAAATTCCATTGAGTTCTTATATATTGGACCTCGCCAGGTCAGGCGAGGTGAGTGAGGAGCCCCCGATGTTGTGTGCAGCCTCAGCGAGATCCGCCAATGTTCTATGGGTTAGGCTAAGGTCGAGCCACTACCATGCCTTAGTCATTTCTCAAGACTTTTTCTTAGGCTCCTGGGCCTTGAAGGGTTGAGACTGACATCTGTCTATTGGACCTTGAGCCATGATCAATTATGCTAAAATAAAAGGTAATTTTGATATGTTATAATTGTAACTTTTCATAATTCATAAAATAATTATTTTAATATATTTAGTTATGTACTTAATTATAAGATATGATCATGATATTGAGTGTATTGGTGTCAATTTGTTCAATTTTACAAAATATGTGTTTTAAAATTTCTTGTTTTTGTTTAATTTTTTAATATATATGAACATAGTATATTACCTCTTTTAATTGCACTCTTTGGTTAAGATTTTATCAACAAATTTAAAATTGCAAGAGGAACAAAACTCAAAAGTATATGAATACTCCGCGCAGGCCCATTCTTTAGCAAGTGTACTTAATGACATGTCACAGGGCCCAAAAAATTCAGGGGCCCAATTTTAATTTTTTTGTTAATATAAATAAATCTTATTATAATTATAAAATTATAAAGAAAACGTAAATAAAAATTCGAAAAGAAAAAAAAAGCAAAGATATTTTTTTGGGAAAAATATTGGAAAGAAGGCAAATCTTAAATTTTAAAAATTCAAATTTCAAAATGGACTAAAATTGAGTTCTTGAGTTTAAACAAATCTAAAAAAGATCGAAAATATATTATGAAAATAGACTAAAATTTCAACCAAAAAATTCAAAAATCGTAAAATTTTCACCTAGATCAGAATAGAAAAATGCATAAAATTTGAAAAAAGATAAGAATATAAGGAATGAGATTGAAGGATGAGAAAAAATAAATTTAATCTTTTACCTTTTACATTCTTATTTTTCAGATCTATAGTATCAAATGAAATCAATCGATTGACGTGTATCGAGAAAAGAAAGGAAGAGAAGAAGTGAAGAGATAAATGAAAGGAGGAGAAGAAAAAGATTTGATTAAATTCATTATGTGAGAGGTGCAGGCGTGGGGAGAGAGAGGGGTGAGGGGGTTGGACGTGGGATGTCGGGGTGGGGGAGGGGTGAAGAAAGAGAGGGGTGATAAAAGATGGGTGTGTGCTGGAAAAAAAAAGAGAGAAAATTAAAAAATTTAAATATGGGTAAAAACGATATTTAGTTGAAAGTATACTAATTTTTTAACGATTGTATTTATTTTATGTGTACTACAAATAAATATAGATGCATATAACCTGAGTCAAGATTTGAGACCTCATTTTAAAAAGTAACACAGAATCTCTATATTCTTTGGGACGGACCTGACTCAGCCTAATATATGATGTCATCTCTCTGAGATTCTCTAATAATATTGTGCATGTACCTATGCATTATGTAATCATTATCTAATTGTCAATAGTCACTCCTTAGCGTGAATTTATATATGTATTATATATATATATATTCATATACATATACTCACTCCATTATACAAAATTTGCATCAAATAAAAAAAATTAACAATTTTAAATAAATATTAATTTACCATCAACCTTTACCTTTTCTACTTGTCTGTAAACTTGTTTGTTATATGATTCTGAGTACTTCATTTATTCCAACTTAATTTTCACAGTAAATATGACATACAGTTTAAAAAAATAAAGTAAATGAGTATGAAGTTAAAATAATAATTTAAAAGATGTATTTTATAATAATTTAAAAGATGTATTTTATTGACTTTTGTGAGTATAATATTTTTTTTTTAAGGAATGAAAAAGAGTTGGACATCAAAAAATTTGAAGTGTGAAGATTATCTTGGGATAGAGAGAGTACCTATTTTGAAACACTAAAAATAACTTCTAAAGTCACTTATTTTTAAGACTATTTCTCACAGAGTTACTGTTTTAAAAAATAAATAATATTAAAAATTATTTTTGAGTATTTGCAAACGAGCACTAAATATAATTTCAATGTATTTGTTAATATATACTACAAGCCCCTAAAAAAATTTACTTCCTCTGTCTCAAAATTATTTTCACACTTTTTATTTTGGGATATCCCAACTTTTTTTCTACACCTTAAAAAAGAAATAATTTACAGTTAAAAAAAATTAATAAAATACACTTTTATATTTTATTATTTAAATTTACACTTATATATATAAATATATTTTTAAAAAAAAATTGTGTGCAAGTTAATACTCCCTCCGTCCCAATTCTTTTTTCCCTTTTTCCATTTTGAAATTTCCAACTCTTTTTTTCTATCTTAAAAAGAAAATAATTTACGCTCACAAAAGTCAATAAAATACATTTTTTATATTTTATTAATTAATTTCATATTCACATTATATATATATATTTTTTTAATTCGCGTGTCCAAATCTTTTGAAAAAAAGATCCAAAACAGAGTGAGTATATATAAAAGAAATTATGGGAAGGATAGAGTGAAATTTTATTCTGCAAGTATTGTAATTATTCAATAGTATCCAAGATGGTGTCGGAAAAGATATTTATTCTTGGGTACAAATACACTTTTTCTCTTCCCAAAAATATCTGTGATCGGACATTCGTACAAAGATAAGGACACAGACCAGGAAGATGGTCTTCAATAATTATACATTATTTTATAAAATGGAGTAATATCAATAAAATTATTTTCAAAGGAAGATACTCCCTCCGTCCACAAAAATTGAACTACCTTGATAATTCACGGTTATTAAGAAAAATTGATGTTGATGTGTAAAAATGAGTGTATTAGTATAAAAAATATTTAATTATTAAAAAAGTACTTGATGTGATGTGTAAAAGTGAGTATATGTATATAAAAAAATAAAAACAATGATTGTATGTTTTTCATTATAGATAAATAGACCATTTATTGTGAACGATCATTTAAGACAACGTGGATCATTTATCGTGAATGGAGCGAGTATTAATTTATCGTTACTAGTATTAATTATTACCCCAATTTGTGCTTTATGGAAAAAGGGTAGGTATTTGATGAGACAATCCTGATCCTACCATATTTTGGCGCTCTCACAATCTCTTTCGTCAGCAAAGTAGGTTTGAACACATTTGTGGAAAGATGATGTGGGTCCATCCTTCATGGCTCTAGGTGCATTCATAAAATCAAAATGTAAAAAAGAAAAAAGAAATTTTTTATTTTTTTATCTTACATGATATGTACTCCCTCTGTCCCGGTCTCTTTTTCCAAAAAATCTGGACACACAAATTAAGAAAAAAAATAAAATATTTGAGTGTGAAGTTAATTAGTAAAATATAAAAAATATATTTTATTAACTTTTATAAGTGTAAATTATTTCCTTTTTAAGGTAGGAAAAAAGAGTTGAGACATCCCAAAATAGAAATAGAGGAAAAAAAGAGTTGGGACAGAGGGAGTATTATTTTAAAATTAGTTCCAAACATTTTACCATTAGTCTCATACAATATTTTTTCTTGTACTTGTAATCTCAAACGTTATACAATTTATAGATTTGGTCCCAAAAAATGTTACAAAAGATTTTCAGATTTGGTCCCGTAATTTTTGTACCAGATCTGCAAATTTTGTAACGTTTGAGACTACAAGTGCAAAAAAAATATTATATGAGATCAATAGTGAAATATTTGGGATCAATTTTCGTTTTATTCTGTCTGGTCCTAAAAATATCGATTCGTTTTTTAATCCTAAGAAATTAAAAATTTGATGTATTTGGTTCGGCCCGGTTCCAGATAATCAGGATTGAATAGCGGACAACCTCTCAAATGAGGCGAAGGAAGTTGGTTTTTACGCATTAAAGAGCAACACAAATACTCATTTAAAGAGAGAAAATATAAGAGACTTCTAGCATTTACTTTTGCCTTCATTTAGTGTTCTCATTAATTTTCTTGATTGTTGGTGGTCGTACACACTTCACTGCCACTCATATTCCCCAAATAATTTAGCGCTAGAAGGAGGTTTTTCTACTTACATCGAGTGTGATAAGTAGGGCCCTTGCCATATTTTTTTTAAATCTTCAAAACCTTCCGGATGTTTGCACGTTTTCCTGGTCGATCTAAAAAATGGCAGCTGAAGATGAGCACTACTCGGAGGAGGTCCACAACCAGACGACATATTCATACAATTAAAACAAGAAGTGAGACCCCATTTTCTAGCCCAAAGGAGGACCTTAGAGGCCCTACAAAAAAGCTCTCGTCATCATCTAGAGGCGCCAAGCTGAGCTTCTGGCCGCACAAACCCCCCATTCATTGCACAGTGGTCTTCGCCCCCTCAACCTCAAGAGAAGGTTGCCCAATTTGTTGGTCCGGCCGCGGGAGTAAACTAGTCTTCTCTAGGCTAGGAGGATCTGCTTGCCACGATGAATTCTGCACGAGCTCTGCATCCTACAGGGTGCTCGCCAGCCTGCGACTAGGGAGTTAGGGACTGATGATGCCGATCCATGACCGCGTAGGCTAACAGGTCTCTCTCCACTCGAACCCCTAGTCGTGGAAGCTGCCCCAGACTCCGCTGCCATCCCAAACATTGTCGCCTCCACATGGCCGAAGTCGTTGATTGCGCGAATTGTTTTCACACACAAATTAACTACCCTACAAGTGTATAGGTTCGTTGAGTATTCTTGACCAAGTTATAAAATTATCGAACCCTAGGGAGGTGTCTTTAGTGTAAGGAGACAATGAAATTTGGAGTGCTACTAAACCTATGAAAGCGATAAATGATTGGGTTTTGGGTTAAGCAAAAATAAAACAAAAGCAACTAATTAAACTACCTAATTCAACCAACTAAGACGATGAGAGGATTGAAGTGCTTCGGGTAATGTCAATTAAGTGAGTTTCGTGACCTATTGTATCTAAGCCCTAATCTCGATTCATTAAACAACCAAACTAGAGAAAAACCCTCACTAAACTAAGTAAACGCAGCTCTCGCTTCTTGTCCACTCAACCTAGTGCCTAATCGTGAATGTTCTCGACGATCTATCCCCTCTCGGTGTAATAGACGTCCTAATAATAACAATTTAACGGTTCATTCAACACAACGATACACCTAATAGAGCAAACGCAGCTCTCGCTTGTTGCTTACTCAATTAAAATGCACAATTATAGAAGAACAATCCACTAATGCTCAAGAATTCCAACGATTAATAATTTAATCACTCATTCCACTCAATCACACACTCAATCAAGAAAACGCAGCTCTCGCTTGTTGCTAACTTAATTAATATGCATAATCAAATGAGAACAATCATTAAAAGCCCAAATAATCCACAAATTAGGAGTTCAATCATTTAACAAATCAAAATTAAAACAATAAATACAATAGAATCACTAATCCTCACTCAATATCCATCACCCAAAACACAATAAAATTAGCCCATGATCAATCTCAACAAACCCATAACAATAACAAAGCAATAAAACATAAATATAGAAAATAAAGCTCTAAAAACAAAATAAAGAAATAATATCACCTCAAATAGAATTCCAACACTTGAAGTCTTGCAAGAAATTAAAATATCTCACTAAAATCTATCTAGAATTTGTAGAAAAATAGAACCCTAATCTAATGTGTGTAAGTGTGTGTGGGGGAGAGGAGCTCCCCACTTTCTTGGAGAACAAGCTGCTGGCCGAGAGACTCTGTCCTAATCTGATGAAGCTGCTGCTCTTTATATTCCTCACAAAATGGGCTGGTTTCAATTGCAAATGGGCTTTACAGAAAATAATTAATAATTGGGCCGCTGGCCTTTTCAGACTAAGCCTCAAATCAATTTTCTGACTTTAAACTTGCACGACCTCTTCACAAAATCGACACGGCCGTGCGAATTTTGGGCTTGGCCGTATCATTTGCTTCGAATTATGTGACACGGACTCAGTGTAAAAAGGAGGCGGCCGTATGAATTTCGAGCTTGGGCCGTGTCATTCGCTACGGCGATAGTGACACGGGCTAGGACCAAATTAGGCAAACGGCCGGCATACGGCCAAAGAGAAAGAGAGACACGGCCGTGGGAAAATAAAATCGCATTTACCTTTAGCACTTTTCAAATTTCCCCGTTTCCTTCTTCATCGATTCTGAGCTCCAATGGTGTAAGTTTCCGGCGAAAGCTTCGCGGTGGCAGAGGCGTGAACAGCAGATTCGGCGAGTAAATTTTGCGGGCTGCTGGCTGTGCGAATTTTTCGGCGACGATTTCAGGCGGCCACAGCTGAGCAAACAGGGGCGACGGACGAAAAGAAGAATCCGGCGAACCTCGTGTTCGAACTCCGGCGCGACTGCTGCAGCAGGGCTGGGCGTTGTGAGCGTCAGATTTCTGCAATTTTCGGCTGAAGGCGACATCTTCTTTTCGTGGCTGTTTCCGGCGAAGTGCTGTGGCAGGGGCAGTGAACTCCGGCATCTGATTTCTGCAAATGGGCGGCCAATTTCCGGCGAGAGTCGCGGCTGAGGAGCGGCGCAGCGGCCGAAATTTGTGGAATTCCCAGGCGGAGGCTTCGATTTTCTTCGCAATTCCGGCCATGGAGTAGTGTGGCTACTGAAATTCCTTTCCGGCGAGGAGCTGTTGGCAGCCGCTGCTTCTCCGGCTAAAATGGCGTTCGAACTCCGGCAAAATAATTTGGGGCTGCTGTCGGTTTCCATTAGTGTATGCGAAACAATGGTGGGAAGGTGTGAATTGCAGAGATTGATGAAGAAGGTGGGTTGAGTGGAGTGGAGCATGAGGAGCCACGTTTCCTCTTTCTTTTTGCTTAGACTTGGTCAAAGTTAGCATGAAACTTCCACTTTCAATTACTCACGTGGGCCCCATCTTTTCCTCCTCCTTCAATTTGAATCTACAGCAACAAGTATACAATTGGACTTATTTGTTTTGGAATTCTAAAGCATAATTTGGGCCTTCAATTAATTAAAATGAGAAACAAAAATTTAGTTGAGCCCAAATACTAATTCCACACTTTTCATGAATTTATCCCAAATTTTCAATAAAATTGCAACACAATCAATAATTTCACAATTAAGCACAATTGATCAATTTTAGTATGAAAATGCACAAAATCAAATCAAAATTAGCAATAAAAGCGCAAGAATTTCGAGCAAATTTCACACTAATCAGTCTTGAAGCCACATGTTCCCTCTTACTTTGGGTGATCGAGCCCACTTTTGCTTCATCTTGTTTCCCACCGGATTTGTCCAATCATTCCATCATTTGAGGGCGAAAATCCTATAATATTTCTCTATCCTGGCACCAAGGCCGGCTGATCAGAATCGAATGGTGAACATAAAGCAGGACGAGAACGAGTAGATAGGGCCTACTTGGACAGAGTGGACAACCTCATTTTGGACAGGGAACCAGTATGTGACAAGGTCAAGATCCTGGGTGCAGTGACCGGACTCCGGGTAAATACCAAGCTCTAAAAGTCAATGAATTAAGATTATCCCTGCTCGTATGTTGAGTTCAGGCAACGAAAAAATAAGATTGTCATGAATGCGGAGATCCTAGCTCAGCGACTAGGGGAGCAGAAGGGAGCGAGATTCGAGAAGAAAGTTTCTGTCAGAAAGACACAAATAATCAACCCAACCAACCCCCATCACGAAGAGTTTCACCTACAAAAACAACCACACCACTAGGCCGCAGAAGCCCATGGAAGTCAACTTGGCACAAAAGCTTACCTACTTCCCGTCCCACATTTTTAGGCAATCCGAGACAAACAACCTATCAACCTCAACCCTATTGAATCCATGACCCCAAAGCCATGGTGAACAATCGATTTTGCCAATACCATCAATAGCCCAATTATAGCACAAATACATATAAGGATCTGATTAAGCAGATCTAAAAATTATGAGGAGGGAAAACTGAAACAGTTCATGAAAAAACCACATGCCACTCCACCACCATCGTCGCCGGCCATAGCCACCCTGCCTATCGAAGCAAACCAGGAGTGTTGGCTCATCTATCCGTCAATGCCTGAGCAGACCGACCTTCATGAAGTTAATGTGATCACTCTGGTAGGGGGTTACGCTCGCGTAGATGCTCTCAATCGGGGGATGAAGAGCGAGCTGAGAGCTTTAGACAATATCTACCAGGTGTCCTTCCCCATTAACATGTCTAAGAAGGAGTCTGACCTGCTCATCTTCCAAGCCGAAGATAGGGTCGGGTGGTGTACCCGAATACATACCTTTAGTCGTCTCGGTAAAAATAATGGTGTCATCATCCACCACATACTAGTCAATAATGATGCATTTTGCAATATCCTTGTTAAGGCAGCATTCAAATAGTTGAACCTTTCATTTGAGAAGTATGTGGAGTCGTACAACCAAGTGATCAAGGGTTCAGGGATGCAATAATGAAGCCTTATGGTATGTGTTGATAGAATTTACTAATCGATGTATTTTTGTGGCTGTTATATCGTATTAATTCTACCAAACAATAATCTAAGATTTTATGTTCTTGAATATAATATAAAGAGAGAGATGAGAGCTTAGAGAGAGAAAGTATTATGATTGGAATGTATTAGAATTGTGTAATAGTTACAAGAGAGGTCTTATTTATAGGTGTGCGGGAGTGAGGTGGCACCTTACGAGCTTATTTGGCTTCCGGTGTTGACGAAGGTTCCACACCTTCGTCTTAATCCCTCACACTGCTCCCTATACCGTGCCTCGTCCTACTCCTATGCCTTAGACTAGATGAGCCTCATTAAAAACCTCACCGTAAACCACCCTTGTGGATAAACCGGACGGAGGGAAAAAGAGTGCAACCATCGAGGTCCTACAAGCTACAAGGCGAGCTCCCGAGCGGGCTCGAGGGCGAGCTCCGGTGCCCCGCGTGGCTTCTGGGTGCTATGTGATGGTGGACCTCGGCGAGGTACTCTTTGGGGTAGGGGCGAGCTATTGGGCGAGCTCCGCTGCCTTGTGCCATTCCGGATATTGCAGAGCTGGGCTCTGGCTCCACCTCCGTGCTCGCAGGCGAGCTAACCCATTGTGGGCGAGCTCCTTTCACATGGTCCGATCAGTTAGCTAGTCCCAGGTCCTCGGGACCTATGCGAACTAGTATCCACCTCGCCGAGCTCCGCGAACCACAGACCCTTCGTAACTATTCTTATGTCAATCGTGTTAGTTCGCCTTGTCAACATTTGCCCCCCAGCTCGCACACATCATGACTCGTAAAATGTGTGGGCGAGCTGGCTTATTTTCATGGACGAGGAGTCGAACTTTGGTGAACTGCACTTGGGCAGGTGCCGAGCTAGAGGATGACCTCGGCCATGGCGGTTGCCTCGGCCGACGTGGTGCGGGAATTCAGGCGTCATGCACGCCTTTTGAGGCCTCAGTTCCCGCCCTCAATAATGACAACTTTCAAATTCTTTGCAAAGAGGCCCTTGTACTTTCTAAAAATCGCACCTCGCCCCGACGCCTATAAATGGGGGAAGGTGAGTTCATTCCTCACTTTTCCCCTTCCGAGTTTTCAGAGCAACTTCTGGCGAACGGCACCCGTGCATCCGACGAAGTTTTCGGCGTTTCTCAAGGTAGAAAACTCGTTTCTTCTTTCTTTCTTCTCTTTTTTCCTTAGATTTCTTTGAGTTTCTGGAAATTTTGAACATTTCCGGTAATCTTTGGACTTCCCCGACCGAAACTGTACCATGACTCCGGTGACTCCGGACTTCGCACTGCCCTTAGAACCTTTCAACCTTTGCCTTGACTATGTCGACTCACGAATCAAGTGGGACCCCTCGAACCGTAATCCCGAGAAGCAACCGATGGTTGAGAATGAGCCCCCTCCTCTGATCTCGTATGTGGAGATTGGTTCCAGTTCCGAGGTGACCTCGGTAGCTCGCTAGGGCTCCGGTGAGCTACCCAGCGAGGTGCGCCCTGACCCGGAGGAAGGAGCCTCCATCGCCGTGTACCGAGAGGTATGGGAGGAAGGCGATGAGGTCACCCAAGAGGAAAGGGTTGCCAGTGGCAACAAAGAGCCTGAGGAGGCCGGCGAGGAAGCCGCCGAGATCGGTGAGGAGGGCGGCGACCTGGAGGAAGTTACTCTCGAGTGGTTCCGCCGCATTGGTTTCCCGGAGCCCCAGTTAGTCGAATATCAGGTCCCCACCGAGGTCGTTCATCCCTTCGACTGGGACGAGTATGTCGCCGAGTACGCGGCGAGCTTTCCCTGCCCGGACCGGGTACTCCCTGCTGACCCCGCCGACCTAGAGAAAGTCGCCCCATCTGATTACAGAGCTGGCGGGGTGGTGAGCCTCATCGATGAGTGCGATCTTTCCCTCATTCGTAGGAAGTATCGCATTCCGCTAGACATCTTCATGTATGCCCCAGTGAAGAATGAGTGGGCTGACGCGCCTCCCGAGGGGTTGACTGCCCTGAATGTCGACGTACTTAGGGCCGGGCTCACATTGTTGTTGCACCCGATCATCGGCCAGTTTCTCGCCTACAATAACTTCTCACCGCGTTATCCGTCTTCGGGTTGGAGGGTTACGAGAATGGGACGACCTCAGCGGACCTGGGCGAGCTCTTCGCTGTTACCAAGCAGGCGAAGGATGGCGCGGGATACTACTACCTGAAAGCTCACCCGGGAGAGAAATTCCTCGGGGACTTGCCAAACAAAGTCCGTGACTGGAAGGAGCAATTTTTCTTTATAGGTGGAGACTGGCGAGCTTTTAGCACATTCCACGGGCAAGGTGGCCGTATTCCCACTCCAGAGGGATACGGGGAAGCTAGCAGTAGGTCGCCTGATTCGGTGTGCGTGGGTTGAATTAGATTTACTAATCTAATTTCCTTTCTTCTTGCAGTTCCGAAGCGCCACAAGTCTAGCAGGGGCAAGCCCAAGGTATCGGTCGAGTTTGATGTGGTGCGTGCCATTTGCTGTTTGAGAAACGAGAAGAATAGGCAGATCGCCCACCTGTGCCAGCTTCATTGCTTGAGACTCACCGGGCTCCTAACTTTGCCGCACCACCTCGCCATCTAGGGTCCCGAGCTCCCAGGTTCGTACGGAATCGGGTACGCCCATCTCAATTATGCATTGGACCTGCGTGGGGTTGACCTTGATTCCTCGTTGGCTAACCAGGTGCCCCAGGAACTTTCCCGAATGCACGCCGAAGCTGGTTTTCTTGGGATTTAACTTGATGTTGTAGTGGCGTAGTATGTCGAATGTCTGTTTTAGGTGGTCCAGGGGGTCCTCCTTTCTCAGACTCTTGACAACTATGTCATCTACGTACACCTCCATGGATTCGCCAATGTGTTGGTCGAACATTTTATTCACCAACCTTTGGTAGGTGGCCCCGCCTTTGATGAGTCCGAACGGCATCCTTTCCCAGCAATACATGTTTTTGTTGGTGTAGAACGCCGTATGTTTCTAGTTATCTGGGTGCAGAGCTATCTGGTGATAGCCTGCAAAAGCATCCATGAACGTCATCATCTCATGGCCTGCGGTGCTATCTACCAGCTGATCGATGTGAGGCAGTGGGAAGTTATCCTTCGGACATGCTTTGTTCAGGTCCGTGAAATCGATGCATAGCCTTCACGTCCCATTGTGTTTCTTTACCAGGACGGGGTTTGCGACCCACTGCGGGCACAAAGCTTCTTTGATTAGTTTGTTGTCCAGCAACTTATCCACCTCGACGGTCAGAGCTGCGTATTTGTTCGGTCCATATTTTCTTCGTTTTTGGCGTACGGGTCTCCTCGTTGGATCTATGTTAAGTCTGTGGCAAGCATGTTCCAACGGGATCCCTGTCATGTCTTCGTGGGACCAGGCAAACACGTCCAGATTGGACATCAAGAACAGTTCCATCCTCGACCGGTACGGTTCAGGTAACTCAGAACCAATGAAAAGTTCTAAGTTCATTTCCGGGTCCACCGGGAGTGCTGTCAATTCTTCCATGGGGGTGGCTTTCCTCTTTTGATTTTTCCACCTCGGGTCGCTGATGAACTCGTCCCACTCCTCTTGTGACATCTGCGCAGGTTCGTGACTTATGCGCGGTTCGAGGTTATCGGGTTGGCTTTCAGCTCTGGCGGGTTCATCAACTGTCAATACCTCCTGTGGTCTGTCAACTTGGGATGGTGCGGTGATCTGGGGAGTTGGGTCAACGTCCATGGGTGTTGGTTCTTGACCTCCCGCAGGTCCCCCACCTTGGGCTTCGTCAACCACCTATATGGGAGCAGGTTGCTGTTCCTGCGCAGGTCCTGACACTTGCGCAGGTCCCAATGCTTGGGTCTCCTCCAATCCCTCCATTGGTGCCGGTTGTGTGTCTTGCGCAGGTCCTGTGCCTTGGTTGATTTCCGAAAAATCGCCTACCTCCATCATCTCAGTTTTGACTGAGATGACCTTTAGGATGTTTGGCTCGTCTGCTGGAATCTGTACATCTTCTTCAAGGATGTGGACCTGCGTAACAGACTTTTTGACCTGGCCGTCTTTGATTTGGAGTAAACATTCCCTGACCTTTTTCTGGTCACCCTTTACAATTCCGGCACCTTTTGGAGTTGGGAATTTTAAACAGTAGTAGTAGGTCGAACACGCCACTTTGAATTCATTAATAAACGGGCGGCCAAGGAACCCGTTGTAGGAGGACTGCTGGTTGACAACTAGGAAATCTATGAGCCTAGTCAGCCTCCACTCCGGGTCCTCGGCCGATACAAGTTGGACGCTCAACCTAATGCTACCTAGGGGGACGTTACAATCTCTCCGAACCCCACTATCCTAGCATTGCTAGGTTACATATACGACTCAAAATCACCTAAGGCATCCAAGGTGGATTTGAAGAGAATGTTGGTGAATGCGTCGGTGTCCACAAGTAACCTGTGGACTCGGACGTTCATGATGTTGGCGGTTATCACCAACGAGTTGTTGTGGGGCGTCAGTACTCCCTCTAGGTCCACCGAGGAGAATGTCAGCTCATCAGTAAGCTGTGCGATGGACCTGGAGCCGGAGCTGCCTTCCTGGACCTGGTTCACGACCCGGATTTCGGCCTTCCTCTTTCTCTTGGACATGGAGGATCCCCCGTCCTAGAGACCTCCGGCAGTCCTGATTTCCTCCTCGAGAACCAAGAGTTCTCGGGTGGGCTCCATGTTTTGCTGAGGTTGGGGAGGTGCCCTCCGTCTGTTCTGGGGACCAGGTTTGTCTGTTTCCTCATCCTCATCATCGGAGGTAGCCCTTCTCTCAAACCTTGGCCTCTTAGCTGGGGCCTTCTTCACGAACTCGGCCAGCTTCCCATCCTCATAGAATTTCCAGAGTTGTTTGAGGAGGTCTCTGCACTCGCTGGTGAAGTGGCCGATGACCTGGTAGTAGGCGCAGTATTTATTGGGGTTGAGCCTCGTGCGGTTCTGGCGTATCCGCCTCGGCTCCTCCAGCAGGGCCTTGTCTTTGACAGCTGTGAAGACGTGGTCGACGGAGACGATGAGGACCTGGTTGAGCTTTTCCTTGAGCTCGTCCCCGTCGCTAAAGGCCTTTAAGTTCCGGGGGGCCTTGTATGTGCCCCCGGACTTCTTCCCGTAGGGCTTCTTCTCCTCCTCCGGGGCACCAACTTCTTTCAGCAGTGCCTCCTGCATAGCCACGAATACCCCCACCTTGTGGCGGAATTCATTGTAAGTGTTCGGACATGCGAGGTGCATCTCTCTCCAGAGGTCGGTGCCCTTCCTGAGCCCGGCCATCACTGCGATGATCTTGGTGTCCTCGCTCACCGGTTTACCCTCCAGCAGTATTTTATCTAACTCTTCCAGGTACTGCTGGTCGGTCTCATTCTCGCCTTGGTGAATGTTGGCGAGACGGTGTTTCTGGGTGAGGTAGGACCCGAACCCGGAGAAGTGGGCCAAGAACTCCCGCGAGAGTTGGCCAAATGAGCAGACTGACCCCAGGGCGAGTGACTAGAACCAGCGATGGGCTCGGTCCCCTAAGGTCAGTGGGAAATTCCGGCACTGGGTGGAGTCGGTGGCACCGACCGAAATCATGAAGTCCGCATACTTGGCCAAGTGGACCTTCGGGTCGGACTCGCCCTCGTATACGGACATCACCGGGAATTGGATTTTCTTCTGGACCGGTGCTCGGAGGATGGCAGGTGCCAATGGGGACGTGGGGAGAGTGGTGGCGTCAGGTCCGCCAGACTTGGCAGCTACTTGGGCTTGTAGCATTTCGATGGCCTGTTTTAGCGAGGTCAGCTCGTCATCACGGGTCACCTTCGGCGGAGGTTGCTCGAAGGTCGTGCATCTCGTGGACGCACATCCCCCGAGGTGCCTCACTCTGGGGTGACCTCTCAGTGACGGGCTGGAATTGGCGTCCGCCATGGGGGCCCAACCCGTCGGCAGCGAGCCTTCTCAATCGTTTATGGGCGGACCTGCGCGGCTGCAGGTCTGAATCTCCCTCGTGGGATGTGACCGGGGCGGCTATTCGTTCGTTCTCTCCGCATCTGGGCCCCAGTCTGCCCTGGAGGACCTCCCTCCTTGTCGATTGGTGGGTGCCGGACGCTTCGGTGTAGGCCGAAGCTCGCCCGGTGTATGGGGCGGGCTCCTCCACTACCTTAGCTTTTCCGGCCCGTTCTCGGTGTTGGCGGGCTTGGGCTGAGCTCGCCTCCTGCTCGGTGGGGAGAGTGTTGTACTCCCCACGGGTCTGGGTGCCCTGAGTGGGCCTCGTCTGCTCCCGGGTCTCAGCTGCAGCTCGCCTAGGTAATAGGGCGAGCTCGTCGTTCTGCCTCTGCTGCAACCTCTGCAAAGTTGCGATGGTGCGCTGTAGCTCATCGGGTTTGTTGGCTAGGTCCCTCAGGGCAGGACTCAAGTCTTCCTGGGTCACAACAACTCGCGGAGGTCGGGGAGCTGCAATGCTTTTCTGGGGAGGTCGGCGCGAGGTCTCCGCCACCTTCCACGAGGTCTTCACCTCGGCCTGGTCCTGGTCGCCCCCCTTCGACTTTCCGGCAGTTGCGGAGGTCTGTCCCTTAGCCATTTTTGGGTTTTGGAGGGGGTAACTTGCAGGAGGTCGCCGAGGTGGGGGGAGGTCGCCGAGGTGATGGTCTCCAGCCAGCTTGGGTGAATTTCGTCCGGGTTTTCGTCTAGCGTTGCGTGCAGCGAATTATCCGAAATTCAGTTTATTCGAGTACACGCGTGCGTTTGAAAACTTTTTCCGGGCAGAATTTGGGAAATTCGAAAATTTAGATTTTCGTCCGGAAATCTGGGTTTTCGTTCGAAGGAATGAATATGTATGTGTATCTTCAAGTGTTCTTAAGTTTTATCAAGAACACCTTCAAATCTTCAAACAAACCCTAACTTTTGTTCTTGAATTTTTTTTATTTTTCAGATTCGTGAACCCTCCTTCTAGTGCTAAATTGTTGATAGAATTTACTAAGCGATGTATTTTTGTGGCCGTTATATCGTATTAATTCTACCAAACAATAATCTAAGATTTTGTGTTCTTGGATATAATATAGAGAGAGAGATGAGAGCTTAGAGAGAGAAAGTATTATGATTGGAATGTATTAGAATTGTGTAATAGTTACAAGCGAGGTCTTATTTATAGGTGTGCGGGAGTGAGGTGGCACCTTACTAGCTTATTTGGCTTCCTGTGTTGACGAAGGTTCCACACCTTCGTCTTAATCCCTCACACTGCTCCCTATACCGTGCCTCGTCCTACTCCTATGTCTTAGACTAGATGGGTCTCATTAAAAACCTCACCGTAAACTACCCTTGTGGATAAACCGGACGGAGGGAAAAAGAGCCCAACCATCGAGGTCCTACAGGCTACAAGGCGAGCTCCCGGGCGGGCTCGAGGGCGAGCTCCGGTGCCCCGCGTGGCTTCTGGGTGCTATGTGATGGTGGACCTCGGCGATGTACTCTTTGGGGTAGGGGTGAGCTCCGCTGCCTTGTGCCATTCCGGATATTGCAGGGCTGGGCTCTGGCTCCACCTCCGTGCTCGCGGGCGTGCTAACCCATTGTGGGCGAGCTCCTCTGCGAGCTCCTTTCACATGGTCCGATCAGTGAGCTAGTCCCAGGTCCTCGGGACCTATGCGAACTAGTATCCACCTCGCCGAGCTCCGCGAACCGCAGGCCCTTCGTAACTATTCTTACGTCAATCGTGTTAGTTCGCCTTGTCAACAATATGGTTAAGGTACAAATTGAGTTAGTATTTAGTATAGATGAGGAGGTCAAGTCCTCAAAACAACTTGACGTTGTAATAGTCGGCCTGCCGTCAACCTTCAAAGGGTTCTTGGGCAGGCCGTTCAAGCATGAATTTGAGGCTGTGACCTCACCTTCCTTTAATTGTATCAAGTTTACAACTCATTCCAGAAGGATGGGAACATGGAAAGGAAATCAAAAAGCTACGAGAACAATGTTGCAGTACGAAAAGTCTCATTTAAATATCACAATATTGGTTTTAGACAAATATTTACTAGAAAACTATCATATGGGAATGGACATAGATGAACTTGGCAGCTGTGGCATGCCTGGAATCCTAGCCACCCCAAGTTATGGAAGTGGACGAGAGGTGCTTCAATGACCGTATGGAGAAGTTGCAGCCCAAAATCGAGTTCAAACCAATGAAGGAATCTGTCTTAATTCGTCTACTTGAAGAAATGTTGAATATGCATATGCACATTGACAAAAAAAAAAAGAATTTAGACTGAAGGAGACAAAAAATAAAAATTTAAATATTAGCTATTATTCAAATTACTTTATAGTTGCAAAAAATTAGACTCATGCATCTAAAGAGCTTTTAAGATTTTACCTTTAAATTTTTTTATATTTTTACAAACTAATGACAATAAATTATCATTAAATTAAATAATAAAGTAATTTTTTAATATTTTTTTATTGATTTGGAAAGAAAAATTGACATTAGAAATTACTTTACATTTTGTGCAAAATTTTTTTTATCAGTTAAGTTCATTATATATATAGATAAATAAATCTATATCTAAAAAAAATAATATTAAAAAAATTAAAATACAATGTAAGTGCAAAGGGTTGAAGTGTTGAACCTTGTATAGCTAGAATAAGAAGAGAAAAATTAAATCACTTGAGCCATATACTATAGTATATCCAAAATTTTACAACAATTAAAAAAAAAAAAATTGGTCCAAATTTGACCTACGATTTTATTATTATGTGTATAGATATACTGACATTATCAAAATATTTTATATTATGATTTTAGTTTAAAGTTTATTGCTTGTAATGATATAAGTGAATACGGGTAAAAAAAAAAAAAAAACATCCCCTTGCTTGATGATAAATGCACAAAATATCTATGTATTCATTAATTACTCACTCCGTCCCAAGAAAATTTTAACACTTTCCATTTTTGGATGTATCAACTTTTTACACCTTAAAAAAAAAAAAATTTACATTCACAAAAGTCAATAAAATCTACTTTTTATATTTTATTATTTAACTTCTAATTCACATACTCCACTTTTTTTAAACGAAATTGGATTCCCTCCTGTATAGGAGGGTCCTGTGCAAGAGGAGGACCATTGGATCACATACACCCGTGCGGATGTGTATAAAATAATATTGATAAATAAAATTAACCACCTTTAATTAAAAAATAATATTTTATTAACAAATTTATAACATGTAATTAATTTATTAAATATACTTAATAGTATTAATACATGCATTAATTTATTCCAATAAATTTATAAATTGTAATTATAATATAAAATATTATAATTTTAATAAATATTTAGTCTCAAGGGATTTTAGTATAATATAAATAATTTTCACAATTTTTTATTTAGTATCAAGGGATTTTAGAAATTTGTTTTAAATGTTGGATTTTTGTTTTTCTTTTTGGTTTTAGAATCAATTTTAAATTTCAAAATTAAGGATATTGATTTTTAAAATCATAACATACATCATTAAATTTTATGAAAATTTTGTGGCGTAACCAATACTATTTTTTGATGTATATAAGTATCACTATTAAACATATAAAGTATTATTAATTAGTGTTTTAAAATAAAAATTTACATGATGTATTAAAATTATTTTATTCGGTGTTCACACAGATTGCTTAATTATATTAATTAAGAATCATCTATATATTTTTAATTAATTAATTGAAGAGTCATTTGGGAGTAAGTCTTTTGTACATAAATTACACCGTGCAACTCAAGTGTATTTTTAAAAAGTTATACAAAATAATACTGAAAAGTTACAAAAGTTATTATTGAAAAGTTACACTATTAAATATAAACTTTTTGATAATAACTTGTGTAACTTTTCAGTAATATTTTATATAATTTTTCAAAAATACACTTGAGTTGCACGGTGCACCTGATGCATACAAAACTAAGACGTGATTTGGTAGTTTAGCTCCACTATTAATCCCAAAAATGTTTAAATGACCCACTTCATCGCAGTGCACACACTTTAAAATCCAAACACAAGCATGCTATCTTTTCTTTTGATCACCATAAACGTGACTCCTAGGCACGTTTTATGATGTCACCAAACAGGAGTAATAGAGGTGTTGTAAATCGTGAATATCGTTCACATTTTATTTTGATAAAGATCTAAAAATCACATTAATTGCATAACAACTAATATAAAATACAATATTTTTTTTAAAAAAAACCGATAATCTTACACTCCTTCAGTGACAAACTTAATTTCTATTTTATTATTTATATTTCTAAATTAAATTAATTATGATTGGTAATTGTGAATTTGTATATGAAAACTAATAACATGAGACCAAAATATAATAGTGTAAAAATGATATAATTAATAAATAGTAACTCTATTTTATTATTATTTATGAAAGTAACATTAATTTAACAAGAAAATAAATATTTTTGATAAGTAGTAATTAAGTATGAGATCAGAAGTATATTACCTTATTAAGGAGGTGTTTGGTTTCTTAGATAAGATAGATTGAATATGATAGAATTTGAATGGATTGTATTGATTGTAATCTTAATTTATGTGTTTGGTATTTATAATTATTTTTTTAAAATTAATTCGATATAATAGGTGGGATCAAGTTATCAATTTCTTGTAGGATTAGGTGGAATTCAAATATCGAGCCAGGATTTAATTCTAGGCTCAAATCCTATAAAACTAAACATAATTTTATTTAGGATTAAGGATGTAATCCACTCTAATCCATGAAACAAAACACCCCCTAAACGAATTTCATTTCCTTGTATTATATGATCTATGAATATGCGGGGTTCCACGGATTATGCTCATTCGAAAGACTCGAATGGATTACTGCTTCATAATAAAATCATTTCACATAATAGCTATTATTTTTATTTTTTTTCTCCCACAGAAATAAAAAGGCCAGAGGTGTTGAAAGTGCCCTACTTTAACGAGCTAATGTCTCGTATGCAACTGGTTCACAACACATTCACTCAATAGTTGGAACTGTTTACCCTAAAAATTGTAAATTAATTATACTAAAAAAAAAAGTGTGTTTGCCCATTTTTTATTAATATTGGTTCAATTCCTTCAATGAGAGATCATAGACGGATCGACATCATCTACATTCATAAACATCGTCACATACAAATCTACTCTTCTGTCTTGGCGAGAACTAAAACATAGCAAGAGCACGAAATAGAGAAGACGTCGAGAGGACAAACAAGACATAGGAGAAAGAAAATTGAAAAAAATATATTTATATAAAGATCTGAATTCTTTTGAATTGGGTTGAGTGGCGAGACGAAGACATAATTCGTGCACCAGATGCATATAAAATTTTGGCATTCAACTGTATTAAAATAAAAAAATTCATTTGACAAATATTGATTAACAGATTTGATTAAACAAATATTTTTTCAGTAGCTAATTAAATGATTACAAACTTAACTCAATTTTGAATTTATATAACTGTTTTGATAATACAAATCCCACAGCCCATGTGAGGATGGACCAATAAATTATACAAGCACAGAGTACGTCGCTCTCAAAAATCAAATATAGTTTGGCATATTTACCCTTCGTGCAATCTAACAAATTAGCCTTCTGTGTTTATAGTTTCCCTATTTAAAATTCTGGGTTTTTTGTTTCATAGATTAGGATGGATTATGTTTCTAATCCTGAATAAAATTGTATTGGTTTTTAAAATTAAATCCTGATACGATATTTGAATTCAATCTAATACTACAAAAAAGGGACAACTTGAAAATACCAAACACATATTATTTTAAAATTAGGATTACAAATCAATACAATCTATTGGAATTCTATCCTACCAAATCTATCCTATCTAGGAAACCAAACACTTCTTTATTGTAATTTTTTTTTTGAATATTATGACAGGTAGTGATTTTTATATGCATTCTGAATTTGAATTTTGAAAAAAATATTTTAAATATCAATTAGAGTACTCCCAATGGGGACTCAAATACCAACTCAAACTCAAAATTTGCCACAAACTCTCCTCCAATGGGGACTCAAATAAGGTGGCAATTAACCATGGATGAACAGTGTGTGGCAAATTTGCCACACATTGTTCCTCAACTCAAATATTTTTTTTTTTGCTTTTCTTTTATCATTTTATCTATATTACACATATATTTATTTAATTATTTTATTATGTAATTTAATATTTAGATAAATGTAATATTATATATTGATATTAAATTTATTTATAACATTATATGATATAAAAATTAAATAATTATTGTATTTAAATAAAAAATTTATATATTGATATTAAATTTATTTATAACAATATGTAATTTATATTATTTACATTATCTTGTAATATTTTTAAACTTGCATTATGTTTTATTAGATGTGTAACTTTTCTATATTAATATGTAATGTGATGAATTATGTTATTGAATTTTGTGACTTATATCATTGAGTCATTTTTATTTAATTTTTTTATTAAATATATTATATTTTTATTAATTTAATTCTAAATATTAAAGTATAAAATTAATTATATGTAAATATTAATAAAATAAAAAATAAATTTTATTAAAATAAGAATATTCTAAAAGAATATTTCAGTTGAGTTAAGATTTGAGTTTTATGAATGGAGGTGATTTTACTGTTGGTGGCAAATTTAGTTTAAATTTGAGCCCAATCATTGGGAATGCTCTTAGTAATACCAAAAAAAATAATTAGTATAATTATTAAAGTAGGTATTGTGTGAAAGTGGTTAATATCATGAACCACTTTTTAACAAAGAAAAAAATAAATTCATAAATATAAACCTTGTATTATAAAGTGGTATATCATGAAACTGGTTTATATAATACTTTACCTAATTATTATACATAGTTCGGTATATTACTGTGTATTTAAAAAAATATATAATTAAAATTTAGATACATGTCATGCACTTTAGTGCATGTAAGAGTTTGAGTAAAATTTGAAATTTTGATGGAAATTTATATGCATTTATAAAAAAATTAAAAAAGATAATATTGGTCTCGTGTAATTTATTTTTTTGAAAGTCCCCTTCTTTCTTCTTACTTTTGCCCTCATCAATTCATTGTTATTTTTTCTTCGGACACTAATTAAAACACCAAAAAAAAAAAAAACATTTAGCATTACAGAAATGAAAGCATTCCATTTGATTTTAAAACTCTTCACTTAATTTATGATTATGAGAATAATATATGATATTATAGTGATAAATAAGAATAACACAAAATCTGGGATTAATCAGTTTCATAATATAAAATTTATATTCGTGTATGTATTCATTGATAGCATTATATGCATTTACTGATTATATGTATTTATTGCAAATTTTACAAAAAAATTACTCAAGAATAAACAAATCATCGTCGTCGTCATAGTGTTTATATACCGCAACAAACAATATTTTTTTTTCTATTTAAAAAAAATAGATCAGGACATTAGTGATATAACAACCTGAAGATCATTCATCCAACATATCCACAGAGAAGGAATTTTATTTCATTTTCATTGAAATATATGAAATAATCACCCCTTAATAAAACCATTATTCTCTCATATACCGTAAGAACAAAACAAAGCACTCGCAGAGCTTTTCACAATACTATTTATGGGCAATATGAAGAGTAAAAATGGTTCACATATGTATCATTTTGAAGAGTTTTGATTTTTTCACAAAATTTATTTTAATTGTTTTACTAAAAGTATTAATTGTGAAGGGCAATTTATTTTCACTAAAAAATAAGTTTAAAGATATGAAAATCATTAGTTATTATCATTGAAGATATTTAATATTATCACTAAAATAGTTTATGTACAAATTTCACAATATACTGCATCCTCCTATCCGGTATAATGACATTATGATGCAGGGAAGCGTATAGAATTAAGACGGACTCGGGTAATATTGAACAAGAGAACCAATCTGATACTACCTATACTGATCAATCGCTCAAGCCAAAGGGGAATTAATCCCAATAATATTCATAAACCCTCAACTCCCTCATAATCAATGTTCATAGGGTTTAAATACTATTAGCATACCTAGTTAAAATAAAGAAAGCCCGATAGTGTTGGGCCTGATAGATAAAGATGTAAATAAAAAAAACTAATTAATTAAACCCGTAATTTAGTTGGGTCTAATTTCTCCAAGTAGTGAAGCGCAGCTTCGTCTCCACCATTATCCTCCTCTTCAAAACGATTCGCCCTCGAATCGGCATCAGCTTCATCTCCAGAAGAATTGTCACCTACAAAAGGAACCAAATGCTTCACATTGAAGACGTCGGAAGTCCGAATATGGCCAGGAAGACGGAGGCGATAAGCATTCGGATTAATCTTCTCCACGATCTCGTACGGTCCAATCTTGCGATTCCTCAGTTTATTGTACTCATGAAGTGGAAAGCGATCTTTCATCAGAACAGCCCATACAAAATCACCCACCTCAAACTGAATATCACGTCGCTTTTTGTCCGCAGCAGTCTTATACCGGGCATTCGCTGCCTCCAAACGGGATTGAGTAGAAGTGTGAATCTGCTGAAGCTCGCTAATAATGTCAGCAACACGAACATCAGCAGCAGGAGTCGAGGAGAGAGTAAGCAAATCAACAGGAGCACGAGGAACCAAACCATAAACCACATAAAAGGGACTGAACCCAGTACTACGGTTCAAAGCCTGGTTATGAGCAAACTCAGCAACACATAACTTTGAATCCCATGTCTTCAAATTATCCCCAACCAAACAACGAAGCAAGTTTCCCAACGAACGATTGACCACCTCAGTTTGCCCATCAGTCTAGGGGTGGTAGGCACTAGTGAAGTGCAACTCAGTGTTGGCCGTACGCCACAAAGTACGCCAGAAATGTCCAAGAAAATGGGAATCCCAATCCGAAACAATCGACATCGGCAAGCCATGCAATCGAAAGACCTCAAGAAAAAATAATGTGGCAACATGAACAGCATCGGAAGTACGCTTGCAAGGAATAAAGTGCACCATTTTAGAGAAACCATCAACAACAACAAAGATCGAATCGTTACCTCGTTGAGTGCGAGGTAAGCCCAAAACAAAGTCCATGCTAATAGTAGCCCAAGGACGTGGAGGGACGGGTAGTGGCCGATATAAACCCGCGTTAGTAGCAGTGCCCTTCGAAACCTAGCTTACCCGACAACGAGCCACAAAACGAGTAACATCATGACAAACCGTAGGCCAAAAGAAGCGGCGTCCGATCAACTCAATCGAGCGGTCACGACCCACATGACCCACACTATGAACCTCCGCAATAATACGCAATCATAAACTGCAAGTAGGAATGCACAAGCAAACACCCCGAATCAAAAACCCGTCCACCAAAGCATAATCCTCAAAAACATCATGGTGCAACATAGAGAGAATATGGCCAAAAAAGGATCAGTGGCATACAAATCACGAAAAGTATCAAAACCAAGTACCTCAATATGCATGTCCGTCAATAGGGAGTGACGACGGCTGAGAGCATCCTCAACCTTATTGTCCGTACCAGCGTGATGACGAACAACAAAAGTAAACTGCTGGAGAAAGGAAGACCACTTGGCATGACGAGCAGAGAGAGAGTCCTGAGTAGCCAAGTGCTTCATAGCCTCATGATCCGTATAGAGCACAAACTCCCGCTGAAATAAATAGTGGCGCCAATGTCGAACAGCGCGCACCACAGCATAGAACTCAAGATCGTAAGTACTATAGCGAGAACGAGCACCGGTCACTTTCTCACTGAAAAAGGCTACAGGACGTCCCGCCTGAGTGAGAACCGCACCAATCCCCACCTTCGAAGCATCACAATACAATTCGAATGGGGTAGTAAATTCAGGAAGCACTAAAAGTGGGGCATTAGTGAGCCGACGCTTGATCTCCTGAAAGGCCGCCTCAGCTTGAGGAGACCAAGAAAAGGACTTACCGTGCATAGAGTCGGTAAGCGGCGCGCCATAATGGTACTAAAATGTCGAATGAAACGACGGTAAAAGGAGGCAAGCCCATGGAAACTGCGGACCTCAGTAACAAAAGTGGGAGTAGGCCAATCACGTATAGCAGATATCTTCGACTCGTCAACACTAACACCAGCAGCAGAAATCCTATAGCCAACGAATAATACAAAATCAGTGGCAAAGGAGCACTTCGACGGAGAGGCATAAAAGTGCTCAACCCGCAGGATCACCAAAACAGCACGAAGATGCGCCAAGTGCTCGGCCTCAGACTTACTGTAGATCAGAATGTCATCAAAGTATACCACAACACAAGTCCCAATGTGAGGACGAAGTGCCTGGTTCATAACCTGCATAAACGTACTAGGAGCATTCGATAACCCGAACGACATAACCAACCACTAAAAAAGGCCCTCACGAATCTTGAATGTTGTCTTCCACTCATCACCAGAGCGGATGCGTATCTGATGGTATCCACTCCTCAAATCAAGCTTACTAAAAATAACGGCACCAGACAACTGATCAAGAAGGTCATCCAAGCGAGGAATAGGAAAACTGTAACGCACTGTAATCTTGTTGATAGCCCTGCTATCAACACACATACGCCACTCACCAGACTTCTTCAGAATAAGTAAAGCAGGGACCGCACAAGGGCTCAAACTCTATCGTAGCAACCCTTTACGGAGAAGATCCTCCACTTGTTTATGCAACTCCTCATGTTCGACCGGGCTCATACGATAGTGGGGGCGGTTGGGCAGAGGGGCACCCAGAATCAAGTCAATTTGATGCTGAATATCACGGAGGGGAGGCAAGCCCTCAAGTAACGTATCGGGAAAGACATCTGCAAACTCAGTGACAAGTGAAGAAACCGAAGCAAGAATCCCAACAGAAAATGATGTTTCATGAGCAAGTAGTAGTATAGCAAAAGGAGCAACAACCATCTCACGGAGAAAATCTGAATGGTTCATAACAAGCACTCGACCAGGAGGGTCAGGGGCTGGAGGGGTGGGCACATTAGGCAATAATACAATTTTAACACCCGAAAAAATAAAACTGTATGTGTTCTTCGGCCATCATGTATAACGGAACGGTCAAACTGCCAAGGCCTACCCAACAAGACATGACACGCATCCATAGGGACAATATCACACCATATATCATCAACATATTTATCACCCATGGACAATTTTACCAACGCCCGACGATTGACAGTAACATTTGTCCCCTTTTGCAACCAAGAGAGAGTATACGGATGGGGATGTATTTCAGAAGATAATGTTAATTTTTCCACTGCCGAAGTAGAAATTACATTTTCACAGGATCCTGAATCAATAATAAAATAGCACACCATTCCCTTAATAGTACAAGTGGAGAAAAATAAAGTATTTCGTTGTACCTCATCAATTGGGCCCTTGGGAGTTAAAAAGGACCTGTGCAGAATTAGGGAAGACCCAATATCACCCTGCACAAATAATTCAGGGATATCAGCCGCTAGAGGATCGTCAATGGTGGATAGGGGGCCGCCGTCTTCCTCCTAGATGCCATCGGCTAGCAAACTACGAGAAGTACCGTGCCTAGGGCACTGTGACATACGATGGCCTGATTCCCCGTATGAGAGCGGTGGTGGGACACCTGGGCTGCGAACACGAGTGGCGGCAGAGCCCTGGCGCGAGGCGGCATCAGGTGCAACCGGCTGGAGTGACGGTTGAGCAGGCGGGCGGGATTCCATCGGCGCGGTAGGGGGCGGCGTGCGGCTGGAAGACAGCGAGAACGGCGTTAGGGTTCATCGCGCCAATTGACTTTCAAAGGAGGTGGGGCGCTGATGAGCCTCCGATACCGAGTCTGGGGAGAACAAATTAAGCATGTCCTAAAACTGCAAACGCATACCCCCGATGTAGCGAGAAATCTATTGGTCATCAGATTCAAACAGGTTAGTACGCGATAGCAAATTGTAAAATTCCTCCGTGTATTCGTCAATAGAAAGGGAACCCTGTCTAAGATTTTGTAGTTTTTGATAAAGAAGGCGTGAATAGTTGAATGGCAAAAATTCTGCACGAAGATGTTTCGTGAATTTATCCCAGGCAGTAATTGGGGCTTTGCCTTTGTGACGACGGGCTGCCTTCAATTGATACCACCACGAGGCGGCGCGGCCCCAAAATCGAGTGGCGATGAGGGCTACACGACGATGGGGAGGAACGTGCTTGAAATCCAAAACTTCTTCAACTGCAATCAACCAATCCAGGAACGCATCAGGGTGTAAACTTCCATGAAATTCAGGTAATTCAAGCTTAAACCAATCTTCCCACTTTCTACTGTTGTCGGGGTCATGGTGGTTGCGGGCTGCCAATGGAGCAAATGGGTTATCAATTGTAACCTCATCGTCGGAAGAGGCGTCTGGGGGAGCGGGAGCGGCAGGGGGTTGTGGCAGGTTTGCACGCCTGGGGCGTTGTTGATGTTCAAGGAACGGAGCAGGGGCTGCCGTCTGTGCCTGAAGCAATTGGACAACGTTTCCCAATTGTACAGTGAGTGCGTCCAATCTATCAGCAAGTGCATCGTGAGCAGGGGTAGGATCACGTCGAGGAGGCATGACGGAACGTACGAACTCGGATAATATTGAATGAGAGGACCGATCTGATATAACGTATACTGATCAATCGCTCAAGCCAAAGGGGAATTAATCCCAATAATATTCATAAACAATCAACTCCCTCATAATCAATGTTCATAGGGTTTAAATACTAGTAGCATACCTAGTTAAAATAAAGAAAGCCCGATAGTGTTGGGTTTGATAGATAAAGATGTAAATAAAAAAAACTAATTAATTAAACCCGTAATTTAGTTGGGTCTAATTTCTCCAAGTAGTGAAGTACAGCTTCGTCTCCACCACATTACATGAAACAAACACTTATTTAGGGAGCAATTGACATGAATTTAAGATAAGAATGATAATATTTGTTATTAAGGGGTTAATAACTGTTATAATATATGTAAATATATTATTATATTGTGTGGATATAATATTAGATATATCCAGTGGGCTTTAGGCTCACAAGACTTAGGGTTAGGTATTATATATATAGTATCGTTCCCTGTATTATGTACTCTACACTTTCATATTGATTGTAACGGCAGTTCATTATTAGTATAATCTCCTGGCTTGGTCGCCCCCAGACGTAGTCACTCCGTGACGAACTGGGTCATCAATACTGTGTTATTTACTTTATGCTTGCGCTTTTCTCTCGATTACAACACGTTATCAGCACGAGTCTCTACGAGCAATAATGATTTACGAGAGGATTGCTCCAGCTGTTTTCGAGATCAAATCAATCGGGATTAATTTTATAAATTGCTGAAACCGTAAGTTTCTGTATTTATGTTAATCTGAAAATCCCATGCCTAGGAACCCTAAGTAAGCATATGTTTATTTTATGAATATGCCTGAATATGCTTTAATATTCTGAATATCAGAATATGTGTTTACTGCAGTTTGTTTGTATTGATAATTATGGTCTGATGCAATCGTACGTCCATATATATGTATATAGATTTAATGTTTATGAATTTATATATGTGAACAAACCCATACATGCAATCAACACATACATTCGTATACTTTTGAATATGCATCTTAGTATCTGCAATCATCTACCTATGCAATTATATATCGAAAATCATTCTGCATATGCTATGTTATTACTGTATGCTCCCTGTATGGTCATGTTACATTTTTTTTATATGTATACAGTGCAATCAAAATGCTTATAACATTGCATAACAAAATCAGAAACGAAAATCAATTGCCTTCGATCGTATTAACCCCAAAATCCGATTCTTTTTCGTAACTCAGAAAATCAGTTTTTGAGAAATCAGAACCTGTTCTTACTAGAACAAAAACTCAGATCATTGTTTTATACAAAAACCCAGTACACAATTTCGAAAAATCGAATTGTTTTTGTCGATTCCAGAACACTTTTTCGAACAGGAAATCAAAGAATTTACTGAATACAGAAATCAAAACCAATTTCAGTTTTTGAAATCAAAACTCCCAAACCTCAATTGACTGTGGCGATTCCGTTATGACTGAGCCCTTGAACTGGCCTAAACGTCATGAACGATGGCCGCATCAAACTCGATGGACGGTAAATCCGTGACAGCCCCTGAAGCAGCTGTACGCGACGGCGCGCGACGCGTGTCAGCTACAACGGCAGCAAGCCGCGACGGTGCTCTACGCTTACGGGACGGCAATGCCCCCTCTGCGTCGACGACACCGCTGCCGAGAGCATCAAGCTCCTCGCGAAGGCGAACTCCGTGCGACAGCGCAGGAGACGCGGCGGCGTCACAGCCCGCGACGGCGGCAACTCCTCCTCGCACCGGCAATGGCTGGAGCGGCGACGCCCTGTTTCCGCGCGACGACGCGAACGCCAAGCCCACCTGCCTCCACGCGATGTCGATGGCGACGTGGACAACCCCTCGCCGAAATTTTTGCGAACGGCCGCTAGACAATCGGACCGAATTCCCCTTAGTTTAATTGGTCAAGGGTTTTCTTTTCTGATATCAATTAGTAATGGGCCTGTTTATTGGGCCTTTCCAATTACTTTTCCTAACTAGGCTTCTGCCCTTTAATTCGGTTTCTTAATTCCGAAACTGGGCCCATTTTCCTAATATACTAAATTGGGCCAAATCCCTTTTAATAATAATATTAATAATTACTTGGGCCATTTTTTTAAAATTGATTGGGCATTTTATTTAGTTGATCCTAATTAATTTGGATCCTAACAATTATTTTTGGGCCCGATGTCCCATTAATAATTATCAAATTCATAATGGTATTATGAAAGCCCAAATCATAAATTTTTTTTAAGGCCTTATCCAATAATTATTTTTGGGTTAAAGTCCCATTAATAAAAGTCTCACACAAGTCATACACCCAATCCTTTATTAAATACACCCCTATTATTAATTTGTCATTGCATTGGATCTTAAGCCCTATTTTTTTTAATTGCTACAATACAATAATAAATTCTAAATTTATTAGTACTTTTTCTTTGTAGCAACAAAAATGTCAAACATCATCAAACGTGAATTTGATGAACTGGCACTAGATGGCCACAATTACTTGACATGGGCTTTAGACGTTGAAATCCACTTAGCTTCAAAAGACTTATCCGACACCACCATTCAAGGGTGGAAATCCACTACTGCCCAAAAGGCACAAGCTCTTATCTTCTTAAGACATCATCTTCACAAAGATCTTAAGAATGAATACCTCACTGAAAAAGATCCATCAATGTTGTGCAAATCCCTCCAGGATCGATTCCAACAACAACAAAATGTGATCCTCCCCGAAGCCAGACATGCTTGGACAACACTTCGTTTCCAAGACTTCAAGTCTGTGACGGAGTACAACTCCGCCCTACATCGCATACTTTCACAACTCAAGCTGTGCGGTGAACCGATCCCTGATGATCAGTTGATCGAGAAAACTCTTTCCACATTCCATGCTAGTAATCTTGTACTCCAGCAGCAGTACAGGGCCAAAGAGTATCAAACACACTTCGACCTTATTTCTGCACTTCTAGTTGCAGAAAAGCACAACCAATTGTTGATGAAAAATCACAATACTAGACCGGTTGGCTCACAAGCTATGCCTGAAGCACATGCTACTAGGAGGAACTCTAGAGGCCATACACGTGGGAAAGGAAATGAGGCAAGTGGGGGACGCGGATCAACCCGAAGTCGAGGCCGTGGTAGGGGAAGAGGTAGAGGTCGCAACAATGCACAATTTAGTGCAACTGAAAAGAATGCACCTCAAGACAAACCATCGAGCTCAGGTACACAGAACAAGCAACTCTGTCATAAATGTGGATGCGACGACCATTGGTCTCGCCAGTGTCGAACTCCAAAACATCTAGTGGAGCTATATCAACGCATGCTTAAAGACAAAAAGGGAAAAGCTCCTAAAGGTGAATCACACCACACCAACCTGCCAGATGCAGGCTTTGATATGGAGAAGGATGACCTCTTAGTGGGTGATACAATGACTGTAGACGCCTTTGGAGACAATGAGTGATCGACATCAACTTGTTGTTTACTTGCTTTATCTATTAGACTATTTGATATTACTTGCTACTTGGTTGGACCAGCATGTTTGACTGGCTTTTATCTTGACTATGTTGCATGATACTTTTATGGATTCCATTTATGAATGCTTATCGATGCTTTATTTTTACAGTCAAATCCAATTGTCGATCACTATTGTCTACAAAACTAATTTTATACGTTCTTGATAAAGTAGGACCTAAGTGATCCCTTGTGCGGCTGATCAATCAGCGTCTGTAATCTTGGCTCTCCTTAGCATTCCTCATATCTAAACGTAACCAAACATACACTTAAGTGCTTATGGAGATTAATGTGTTGTGCTTAGTAGATAGTGCTACTACACATACTATCTTAAAAGATAGACAATTTTTCCAAACATTAATCGAAAAGAAAGGAAGTGTCACTACTATTTCCTACGACGACATACAAATCGTTGGCTCCGGAAGAGCCTCGATCATTCTACCTATGGGTACCGAGCTGATAATCGAAAATGCTTTATTGTATCCACAATCAAAGCGTACCCTCCTCAGTTTCAAAGACATTCGACAGAATGGCTATCACATTGAAACAAATACTGAGGACAATAGTGAATATCTGTTGATGACTCACTATTTAAATTGTCGTAAACACATCGTCGAAAAACTTCCATCTTTCTCGTCTGGCTTGTATTACACATACATCAGACCCTCAAATCTCCATATAGCTCTTAATCTAAAATTTAATGATCCAAACTCTTTCAAACTATGGCATGAGCGGTTAGGACATCCAGGACAAACTATGATGCGTCAGATTCTATGTAATTCATCAGGCCATAACATAACACACAACAGAATCCCTTCTGTTAATGAATACATATGTGATGCTTGCACAAAGGGTAAGCTAATAATTCGTCCTTCTAGTAGTAAAGTAAGAACTGAATCTCCTAAATTCCTTGAAAGGATTCAAGGAGATATTTGTGGACCAATACACCCAGCATCTGGACCATTTCAGTACTTTATGGTCCTAATAGATGCATCCACTCGGTGGACTTATGTAACCATGCTATCCACTCGCAATACTGCTTTTGCAAAGCTTATTGCACATATCATCCTGTTGAGATCTCAATTCCCAGATCATCCTATTAAATCCATTCGTATGGATAATGCCGGTGAATTCACCTCTAAGGCATTCGATGATTTTTGCATGGCACTGGGAATCAAAGTGGAGCATTCGGTCACTCATGTTCATACTCAAAATGGTCTAGCTGAATCATTAATTAAACGTCTTAAATTAATCGCTAGACCACTACTACACAAAACGAACTTACCCGTTTCATGTTGGGGGCATGCAATCTTACATGCATCATCACTAATCCAATTCCGACCAACTGCATATCATGAATATTCCCCTATTCAACTCGTGCGTGGAAATGAACCTAACATTTCCCATCTGCGTACATTCGGTTGTGCAGTATATGTTTCAATACCACCACCTAAGCGAACATCTATGGGCCCACAAAGGAAACTCGGTATTTACATCGGTTTTGTATCTCCCACAATACTTAAATACCTCGAGCCTTTAACTGGGGATCAGTTTATAGCCCGTTTCGCTGACTGCACATTCGACGAAGATCTATTTCCGGCCTTAGGGGGAGAGAAAAATACCACAATTAATAAATGCCGTGAAATAACTTGGAACACAAAAGATCTTCAGTTTCTAGACCCACGCACAAACCAATATGAACTTGAAGTTCAGAAGATAATAAATTTGCAATACCTAGCAAATAACCTGCCAGATGCATTCACTGATCATAAAGGAGTGACTAAGTCGCATATACCTGCGGTAAATGCGCCTCAAAGGGTACAACTCCCCTTGAAGACAAATGTTAATCCCCCCATGCGCCAGAAGCGTAAAGGAAATATTAACATAAGCGAACTGAATTCACGTAAGTGTAAAGCTAGCAAACACACTATGTCACCCCTAAAATCTCCTGAAGAGATTCGTCCTGCAGACGAAAATCAGAGTCAAAACACACGTGCTAAATCAATTAATGACTCTGAAAAAGCGGAATCATCAGACCGATACCCTTTGGGAAATGAAGAGGATTTGGTCGATGTAAACATTGAAGTTTCAACAAACTTCGTAGACACGGGAGAAACTTATAACAGAAATACAACTGTTGTCGACAACACATTTGCAGCCTTAATTGCCTTCACCATTTCTAATAATGATCTAGATCCTGAACCCAAAACTATATCCGAGTGCCGGAAGCGCTCTGATTGGGTGAAATGGGAAGCTGTAATAAAGGCAGAGCTAGACTCGCTAAATAAACGAAATGTTTTCGGTTCCATCGTTCGTACCCCGAAACATGTAGTCCCTGTTGGATACAAGTGGGTATTTGTACGAAAGCGAAACGGGAACAATGAGATTGTGAGATACAAAGCGAGGTTAGTGGCTCAAGGGTTTTCGCAGAGACCCGGTATCGATTTCGATCAAACTTACTCTCCTGTTATGGATGCCATAACATTCCGCTTCCTAATATCCCTGACAGTTAAACTAAACTTAGAAATGCAGCTAATGGACGTAGTTACCGCATACTTATACGGATCATTAGATTCTGACATCTATATGAAAATCCCTGATGGATTAACTATTCCCCAAATGAGGAATAACGAACATCGTAGTATGTTCAGCATTAAGTTGCAACGCTCGTTATATGGCTTAAAACAGTCAGGTCGTATGTGGTATAATCGACTAAGCGAATTCCTCCTGAAGAAGGAATACGTAAATAACGAGGCTTTTCCTTGTGTCTTTACTAAGAAATCCCTTAATGGTTTTTGCATCATCTCGGTGTATGTGGATGATCTAAACATTATTGGAACAAGGAAAGAGATTGAAGAAGCAAGTTCAATCTTAAAAACTGAATTTGAAATGAAAACTTTGGGTAAAACCAAGTTCTGTCTCGGCCTGCAGATCGAGCATTTCCCTGAAGGAATACTGATACACCAATCAGCTTACCTAAGGAAAGTGTTGGAGAGATTCCACATGGATAAATCTCATCCCTTAAGCACTCCAATGGCTGTCCGTTCCCTCGATTTGGAAAAGGACCCATTTAGACCTAAAGAAGATACCGAAGAGCTATTGGGACCTGAAGTTCCATATCTAAGTGCAATTGGTGCACTGCTCTATCTTGCAAACTGCACTAGGCCCGATATTGCCTTTGCAGTCAATCTACTTGCAAGGTTCAGTGCCTCCCCTACGAGGAGACATTGGAATGGTGTGAAACATATCCTACGATATCTTCAAGGTTCTCAAGATCTTGGTCTTTTCTATCAAAGAAACCAAGACAACACGCTTATAGGTTATGCTGATGCTGGTTATCTATCTGATCCCCATAATGCGAAATCATAAACGGGTTATGTTTTCCTCTGTGGTGGAACAGCCATTTCATGGAGATCTGTCAAACAAACCTTGGTGACCACATCGTCAAACCACTCATAGATCATAGCTCTATACGAAACTGCACGAGAATGTGTGTGGTTAAAGTCCCTTATAAAACACATTCACGATTCGTGTGGTATCCCTTCTGTTGACTTAAGCCCCTCAATTATCTACGAAGATAATGCTGCATGTATTGCACAAATGAGCAACGGCTATGTCAAAGGGAACTTGACGAAGCATATATCCCCAAAATTCTTTTATCCTCACGAACTCCAGAAGAGTGGTGAGATCACGATAAAACAAGTACGCTCAAGTGACAATCTAGCTGATCTGTTCACTAAATCCCTTCCCACTTCGACTTTTGAAAAGTACGTACATGGAATCGGGATGCGTCGACTTGGAAGGTTGTTATCTTCAGGGGGAGTAACAAATGTTAAACAATCCTGATGATTGTATCCTCGAGGCCATTTGTAACACTCCACTAAGTAACACTTGCATTCTTCCTTGTCATATTATATCCAAGGGGGAGTGTTATAATATATGTAAATATATTATTATATTGTGTGGATATAATATTAGATATATCCAGTGGGCTTTAGGCCCACAAGACTTAAGGTTAGGTATTATATATATAGTATCGTTCCCTGTATTATGTACTCTACACTTTCATATTGATTGTAACGGCAGTTCATTATTAGTATAATCTCCTGGCTTGGTCGCCCCTAGACGTAGTCACTCCGTGACGAACTGGGTCATCAATACTGTGTTATTTACTTTATGCTTGCGCTTTTCTCTCGATTACAACAATAACTATGTGGTTAGTGATTATTCTTTTTTTTTTTTTACTTTATATATGTAATTTTATTCATGTGTAATAAATAATATCAAACACTATTAATGGAAATGAATCCTCATTTATTCCCATTGCCCACCCTTATTACCTCCCACCAAATAGGAATAATATATATATTCTCTAAGTAAGTAACTAACTCTAACAAACTCCATAACAAACTTATTAATGCATTAACACAAACTTATTTTTCGAGGTATTTTTTTATTATTGAGTCGATATTATGTTTATAATACATACCAGAAATAGGATTCATATGTAAGAATTTGATCCAATCTAAATTGTTAATAATTAGATAGTTCAAATCGTATTAAAATTTGGATCAAGTTAAAATTGATATGTATGAATCCTATTTTTAGTGTCTATTATATACATACATTAGTTCTATGCTTAATCAATATAGGGGAGAAGTTGATTAATAAAATTAAAACTGAAAAGTATAAGTAGAAAAAAAATGAACAAAACATGCAATTTCCCCTCATTTAGTAGAACCAGCTAGATTTGTTTTATATATGGGCACAGATATTCTCCCCCATTTTTAATTACTTTACCCCCTTTTTCACTTTGCCATCCTAAATTTTCAGTTCAGTCCCTCTAATTTTCCAAAAAAAAAACCCCCAAAAATCATGAATAGTGTTTTCATATGAAGAACACGAGGGTGAATTGATCAATTTGTAAATTAGAAAAACATAATAAAAGAGTATTTTGATCTTTAAAATATATTTTGAAATGAAAAAATTAAGTGTGGGGGTGAAATAATTAGGGGGACTGGAGAATATCCGTTGCCTTTATATATTACACCTTATATTATTAAATGTAATTCCTATTAAAATATGTAATATTGGGCCAGTCTTAATATTAGGCCCACGAGAAATGAATAAAGGCTAGCAAAGTTACAGAAATTTTTTATCAGGCCTAGATTATTAGCACCAGTCAAATTGCGCAATACACTACAGATACATTATTTTTTTCAAACATAGTAAAAATTGAAAAAGAATTCTAATTTCTTTCGAAATTGAAAAGGAATTTTATACTCGCTCCATCACGTAGGAATTTACACCCCACATGATGACACATTTTCTTAAAAAAATGTGTTTTATAAATAAAGTAGTGTCATATGTATAAATATGTGTATAATTTTATGAGTGCGCACTCTAATCAATTTTTGTTTAGTAGTGTGCAAATTTGTGTGAGACATCTAAAAGAAGAAAGATTGCAAATTCATGTGGGACAAATGAAGTAATAATGCCAAAATTTTAAAAAAAGTGGTTGAAAAAAAAGGAGGATCTTTTAACCCTTAACCAACTCCAATTCTCATTCACAAAATTTCTCTATCCCAACAAAATTTCTATTTTATTACTTACCTCATTTCCAAATAATCCAAACTATACAAATCCACGACCTATAAGCAACAACATCTCATTTTTACCTCCAAAAATTTTGGAATATTACAAGAAAGATCTTTGATTTCTTTGAGAGAAACTAAGGACATGTTTTCAAACTCTTTTTAAAGTGTAGAATCATTTATTTTTGAATAAATTAGGTTTTATCAACTTTTAAAAAAAAAATTTTACACTCTTAGCTTAATTTAAAACACACCCTAAAGATATATTCAACCACTTGTAACAATCAAAGCTTAATTTCATGTACCAAATCACGAATAAGAAAGACGTGAGAGGGAAAGCAGGGTGGCTGTGGGAAAAAAAAAATGTCTAGAGAGAGAGAGGGTAGAGAGAGAGAAAGCAGGGTGGCTGTGAGAGGTGGGAGGGCAGCCGGTAGGATTCAGTTTAAACCCATTTCCGAGCGTTCTCCGGTGAGGCATAAACCTAACCTTAGGAACCCTAACCTTAGGAAAGATGAGAGACCGGTACCAAGAAATTTCAGTTGGACCAAGGTTTGGGAAACCAACAATCGAAGTATTACCTTCTTCATACGAAACTTTCCGGAGTCCTGTTCTTGGGATACCCTTTATGCAAAACTAAACAAGATCGAATCTGTTCGAGACTTATTCATCTCCTATCGCAGAGACAAGTCAGGTAATCGGTTCGGTTTCGTGCGATTTAGAGAAGACATCAATAGAGGTTTGGTGGAAAATAAATTGAATGATATCTGATTTGGTTCGTACAAGTTACGAGCTAATTTGTCCAAGTATTCCAGGGGAGAAGATATTAAATCGGGGTTTGAAACTCATAATTTTAAGCACGTGGTTAAGAATAGTGCGCTCCGTACTTCAGCAAGATCATATAAAGAGGTAGTGGTTGCAGAGAGACAATCATCATCAACGTCTGTGAAGGAGACCAGGAACCCACAATCCCTTCGAACAAATCAAGTAAACAAGTGGTCTGGTCAAGCGCCTGAGTCACGAAACATGCGCAATACGAGAGTACATCAGTCCAGTGGAATAAATTTTTCAACGAATGATGAAGAAAAGAAGTGGCTTGATGGTTGTTTTGTAGGTAAACTGAAATGCGTCTATCCATGGCCGGAAATAGGGATAACAATTCAAAATGAAATTGAAGACACATGGCTCGTAAAATTTCTTGGAGGTGATATGGTATTATTACAACCAGTGATGAAGGAAGTTCTAGAACCAGATTATGGGTTTCTTGGCAAATGGTTTGAATCTATTGAACCCTGGGACATCTCTTTTTCATGTAACAGACGTCTCATTTGGACAAATTGGTATGGGGTCCCCTTACATGCATGGAGCCCGAGATTCTTTAATACACTTGCATGTAGATTTGGCTCAGTCGCCTTGATCGATGAGGATACTTTGAACAAACGAAAGCTTCAATATGCTAAAGTTTTAATTCGGACTTCATCACCCGAAATCCCTAGAAACCCTCTTGTAATTTCGATCGACGGCAAGAACTTCTATATCAGAATCCGAGAAGAGAAGGAGGATCTTATGGAAGACGACCTTGATTGGGAGACTGATGGAGTTTTCGACTCAGATGATGAACTCTGGGACTCGGATGATAACTCAGTGAGTTCAGCTGATGGAGACTCGGTGGATGATATTCAAACCATGGATTGCATGATGGGAAATCCAAACGATGATCTGGGAATTCAGGAAAAAAGTAATGCGGCGGTGAACATTCATAATTCAGATCCGAATATCGGGGAAAATTCTCGTGAAACTGGTCCCAATGAGAAGTTGGCTGATAATACACAACTCCCAAGGAATGTATCAGATGTTCACTATTTGGAAAATAATTATGGGTTGGGCCATATAGCATCTCCGCACGGGCTTTGTTCCCACAACCCAGTTAATGTGTCCAATGAATTTCTATTCTCTGAGGGGCCAAAGAAGATTTTAGTGGAATTTTCTAAATCTGAGAGGCCCAACTTCTCTAATAGGCCAAATAACAATGAGGAAAATTCAATCTGCCTAAAAGCCACATCAAATGCGCCCCTGCACGAATCGAAGTCCCTTCCTGCCTCAGGCGAAAAATCCCCAAACTCGAATCCCCACCCAATTTTATCTTCGTCGATGGATACAACAACCGGCAATGATGAAGCAAGTTGTCTCAATTCTTCCAATTCCCCGTCTACTTTGCAACTTAGAGAGGATTCATCTCCGATTAACAAAGAACCATTGAACCCCCCTCATGAAAGAATGACGGTGAAAGCTAGGAGAAAGAAGAAAAAATCCAAAACCGACATTAGCGTGGAGGAACGACGCTTGGAAAGTATGCAGAAGGAAGAAAAAATAAAAAATGAGGCTCTCAATGCAGCAATCTTTGGTGAAAAATTAGGGCTGAAAAGTCAACAACCCATTGAAGAAACGGCCTTACAGATGGAGAAATTGGAGAAAAGAGACTTACTGCTGAAGAAGAAGAAGAAACTTGGTAAACCTAGGAAGGGTGCGACGGGCATTATCCAATGAAGATACTGAGTCTTAATGCGAGAGGAATTGGGAGGAAAGAAAAAAGGAGTGAAATCCGGGAATTGATTAAAAAACATAATTTTGGTGTATGCTGCATCCAGGAGACAAAGATGGAAATGATGAGGCCAAATGTGTGCAAATCAATTTGGGGCTCTGAAAATATGGAATGGGCGTGCAAGAATTCAGAAGGTAACTCTGGAGGTATACTTACAATCTGGAATAGCAATGCTTTTTGTAAATACAGTTCTTGGTATGGTGATGGTTTTCTTGTTGTTAATGGCTACTGGAAAGAAGATGGGAGTAATTGTTGTATCATAAATATTTATGCTCCTTGTTCTTTTGCTGGTAAATCTGCTCTCTGGGATACGCTAGGCTTGATTGTAAATCAACAGGGTGATTCTTGTATTTGTTTGATTGGGGATTTTAATGCTATCAGATATCCGAATGAAAGAGTGGGAAGGGGATTACAAGTGGATACTAGGGATATAAACGCTCTGGATAACTTCATTGTTCAACACCAGTTGATTGATCTCCCTCTTATGGGCAAAGCTTACACTTATTACAGACCTGATGGGACCTGTAAGAGCCGAATTGATAGGGCTATGGTAAATGACAAATGGTTGAGCAAATGGCCGAATGTGATCCTCAAAGGCTTTGGGAGAACTACTTCAGATCATTGCCCTATCTATTTCAGTTATCCACAGAAAGATTGGGGTCCAAGACCCTTCAGATTTTTCAATGCTTGGCTCGCACACCCCGAGTTCAAGAATTTCTTTACCACAAAATGGGAAAGCTACCAAGTAGAGGGCTGGGGAGGTTTTGTCCTGAAAGAGAAGTTGAAATTGCTACGAGGAGATTTGAAAGAATGGAATAGGGATGTCTTTGGGCACTTAGACAGAACTATTAATCAAAAGAAGCTGGAAATTGACCTGCTGGACAGAATTGACGATAACTTTGGGCTTGAAGAACAGGAAATCATCAAGAGGAATCAGTCCTCGGCTGAACTCAAGAGAGCCATTATATGGAGAGAAAAATTCCTCTACCAAAAATCAAAGACGAAATGGATCCTTGAAGGGGATGTGAACTCGAGTTTCTACCACAAATGGATTAACCGAAGGAGAATAGAAAACAACTTTGACGGGCTGTTATTGAATGGAACTTGGATTGACTCGGTAAGAGGTGTCAAAAATGGGGTTCGTAATTTTTTTGCTGATCATTTTAGTGCCCATCATGTACTTGACTATGAAATACCACCTGAGTTCTTTCCCAAAAAGATTGAGGAGTGTGAGAATGAGTTTCTGGTGGCCCCTTTCACTGAAGATGAAATCAAACAAGCAGTGTGGTCGTGTGACATAAACAAGAGCCCAGGTCCCGATGGTTTCTCTTTTGGTTTCTTCAAAGAATACTGGGAATCAATTAAAGTGGAAGTCTTTCGAATGATGCAGGAGTTCCATACACATGGGAGGATTGTTAAAGGGATGAACCCGACCTTCATTATCCTAATTCCAAAGAAAAATACGGTGTCTTCCCTTGATGATGTGCGCCCCATCTCCCTAGTGGGATCTCTATACAAGATCATCTCGAAAATCCTGGCTGCCCGTCTCAGCAAGGTTCTTGACCCGATTATCTCTGAAAATCAATCGGCATTCATTGGAGGTAGGCAAATTATGGATTCAATAGCAGCCTTGAATGAGTTAGTTGATGAAGCCAAAAGAAGAAGAAGGAAATGGGTTGTTTTCAAGGTAGATTTTGCCAAGGCCTACGATTCTGTAAGCTGGAAATTCCTTAACAATTTGATGAAAGGGCTGAACTTTCACCCGAGATGGCGTGCTTGGGTAATGGAGTGTATTACATCAGCCTCGGCTTCAGTCTTGGTTAATGGTAGTCCCTCGGGAGAATTTAAACTTGGAAGAGGTCTTCGTCAAGGCGATCCCCTATCCCCTTTCCTATACCTGATCGTGGCGGAGGGGCTAAGTGCAATAATTAACCGGGCTATCAGTGCTAATTTACTCGAAGCAGTAGAAGTTGGGAGTGAGAAGATTAAGGTGTCACACCTTCAATACGCAGACGACACTATATTCCTGTGCCCGGGTAAATTGGAAAACTTGATTGCTATTAAATATTTGCTTCGAAATTTTGAAGTTCTCTCGGGATTATGTGTTAATTTTGGTAAATGTAGCCTTTGGGGATTTAACTTACAGCGCAGTTTTTTGGAAGAGGGAGCAGGTTTGTTGGGATGTGAAATTGGACATGGGTGCTTGTCATACTTGGGTATTAATATTGGAGTGAACCACAGAAAACAAGCAGCGTGGATGGATTTAATAGAAAAAATTCGAAAGAGACTTGGAAAGTGGGAAGATAAAAAACTCTCGTTTGGAGGTAGAATTACCCTGGTTCAATCTGTTCTTTCGGCAATACCGGTCTACTGTCTTTCTTTTTATCGAGTGCCTAATAAAACCCTTAGAGATCTAATCAGTTTACAGAGAAACTTTTTGTGGGGGGGGGGAGTGATAATACCCATAAACTTCCATGGGTTAGTTGGGATGAAGTCTGCAAAGATAAGAATGATGGGGGTTTGGGATTAAAAAAATTGAGACTTTTTAATAAGGCTCTACTAGGAAAGTGGGTGTGGAGATTTCTAAATGAACCAAGTAGACTATGGGTTCGGGTGATAAAATCTAAGTATAGAGAAAGGGGTTTGAGTGATATGAGTCTCTTACTTAGAGGGAGTGAGGCTGCCAATACTAGAAGAGGAGAACACTTATCGGGTTGGTGGAGAGATATTTGTAACATATTTCGGGATATGGGTGGTGAGGGAGTGGGAGGTGAGATTAAGAGGGTGATTGGTGATGGTAAAAATACTCTTTTCTGGAAGGATGTGTGGGTAGAGAGGGAGTCTTTAAAAGACCATTTTCAGAGATTATTTAGATTAAGTTCAAACCAAGAGGGAGTAGTGGGTGAGATGGGGAAGTGGTGTGGGTTGGAGTGGTCTTGGGATCTTAAATGGACAAGACCATTGCTGCCCAGAGAATCTATGTTGGTTAATCAACTTCTTTTGTCTATTAACAGGGTTCGTCTACAGAAGGATATGGTGGATTTTTGGGAATGGAAATACTCGAAGAATGGAGTCTACCAAACGAAGCTAGCATACAAGCAACTCATGGATCAAGGACAGAACCAGGTGTACAGGTTGGAGGAGACAAAGGCACTTAAGAAATTATGGAAATCCTTCGCCCCGAGACGGGTTCAAGCAATTGTGTGGAAAATCATGAGAGGTCGTATTGCAACCAAGGATAACCTCATTAAACGGGGTTTGAATGTGGTTGCGAGCTGCCCTTCATGTGTCTTATGTGATCAAGCTATTGAGGACATTTCCCATCTCTTTTTCTGCTGTCCTACAACAGAAGAAATCTGGCATAAATGTTTCTCTTGGTTACATATTTCAACAGCTTGGCAATGCTGCCCAATCCAAAATTTTCTACATTTTGGATCCAGTCTAGATTCCGGCAAGGACACGAGAGTTGCTGACACTATCTGGATAGGGATCATGTGGACCTTATGGAAAGCAAGGAATGATAAATTATTCAACAATGAACCTTTCACAGCTGGGAAAATCTGGGATGAGATCAAAGCACGGAGTTGGTCATGGATTTCGTCAAAGAACGGTAAATTTAGAGACACTCCTTTTAGTCATTGGATGGTGAATCCTTTTTTAACTTGTCAGAATTGATTGAAATGTTTAAAACATTTTGTCCAGGTGTTCTTGTCTAGTGCTCTTGACTTAAAACATTTGTAAGGGTGTAGTGTTGGACTGGAATATTTCTTGTATTCTAAGCTTTTGTTTCAATAAAATTGTCTTTCCTGATCAAAAAAAAAAAGAAAGACGTGAGAGGAAGATTTCAAATTATTACCTCAAACCATATAGGATTCGTGTATGCTTTTGGTGATATTATTCTCTTTTTCCAACTTTTCATAATATCTTCTTTCAGCGAAAATGGATCCAACATAAATATAAATTAATTAAAAGAGTACTATTTCTCTTCAAAATGTATTACAACAAGAAATTTCATAACGGCATCTCTTCCTTGAATTTTAGCAACTCTTTGAGGTAAATCACATGATCAATTAACCATGGCACCACAAGAGTTGACCTAAAACCCAAATATTCATCCCAAAAAAATTTAAACAAATTATAGTATTAGTTTACAAAACAACTAACAACATAGCAAAATGAAGTTCACACTATATTTACATTATCCTTACAAACATAAATTGATTAACAATGTTTACCACATGACATTTAAGGAAAAAAACTAATTAAAGAAAATAGTCTAATTAAATCAATAATAAATTAAAATTTCTTAAAAGTTTTGATTCTTCAAAATTTTCATATAATAATTCACATTGCTATCGTGATCCCGTTTCCATCAGAAATAGTCTCCACATGCTAAATGTATGTAATTCTTTAATTACAAAATAAAAAATAATAATAAACGAACAAGATTTAAGGACATTTAATTCATCAATAACAATGACCGTGATTAATAAGTCATTACGTTTGTCAGGAAATTTAATTAATGAGGAGAGTAGCTAATTCATGAAAATGATGGAATAATTAATTCAACCAACCACTATCAACAAAAATAGCAATCTAAGTGTTGAACAATATTCAATTCCAACATAAATGTCACTCCAAAAAGATGTATAAGAAAAAAGAATTGCTTATAACATTTCCCAAAAAAAAAAAAATCATAGTGAGAATTGTCTATAATTATATTTAATAAACTTCATTTCTGAACTTACAAATACTTTGTCCAATAAATAAAATTTCTAATTAATTAATTGTCTATAAATAATTTTCTTAGTAAATGAAATTCTTAATTAATTAATTATCTATAAACGATTTACCTACAAAATATTACATACAAATAATTTACCCAAGAAAATTTAATTGTAGGTAAAAAAATAAAATTAACTTTATAATTAGAAAAAAATTGTAGATAATATGCACCACAAAATTTTTTTGCTGAAAATTTCGTAAGTATATATATTGAAAAAATTTATAGACAATTCTTTATTTTTTTTAGTATATTAAAATATTTTTATGTCAAACTTAAAGTATTAAAGGTTGAACATATAAGTACCATTTGAAGACTTCAATTTTTTGTGAAATAGCGATTAAATTCGATATTGATAAATTTAAATAATATGAAAACATACTAACAAATTTTATACATATATTTAACAATAAAAAATTCTAAACATTTTTTCTTGATATTTTACATATGTTAAACTCAACATTTTTTTTATATATATTTTACATATATTAAACTCAAGAGTTACACTGTACAATTCAAGTGTATTTTTGAAAAGTTACACCATTTATAACTGAAAAATTACATAAATTATTACTAAAAAGTTACAGCATTAAAGATTCATTTTTCAGTAATATCATGTGTAACTTTTCAATAATATTTTATATAACTTTTAAAAAATAAACTAGAATTGCACTGTGTAACGGATCCATATGAGACTAACTTTAAACTTCTACGTGCGTAAAACATTCATAGCCAATATCAACATGCATGTCCATATTTATTAATAGAATATTTCCAATATCAATATCGTTATCGAGAAAATTGGATATATCATTAACCAAGAAATATTTCCAGAAGGGAAGAGAGTAGAGTTGCTGAGTAATTCCAAAATTGATGATTTCTAATATTAAGTCAATGAACTATATTAGGCTCTACCATAGGCTCCTACCTATTTAAAGTTCACTTCTAGACTTGTGTTTCTCACGTGTATACAATAGTTGAAGGAAAAAATTACTCCCTATATATTTTCACTTCAAAAAATACACTATTAAAAAAAATTAGAATAATATATAAAATTATTTAGGGTAAATTACATATAATGTCATTTATATTAGTGTAATTGCATATATATATAGCAATACCAAAAATCTCATGTTACAAGAAGAGTATAAAAAATGGGACCTACCTAGGGGTGGGAAAAAAACCGAAAAACCGAATTTCCGAACCGAACCGAAATATTTTGGTTAATTTGGTTCGATTAATTCGGTTAAAAATTTCAGTTCGGTTAAAAATTTCAATAATCGAAATTTTTTTGGTTCGGTTATGAATCCGTAAAAACCGAAATAACCGAAATATTATATATATTATATAAAATTTATTATATTTATATTATATAAATAAATATATATGAGTTATTTTTATAACATTTATTAATTTTCCTTTCAAAGTCTTAGTTTCATTTATGGAAATAGAGAGATTATACATAAAATTATGAAATATATTTTAAAAAATGCTTGAAAATTAAATTATACATAAATTATGAAATATATTTAAAAATTTGATTTTAACCGAATTAACCGAAATATTTTTCGGTTCGGTTTCGATTTCTGGATTATAAAATTCGATTATTTCAGTTCGGTTAAAAAAGTCCAAAACCGACCGAACCGACCGAACGCCCACCCGTCACCCACCCCATAGAAAATCTGACACATCACGAGTCACGACCCTCCCCATTTCACATAATTCAACCCCACCTCCCATTTTTTAGGGAGCGGATCCTCTGCTGGGTGCCCAAACCAGCAGGGAGTGCTGGGCTATGTTACGATGCCGTTTTAATAAGTTCCACAATTATAAAATATAAAAATAATAATAGGAGTAATAGTAGTTACATGAGTGGGAATTTTTTTTAATAAGTAAAAAATGTGAATAATAATAATAATAACAATACTAATAATAGGTGGAAGAGTAGTTACGTGAGTTGGAAAAAATATTTGAATAAGTCAAAAATATGAATATTAATAATAATAATAAAGAAAAGGATTTGACTGGTGAAAATTTTAATCACTTTAGTCATATTCCCTCAAAATAGATAATTACCGTATTTTAGATTTTTTAAAATTTTTTATAATTTTTTTTAATTTTCATAAAGTTTTTTCTTTTCTTTATTATTATTATTCATATTTTTTACTTATTCAAATATTTTTTTCCAACCCAAGTAACTACTCTTCCACCTATATTATTATTATTATTCACAGTTTTTACTTATTCAAAAAAAAAAAAAAATTCCAACTCACGTAACTACTACTACTCCTATTATTTTAAACACTTTAGTCATATCCCTCAAAATAGGTAATTACTGTTTTTTAGATTTTTAATTTTTTTTATAATTATTTTTAATTTTCATAAAGTTTTTTCCTTTTTTTTATTATTATTATTCATATTTTTGACTTATTCAAATGATTTTTCCAACTCATGTAACTACTCTTCCACTTATTATTAGTATTGTTATTATTATTATTCACATTTTTTACTTATTCAAAAAAAAAAAAAATTCAACTCACGTAACTACTACTACTCCTCCTATTATTATTTTTATATTTTATAATTGTGGAGTTCACTAAAAAATAAAGTAATTATTTATAAGTGAGATAATAAAATAATATTTTTTAAAAAGAAAACGAGAATAAATTTGGATGACAGACGAAAATAAATAGTGAAAATAAATATTTGGGACGGAGGGAGTACATAATTTTTTTTTAATTTTCTTAAATAAAAAATAAAATAATTATAATATAAATAAGCATTAAAAAAAATTACATGTGTAACATAAAATAAAAAAACTATAACTCCTTCATTAAAACGGCATCGTTGCATGGCCCAGCACTCCCTGCTGGTTTGAGTGCCTAGCGGAGGATTCGCTCCCCATTTTTTCATCAGTCACTCTCTCTCTAAATTCCCTTTCTCTCTCTAACAGATTTCTCTCTCCGTATCTCTCTCCAGAACCCACCCCCATCGCCGGCCAAATATGGCCACTCCCCCTCCCGCAACCCCCTCTCCCCCCACTACCTCTCACGGATCGGAGCTTAGGCGTCCCCCACACCCATTTTCCAGATCGTTAAAGTCGCCGCCCATATATTTCTAGATCGAGAAAAGCCGCCGATGTTATGTCCCAAAAGTCATCTTGGATGGACCATTTTTCTTGAAAACAACTTTTCTTTTCCAGATCGTGAAGCCGCCGGCAAGCAGCTTTTCTTTTCCAGATTGATGGTAAAATCTCTCTTTCTCTCTCTCACCCTTTTTTTTCGCCGCCGACGATCTGGCCGTGCTCGATTCGGTGGCCGTCGATCAGCCACGAAACCTCCCGCCCCCAATCTGCCACGAAGCCGTTCCACCATTGATCTGGTGGCCAAGGTCGATGTCGTCGATCTGCCCGAAAACTGTTCGGCCGGAGTAGATTTGAAACCTTTTCTATATATATATATATATTTTGTTTCAAATGTTTTTATAGATCTCATATTAGGGTTTAGTATTTGAGATTCTTTCCTATTGCTTTATTTTGTTAGTTTTGCAATTTTATTTTTTTGGGGGTTTAATTTTTATTCTTATTTTTTATTATACATATTTTTGTTGTTGTTTTTGTTTAGTTGTATAGTTGAGATATTCAGGAATTTTGTTGATATCCTGAGACTTCGTTTTCTTATTCATTACTAGATTTTTATTGTTTGAATATTCAAATATACACCATTGTTATTTAAATATGATTTTTGTGTGATATTCAAATATAGTCTACTGTTATTCGACAATGATTTTTTGAGTTCATATGCATTTTATTTTGCATGGTATACAAATATACACTATTGTTATTCAAAATTGATTTTCTGAATATATGCAATTAATTTATGCATAAGGAATTTTTTTTAAAATGCATATGTGAATGTAATATATAAATTGAAAATTTAGCACTATAAAAAAATGAAAAAAAATAAAATTTGAGCAATTATGTTATTAAAATAATTTAATTCTGTTAAAAAATAGAAATAAAAATATATAAAAAAAACTTTTGAATTCAAATAAAATAAAGGCAGCAAAAAAATCTAATTAAAAAGTAAAATCTATTTGATAAAAAGTAAAATATAAATTCTAGAAAAATAATATTAAATATTAAAAAAGTGAAAAATATAAATTTTGAATATAACTTTTCCAGCACATGTGCCCATTAATGATTACAAAATTGATATTAATTGTAATAAAGTGACCTTATTTGTAACATGAGATTTTTTATGTTCTTCTTTGCAAATATTTTGTTATAAGTGGTCATGTTTTGTAATTATTTCTTATATTAATAAAATAATAAAATTTGTTTGATTGAATGTAAAAATAATGATATTTTGTGTAAATATGTGTATATTTTGAAAATAAAATTAAAGTAGTAGTTTCCACTTATATGATTTAAAAATAATTGTGGATAGATAGAAAAAGAAAGTGTGCAAAAAATTATTGGACGAAGTGAGTATAATTTAGGTTTTACTAAATCTTACAAAATTTGATACTCCCCCCATCTTCTTTATTTATTTTCTTTTTAATAAAATATTAATTTTTTTTTTAAAATTAGTATCTAATTGTAAAATATACTTTTTAGTTTATTTGTTTGTTGATAGAATTTCTTAATCGTTGTTTGTTATGTGGCTTTATATCAGATTAATTCTACCATACAATAATCTTATGATCTATGTTCATGTAGAGAGAGAGAGAGAGAGTTTAGAGAGAGAAAATGTAATGTAGGAATTGTATTGATTATGAGAATTATCTCCTGAATAGTACAAGAGAGATCTTATTTATAGGTGTGTGAATGTGAGACGACACCTTACGAGCCTATATGGCTTCCGGTGTTGACGAGGGTCTGTGACCCTCGTCCTGGTCCCCTACACTGCTCCCTATGTTGTGCCTCATCCTACTACTATGCCTTAGACTAGATGTGCCTCGTTAAAAACCTCGTCGTAAACCACCCTTGTGGACAAACCGGACGGAGGAAAAAAGAGCGCACCATCGGGATCCTATCGGCTAACAGGCGAGCTCATGGGCGAGCTCGGATGTGGGCTCCAGTGGTTCAGGCGAGCTCTGGGCGAGCTCCAGTGCCTTGCGTGGCTTACGGGAGCCGTATGATGATGGACCTCGGCGAGGTCCTCAAGGGGATAAGGGGCAAGCTCCGGGGCGAACTACGCCGGTGAGCTGCCCCCAAATGGGCGAGCTCCATACCTCCGCGGATCCAGGTGAGCCCTAGCGACTTGCCAAACCTTGGTGATTATCCACATACTGGCAATGTTAGTTCGCCAGGTCAACATTTGCCCCCCAGCTCGCATGTGCCATGACTTCGTCAAATGTGCAGGCGAGCTGGAGAACTTGAAACTCGGCGAACTACCTTCAGGTGATTGCCGAGCTAGCGGGCGAGCTAGGCCAATGCGGTTATTTCTGGTCAACGTGGTGCGGGAATCCAGGGGTCATGCACGCCTTTTTAGACCTCGGTTCCTGCTCACAATCATGTAATCTTTCGAATTTTTTGCAAACAGGTCCCCGCATTTTCTGAATATCGCACCTCGCCCCGACGTCTATAAATAGGGGGAAGTGGATTCATTTTCCCACTTTCTGCATTTCGAATTCTCAGAGCTTTCCCGGCGACCGATTTTTCTTGTGTTCGATGGATTTTCGAAGGCTCTTCAAGGTAGGATTCGATCTTTCTTCCCTTTTCTTCTACCTTTTACTTGATTTTCTTTCGTTTCTTCGGGGTTACTGGATTTTGGACTGTGGGTTGCACCGGGAACCTTATGGACTTCCTTGACTTCGGATTATTGGACTCTACCAAGAATCCTTTGGACTCCTTTGAGACCATGTCGACACACTCCTCGAGTAGGACCCTTTCGGACTGGAACCCTGACAAACGGCCAATAATTGAGGATGAGCCACCTCGGGTTTCGTACGTAGAGATCGGTTCCAGCTTCGAGGTGACCTCGGCAGCTCGCCAGGTCTCCGGCGAGTTGCGTAGCGAGCTACCTGGCGAGCTGCGTCCCGATCCGAAGGAAGGAGCCTCCAGCGCCGTGTACCGCGAGGTATGGGAGGAAGGCGGCGAGGTCGCCTAAGAGGAAAGAGTTGCCAGTGGCAACGAAGGACCCGAGGAGATTGATGAGGGCATCGCCGAGGTCGGCGAGGAGGGTGGCGACCTGGAGGAAGTTACGCTCGAATGGTTCCGTCGTATCGGCTTCCCGGAACCCCAGCTGGTTGAGTACCAGGTTCCCACCCAGGTCGTTCACCCTTTCGATTGGAACGAGTATATCGCCGAGTATGCGGCGAGCTTCCCCTGCCCGGACCGGATACCCCCCGCTGACCTCGCCGACCTGGAGGAAGTTGCCCCGTCTGAATACAAGGCTGGCGAGGTGGTGAGCCTCATCGATGAATGCGACCTGCCCATCATACGCAGCGAGTATCGCATTCCGCTCGACATTTTCATGTATGCTCCAATGAAGAATGAGCGGGCCGACGCGCCTCCTGAGGGGATGACCGCTTTGAACGTTGATGTTCTAAGGGCCGGGCTTACGCTGCCATTACACCCGATCATCGACCAATACCTTGCCGACAATAACTTGGCCATCACCTAGCTCACCCCGAATGCATGGAGCAACCTCCTCGCCGCCCTGTCTGTCTTTGGATTGGAGGGCTATGAGAACACGACGACCTCGACGGACCTGGGCGAGCTTTTCGCCGTGACCAAGCGGACGCAGGACGGCGCGGGATATTATTATCTGAAAGCTCGCCCGGGGGAAAAATTTCTCGGGGACTTACCCAATAAAGTCCGTGACTGGAAGAAGCAGTTTTTCTTCATAGGCGGCGACTGGCGAGCCTCCAGCACATATCATGGATGGGGTGACCGTATTCCCACTCCGGAGGGATATGGGGAAGCCAGCAGTAGGTCGCCTATTTTGGTATGCGTGGGTTGAATTAGATATACTAATTCTAATTTTCTTTCTTTTTGTAGTTCCGAAGTGCCACAAATCCAGCAGGGGCAGGCCTAAAGTATCGGCTCAGTTCGACGTGGTGCGCGCCATCTGCTGCTTGAGAAGTGAGAAGGATAGGCAGGTCGCCCACCTGTACGCGCACCATTGCCTGCGGCTCGCCGAGCTCCTTACACTGCCACACCACCTCGATATTCAAGGTCCCGAGCTCCCAGGTTTAACTCTTTGAAGCTCGCCTATGGGGGGTGTAGCTCGTCCATCATGCTGACATTTGTAGTTTTTTTTGTGCAGGTGGTAGCTTCGTCACCATCCCTATCGCTGAGGTCCCCGAGGCCTACCAAATCATCAAGGAGCGCTTCGAAATTGGCCCACCTCGTCCCAACAGACTTGCCCCACCGTCCGTGCTCGTGCTGGAGGCGAGCAAGGAGGCAGAGCTCGCCGCCAAGAAGGGCGAGGTAGGGGGGTCGGGGACCCAGAGGGAAAAAGTCAGGGCTCCCGAGAAGCCCAAGGCTACAGAGGTCGCCCGGACCAGCCGAGGTGGGGGGCGAGCTGTAGCCCCCTCTGAGCGAGGTCGGGGGAAGAAAGGGTCTCAGAGGGGTGAAGGATCCCGAGCTGGTGAGGAAGATCCCCCAGCTAGCAAGAGGACGAGGTATACGGGCCTGGTAGACGAGGAATCCGACCGAGTCGAGAGGACTTCGGCGAGGTCCGGGCAGGGGGGGACTCCGCTCAATCCACCGCCCCGCTGGCGGCCACGCCCATTCGGAGCTCGCCCCCTTCGCCATCTCCATTCGGGGTGCAAACCATCGATGACACGCTCCTGGGCTGGGATCCCGACCGAGCTCAGTAAGTAGCTCGCCCAATTGACCTTCATTGCCTATTATCCCTTGTTTTTCTAATGTTTTCTATCTGCTTTTGGTCTCGCAGTTATGCCCCAATCGCCTTCCCGAATCACCACGAGGCCCTGCATGCCTTCGAGCGGTCTCGCTCCCTAACGTCGATGCGAGGCCTCCCTCCGGGCGTAGCTTGGAATGCTGTGAGTGAGATGCCCAGGCATTGGACGACCCCGTCGGTGGTGAACATCAATAGCCAAGATCTGAAGGAGAACCTCCTCCTCTCGGCTCATCATGCGAGTAGATTGGTGCTCGCCAATTAGAAAGTCGTCGAGCAGCTCGCCGAGTTGGAGGCAGGTCGCTCCGACAGAAATAGAAGGATGTTGGCGCTGGCGGACACTGCTAACAAGGTGAAGAGGCAAGCGCAGCTCGCCGAGGAAAGGGCTGAGGCATCGTTGGCCGCCGAGCAAAGTGCCCTCCAACAGCTTGAGAATGTCCAACGCCAGCTCGCCAGGCTCGAGCAGGAGACAGAGGCGAGGATAAAGGCTAAGAAAGTGGAGCTCGCCGCCCAGCTCGCCCAGGAGGTCGGCAACCACGGGATTACCAAGAAGGACCTCGCATTGCAGCGGGGCCTGGTGAAGAGTGCCAATGCCGAATGCGAGAGGCTAAGGGGCGAGCTAGAGGCGAAAGCCAATGAAGTTGCCGATCTGTGGAATGTCGCTTCCTCCTCGCCGGATCTGGCGGCTGTGAAGGCTGAGGCCTTTGACAAAAGATGAGTCCAATGCTATGCCGAGGTCCTGCGAGCTCTGTGGTGGGCTTGAGCTCATAAGGACGACGAGGTGGAGGCAGTTGTGGGCGACTTCAAGGCCTGCCTGGACCGGGTTCCCTTTCCCGATGGCACCGAACTGGACATCGGCGACCTCCCTGAGCTCGGCATACCTCTCGACTTTGTGCCCGCACGATTTCAAGTTATCAAAACGGTTGAGGTGCCGGAGCTGAACATTGGCAAGGAGGAGGTCGCTGGCGAGGAAGAGCAGGTCCCCCTCACTGTCTAGCAGTTGCAGGAGGCTTGTGGGGATGCCATGCTGAACTTGGGCGAGTTCGATGCCAGCGGGCTAACTGGTAATATCACTTCAGAGGCCGAACTCGCCATTCCCGCTGCCCAGGTCGCCCCTGCCCCTACTGAGGTCGCTGCTGATGCCCCCGCTGCTCCTGAGACTTAGGCTTTTTCTCGCTTTCTTAGATTAGCTCTTTTAATTCCCAACTTGTAGTAGGTTTCCGGGTTGTGGAGCTCGCCAAGAAGGAGCTCCATTTTTGTAGCTTTTTCTATCCCGTTTAAGTAGATTTAGCTCGCCGGGCACGTGCAGCTCGCCCAGAAGGAGCTTTTTGTAGTTCAAAGATGGCCAGCTGGTCGGCCTTTGTGGCCAGCACTGCTACTCATACTTAGGATTTTTTCAAGTATATTTTTTACTTGAAAATCTATTAAGTATCTTTTGAATATAAGTCGAGCATTTTTTGTCCAACTCTTTCCACTTACGTCTTTGCGCTTTTACGTTATAACTTTTAAAATAGCTCGTTCTTGTTTATTTTTCTGGTACATAATTGTTCGTCTTATTCTACTTTGAGAAGCGAATCGTTCATTTTACGTCACTTACGACTACGAATTGTACCTCTGTTTTGAGAGTGTGTATTCTTCCTCTTACGCCACTTAGGGCCGTGAATCGTTCGTCTTAGACCTCTTAGGGTGGCGAACTGCACTTCGATTGATTCACATTGGGTCATTGGGTTTCATGAACCTTGCCTTAGATGTTTTTTCATCTTTTTCGTGAATTTTTCTAACTTATGGCAGTAGGTGCTTAGCAACCCTTTAAGAAGGGTACCTTCGCGACCTTGGGCATTTTGGCCTTTGCCTTCGAGCTATTTAATTACAACGCTTGGGACCTTGGTCCTTGCGTATTGCAGATTTTCGAGTACGTGGGCGAGCTGAGTTTGGCGAGCTCCTTGGAGTAGTGGGCGACCTGGTGCAGCTCGCCTGGTTGGGGAGCTGAACAGGTCCAAACACTTGGGAATTTTTCTGAACTTTTTTTTTTTTGACTTTACAAACTTTCTGACTTTTTATAGCAACGTAATTTACATCGGTTGCCATCGACATTTCTGATGTAAACCTTCGACTAGTCTATTACAGGATTCTAGTCTATTGGTAGAACTTTTTCAGATGTGCCGCGCTCCAGGTGTATGACGAAGCTTTGCCTTCTGCGTCTTCTAGATCATAAGTACCGTTTGGCCAGGCTGCGGTGACCCAGAACGGTCCTTCCCAGTTTGAACCGAATACACCTGGTGGGGCCATCAATTTCTTTTTTAACACCAGGTCTCCGACCTTGAATTTTCGGTCCCGGACCTGAGAGTTGTAATACTTTTCAGCTCTACACTTGTAGGTGGCGTTCTTTATTTCTGACGAAGCTCTAGTTTCTTCGATCAGATCCTTCTCTACTGCCAGGGCTTCATCATTCTTTTCTTCATCATACCCCACCACCTTCCAAGTCTTGTTCTGGACTTCAACCGGGACTACGGCTTCAGTCCCGAAGGCTAGGGCAAACGGGGTCTCCCCGGTGCTGACCCTATAGGAAGTTCTATAAGATCATAGGATCTCCGGGAGTTAGTCTGCCCAGCTCTCTTTCTTTTCTTCGAGGCGGAGCTTCAATATGTGTTTCAGAATCTTGTTTACCGCCTTAACCTGGCCGTTCAACTAGGGATGATATGGAGTTTAGTAGTGCTTCTTGATGTTCCATGAACTGCAGAAGTCCCTCAACTTCTGTCCGTCGAACTGCCTCTCGTTATCAGTGATGACCGACTGTGGGAGCCCAAATCTGCAGATCAGGTTTTTCCAAATGAAGCCCATCATCCTTTCTTGGGTTATAGTTGTGAGAGCTTCGGCCTCAGCCCACTTAGTATAGTAGTCTACTGCTACGATAGCAAACTTTACACCACCTCTACCAGGTGGAAATGGGCCGATCAAGTCGATTCCCCATTTCGCGAAAGACTATAGGCTGAACACCGACTTCAGCTGGTTGGCTGGGGAGTGGATGTTAGGTGCGAAGAGTTGGCACTTTCGGCACCTTCGAGCGAAGCTGATGGCATCTTTGCGAAGAGTGGGCCAGTAGTAGCCTTGCCTGATCGTCTTGTATGCCAATGCTTGCCCCCCAGCGTGACTCCCACAAATCCCCTCGTGAATTTCTTCTAACACTTTGGACCCCTGCTTCCTAGTTACGCATTTGAGTAGGGGTAGAGAGAATCCACATTTGTAGAGTTGGTCATCCAGCAGCGTATATCTGGCAGCTTGCTTTGCTAGTCGGCTAGCTTCCCAGGTGTCTACGGGGGTTGTTCCGTCTGTCAAATATTTTTGGATTGGAATGCACCAATCTTCACCATCTTCACTATTCTCCTGCCCCCCACTCGAGGTTTAATTTATCTTGTAATCAGACGTCGAGGGGTTTTTCAGCGTGGTGATCACAACCTCTGTGAACTCGGCTTCGCCGTTGCTAGTAGCTAGCCTGGCTAGAGCATTTACTTGTGTGTTTTCTAGCCGAGGTATCTGATTGATGTAAACCTGCGTAAACATCGAGATCAGATGCGCGGCTATCTTCTGATAGGTCATCATTTGCTGGTCTTTTGCCTCATATTCCCCCCGGACTTGGGATATTATTAGCTGGAAATCTCCGAAAACTTGAAGATTGGTTGCCCCCACAGCTAATGATAGCCTAAGTCCCGCTATCAATGCTTCATATTCCGCCTCGTTGTTGGTTGCTCGAAAGTCGAACCAAATTGCAGAGGTGAAGACTTGTCTGTCCGGGCTGATCAGGATTACGCCGGCGCCTGCTGCTACGCTGGTTGATGATCCGTCCACGTAGAGATGCCACTGAGCTATACGCCCCCTCGTCGAATCTTGTGGGAAAGTTAGCTCGACGATGAAGTCGGCAAGTGCTTGTCCCTTGATCGCTGTTCGGGGTGCGTAGGTTATACCGTATTGACTGATCTCTAGTGTCCATTTCAGCAGGCGTCCGGCGGTGTCTGGGCGTTGTAGTATTTGGCATAGTGGGAACGTTGTCAGCACCTCTACCGGGTGGTCAAAGAAGTAGGGCCTCAATTTTCTAACACTCATCACCAGTGCATAAGCCAGCTTCTCTGTTGGGGTGTATCGCAACTTAGCTTCGTGTAGAACCTGGCTCACGTAGTACACTGGTAGGTGTGTTTTCGCCTCTTCTCGGACCAGGACGGAGTTGATGGCCACCTCTGATGCGGCTAGGTATAGATACAACTTCTCTCCAGGTATCGGCTTTAACAGGACCTGCATATCCGCCAGGTATGTTTTGATGTCTTCGAATGCTCGTTGGCATTCACTTGTCCAGACAAAGTGGTTCTTGAGGTGGAGCTTGTTGGCTTTGGCCGCCTCTTTGTACCTCCGTGTGTTTACCTTAATTGCCTCGAAGAACGGACGATTTCGGTCGCCTGACCTGGAGATGAATCTGTTCAGGGCTGCCATGCATCCAATCAGTCTTTGAATTTTTTGGACGGAATCGGGTATACCCATCTCGATTATGCATTGGACATGTGTTGGGTTGACCTCAATTCCACGCTGGCTAACTAGGTGCCCCAGGAACTTTCCGGAGTGTACGCCAAAGCTGGTCTTTTTGGGGTTTATTTTAGGTGGTCCAGGTGGTCCTCCTTTCTCAGACTCTTGACAACTATGTCATCTACGTACACCTCCATGGATTCGCCAATGTGTTGGTCAAATATTTTGTTCACCAATATTTGGTAGGTGGCTCCTGCGTTGATGAGTCCGAACGGCATCCTTTCCCAGCAATACATGTTCTTGTTGGTGTAGAACGCCGTGTGTTCCTGGTCATCTGGGTGTAGAGCTATCTGGTGATAGCCTGCAAAAGCATCCATGAATGTCATCATCTCATGGCCTGCGGTGCTATCCACCAGCTGGTCGATGTGAGGCAGTGGAAAGTTGTCCTTCGGGCATGCTTTGTTCAGGTTCGTGAAGTCAATGCAGAGTCTCCACGTCCTATTGTGTTTCTTCACCAGGACGGGGTTCGCGACCCACTGCGGACATAATGCTTCCTTGATGAGCTTGTTATCTAACAACTTCTCCACCTCAACCGTTAGAGCTGCGTACTTGTCTGGTCCATACTTCCTCCGCTTTTGGCGTACGGGTCTTCTCGTCGGATCTATGTTAAGTTTGTGGCAAGCATGTTCCAACGGGATCCCCGTCATGTCTTCGTGGGACCAGGCAAACACATCCAGGTTGGTCATTAAAAACAGCTCCATCCTCGACCGGTACGGTTCAGGTAACTCAGAACCGATGAAAAGTTCTAAGTCCCTTTCCGGGTCCACCTGGAGTGCCGTCAATTCTTCCATGGGGGTGGCTTTTCTCTTTTGACTTTTCCACCTCGGGTCGTTGATGAACTCATCCCACTCCTCTTGTGACATCTGCGCAGGTTCGTGACCTATGCGCGGTTCGAGGTCATTGGGTTGGCTTTCAGCTTGGGCGGGCTCATCAGCTGCGAGCACCTCCGGTGGTTTGTCAACTTAGGATGGTGCGGTGACCTGGGGGGCTGGGTCAACGTCCATTGGTGTTGGTTCTTGACCTCCCGCAGGTCCCCCATCTTGGGCTTCATCAACCACCTCCATGGGAGCAGGTTGTTGTTCCTGCGCAGGTACCGACCCCTGCGCAGGTCTCAACACTTGGGTTTCTCCCAAGTCCTCCATTGGTGTCGGTTGTGTGTCTTGCACAGGTCCAATACCTTGGTTGATTTCTGACAAATCGCCTACCTCCATCATCTCAGTTTCGACCGAGATGACGTTTAGGAATTTTGGCTCGTCTGCAGGAATCTGTACGTTCTCTTCGAGGATGTGGACCTGTGTGAAAGACTTCTTGACCCGGCCGTCTTTGATTTGGAGTAAACACTCTTGGGCCTTTTTCTAATCACCTTTTATAGTTCCGGCACCTTTTGGAGTTGGGAATTTTAAACAGTAGTAGTAGGTTGAACACGCCACTTTGAATTCATTAATAAACAGGCGGCCAAGGAACCCGTTGTAGGAGGACTGCTGGTCGACAACTAGGAAATCTATGAGCCTAATCAGTCTCCTTTCGGGATCCTCAGCCGATACAAGCTGGACGCTCAACCTAACACTGCCTAGGGGGACGGTTACAGCTTCTCCGAACCCCACTATCCTAGCATTGCTAGGCTCCAAATACGACTCAAAATCACCTTAGGAATCTAAGGTGGATTTGAAGAGAATATTGGTGAACGCGCCGGTGTCCACAAGTAGCTTGTGAACTCGGACGTTCATGATGTTGGCGGTTATCACCAACGAGTCATTGTGGGGCATCAGTACCCCCTCCAGGTCTGCTGAGGAAAATGTCAGCCCATCAGTAAGCTGTGAGACGGACCTGGGGCCGGAGCTGCCCTCCTGGACTTGGTTTATGGCCCGGATTTCGGCCTTCCTCTTTCTTTTGGACATGGAGGATCCACCGTCCTGGAGACCTCCGGCAGCTCCGATCTCCTCCTCAAGAACTAAGAGCTCCCAGGTTGGTCCGCTTCCTCCTCCTCATCATCGGAGGTAGCCCTCCTCTCGAACCATGGCCTCTTAGCTGGGGCTTTCTTTACGAACTCGGCCAGCTTCCCGTCCTCGTAAAATTTCCAGAGTTGCTTGAGGAGGTCTCGACATTCGCTAGTGAAGTGGCCGATAGCCTGATGGTAGGCACATAATTTGTTGGGTTGAGCTTCGTGCGGTCCTGGCGGATCCGCCTTGGCTCCTCCAGCATGGCCTTGCCTTTGACGGCAGTGAAGACGTGGTCGATGGAGACAGTGAGGACCTGATTGAGCTTTTCTTTGAGCTCGTCTCCCTCGCCAAAGGCCTTTAAGTTCCGGGGGGCTTTGTAGGTGCCTCCGGACTTCTTCCCGTAGGGCTTCCTTTCTTCGTGGGCACCAACTTCTTTGAGCAGTGCTTCCTGCATGGCCGCGAACACCCCTGCCTTGTGACGGAATTCGGTGTAAGTGTTGGGACATGCGAGGTGCATCTTCTTCCAGAGGTCGGTGCCTCTCTTGAGTCCGGTTATCGCTGCGACGACCTTAGTGTCCTCGCTCACCGGCTCGCCTTCTAGCAAGATTTTATCAAACCTTTCCAGGTACTGCTGGTCGGTCTCGTTCTCGCCTTGATGGATGTTGGCGAGTCGGTGCTTCTGGGTAAGGTAGGATCCGAACCCAGAGAAGTGGGCCAGGAACTCCCGCGAGAGTTGGCCAAATGAGAAGATTGACCCCGGTGCGAGTGAAGAGAACCAGCGGTGAGCTCGATCCCCTAGGGTCAGCGGGAAGTTCCGGCACTGGGTGGAGTCGGTGGCGCCAACCGAAATCATGAAGTCCGCGTACTTGGCCGGTTGGACTTTCGGGTCAGACTCGCCCTCGTACGCGGACATCACCGGGAACTGGATTTTTTTCTAGACCGGTGCGCGGAGGATGGCAGGTGCCAATGGAGATATGGGGACAGTCGTGGCGTCAGGTCCGCCAGACTGGGCTGCTACTTGAGCTTGTAGCATTTCGACGGCCTTTTTCAGTGAGGCCAGCTCGTCATCACGGGTCACCTCCGGTGGAGGTTGCTCAAAGGTCGTGCGTCTTGCGGACGCACGTCCCCGAGGTGCCTCACTCTGGGGTGACCTCTCAGCGGCGGGCTGGAATTGACGTCCGACATGGGGACCTAGCCGGTCAGTGGCGGGCCTCCTCAACCTTTCGTGGGCGGACCTGCGCGGTTGCTGGTCGGAGTCCCCGTGAGACTCAGCCGGGGCCGCCGTCCGCTCATTCTCCTCGTATCTCGGGCCCAGGCGACCTTGGAGGACTTTTCTCCTCTGTGATTGGTGGGTGCCAGCTGCCCCGGTATAGGCCGACTCCCTTCCGGTGTAAGGAGCGTGATCCTCCCCCACCATTTTTACCTTGCTGGTCCTCTCCCTACGCTGGCGGGCTTGTGCCGAGCTCGCCTCCTGCTCGGTGGGGAGGGCGCTGTAATCCCCCCTGGTCTGGGTGCCCTGGGTGGGCCTGGTCTGCTCCCGGGCCTCGGCAGCTGGAGCTCACTTGGGTACCAGGGCGAGCTCGTCCTGCTGCCTCTGCTGCAACCTCTGTAAGGTCGTGATGGTGCGTTGGAGCTCGTCGGGGTTGCTGGCCAGGTCCCTCAGGGCGGGGGCCAAGTCTTCTTGGGTCACTGCAACTCGCGGAGGTCGCGGAGCTGCGGTGCTCTTCTGAGGAGGTGGTTGTGAGGTCTTCACCACCTGGCGTGAGGTTTCCACCTCGGCCTGATTTTGGTCACCTCCTTTGGACCTTCCCGCAGCTGCGGAGGCCTGTCCTTTGGCGGCTCGAGTGTTAGCCATTTTTGGATTTCGGAGGGGCTAGTTCGCTGCAGGTCGCCGAGATGGAGGGAGGTCGCCGGGATGGAGGTCGTCCAGCTTGGTTGGAGCTGCGTAAGTTTTCATCTAGCCTCGCGTGTGGCGAATTATCCGGGGTACGATTTATTCGTGTACACGCGTCCGTTTGAAAAATTTTTCCGAACAAAATTTGTAAATCCAAAAATCTGGATTCCTACCCGGAAATCTGGGTTTTCGTTTGGATGAGTGAATATGTGTATGTGTATCTTCAAGTGTTCTTGAGTTTTATCAAGAACATCTTCAAATCTTCAACAAACCCTAATTTTTTGTTCTTGAGAATTTTTAATTTTCAGATTCGAGGCCCTTCTTCTAGCACCAAATTGTTGATAGAATTTCTTAATCGTTGTTTGTTATGTGGCTTTATATCGGATTAATTCTACCAAACAATAATCTTATGATCTATGTTCATGTAGAGAGAGAGAGTTTAGAGAGAGAAAATGTAATGTAGGAATTGTATTGATTATGGGAATTATCTCCTGAATAGTACAAGAGAGGTCTTATTTATAGGTGTGTGAGTGTGAGACGGCACTTTACGAGCCTATATGGCTTCCGGTGTTGACGAGGGTCCGTGACCCTCGTCCTGGTCCCCTACACTGCTCCCTATGTTGTGCCTCATCCTACTACTATGCCTTAGACTAGATGGGCCTCGTTAAAAACCTCGCCGTAAACCACCCTTGTGGACAAACCGGACGGAGGGAAAAAGAGCGCACCATCGGGATCCTATCGGCTAACAGGCGAGCTCATGGGCGAGCTCGGATGTGGGCTCCAGTGGTTCAGGCGAGCTCTGGGCGAGCTCCAGTGCCTTGCGTGGCTTACAGGCGCCGTATGATGATGGACCTCGGCGAGGTCCTCATGGGGATAAGGGGCGAGCTTCGGGGCGAACTACACCGGTGAGCTGCCCCCCAAATGGGCGAGCTCCATACCTCCGCGGATCCAGGTGAGCCCTGGCGACTTGCCAAACCTTGGTGATTATCCACATACTGGCAATGTTAGTTCGCCAGGTCAACATTGTTGTTTTAGAATTTTTTTTTTTATTCAAAATACTTGTTGTTGTTTTTTTCCAAAAAATATTAAATGTTTTATCTTCAATTTTGTTTTTGTTTTAAATTGTGGATATAAATATCTCTAGTTAAATAAATAATTACAAATTCTCCAATGTAAAAGATGTATTAATCATTCACAAATTCTCCAATAAATACATCTAATAATTTTAATAAATATAATTAATGGTATTTATTTTATAATATGAATAAATTTTATAGAAATCCTACTCTTAATCATTTTATACAAAGGACACACTTTTAGCATACGAAAATTTATGTGCATGTGAGTAACTTTGAGAAAAATAATTTACAAAATTAATTATATTTTTAAAACTTATTACAAAGGGAGAAGTTTTTAGCATATTTCAGATTTTCCAATTTTTGTTGGGTTATTCCATAATAAAAAAATTCTTCTATATATAAGCAAAAATAATATTTTATATATTAATAAATAAATATATTTTTAAACAATCACGCTTTACATTTTAATATTATTTATTAATCGAATGAGCCCACAATTTCTGTCTCTTATATTATTTCGATGTGGGATATTGTTTAATACCCTAACAATCCTCCTCTTATATAAAGACCACCAACCCCACCCTTAAACAATTCGGTCTATCTAGGACAACTCTATCTAATTCATACATCGTTGTTTCACTAGGCTCGTATTTTTTATGGTTGATACTGGGTAACTCCTATAAATTACTTCATTTGGGACAGAAGTGCTTTATATGTACCTGCAATCTCTATATTGTTATAATATTTTCCACTTTAGACTGAGCTCGCAAAGATTTATTTTGGGTTTCTCCATATGGCCTCATACCAATGGAGATATATATATATATATATATATATATTTATCCCATGATCATTCCATATTATTTTGATGTGAGCTATTGTTTGATACAAAAATTTGTATGGACCAGAGTTAATGGAGAACTCGGTTTTATCAAATATCATTGTTGTGTGCATGCACTATCACTGTTATATATATTCACTATCACTATTATGCACGCTATCACTTTTAAAGAATCAAGTATATTTTTATAAAAATGATGGTATATATAAATAATAGTGATAGTGATTATACATAACAATGATATGAGTTTATGTGAACTCAAGTTTACAAGAGATCTACTCTTGTTTAACACTTTAACACTATTTATTACTCCTCCGTCCACGATATTTATTTCCCAATTTCTTTTTTTTGTTAGTCCAAAATTTTTTTCCTTTTTTTTATTTGGAAACACTCTACACTTACAAACAAAAGCTTGAGCCCCATAATATCTCAATTTTTTCTTATTTATCTATCATTTTAATATAATACTAATTTGCATAAATTCCGTGTCATTTCTCTAAGGAGACTATCACTTTTCTTAAAAAAATTATGACATTTTATTATGATTTTATCACCAATTATTTTACCAATGTCATGTAATGAGACAGTCCCACACAAATTTATTTTCACAAGCTAATAAGTTGAGTAATAAGTTCGAATATATGGAATAAACTCATTCATAACATAATAATTAATTAGAGTTGATTTTTGTGCACTTAAATGCATGGTATGTATTTGGATTTTGAAAATAATACTCCAAATATTAATTAATAATACCCAAAAAATAATTAGTAATATCCCAAAAAGTAATTAGTAATACTCAATTGATAAATATTAAACACTTTAACATGTTACTATGTGTCTGAAAAAAAAATCAAAATTAAAATCAATATTAAGCTTAAAATTCAAGTGAATATCATGTACTATAGTGCATACAAAACTTTGTGAATTAACTAATGAAATCTAAGTTCTCAATGTTGTTCTCTAAAGTAAAGTATTAATTACACAAAAATTTCTAGTGGTTTGAAAATAATGCGTAAAATCTCCCCGTGATTTGCAAATTGAACGAAATTCATTTATAGTTTACTAAATTAAGTGAATGCTCTACTTTTTTTTTCCCCAAAAAAATAAATTCACAAATATAAATTTTATATCACAAAGTGGTTTATATCATGAAAATTATTTATATAATACATTACCTTTCTCGTTTATACTTCACAGTATAAATTTTAGATTTCAATATTCGAAAAAATAATATTCGAGAAATGTTGAAAATAGATAAAAAAAAATTTGAACTCATTTTTCTGAAGAGGGAGAATTAGCTAATTTTAATAAATTTTAAGAAAATTTCGTACAATTTCTAAACTATGAAAGAATTTTATACAATATTTCTAAATTACAAGAGTATTTCGGGCAATTATATCATTTTTAAATAAAAGATATTTGCACCTTGGCTAAAAAAAATATTTTTTCGTTCATAATATTTATACATAAATATAATTTTTTTCTATACAAAAATATTTTTTTAAGTACATATAACTAATTTGTAATTAATTTTAATTTTATGAAAAACCTTATTAATTTCCCATTAGTCGCGGTTTCACCATTTCGTTGTAGTTAGTTTATACCTTTATATAAACTTAATATTGTCTAAACTATATATTTTAGGAGGTAGGGTGGCTTCAAGGTGATATCATTAATTAATCTTCAATTATCTACAATTTACGTGTTTTTTAATCTGAATTTACGTGAATTATCTTTTTTAATACAATTACTGTTAAAAAATATTAAACTTTTAAAAATAATAATAAATATACATCATAATAATTTTTTAAATTGATTGAACTGACTATCTAACTGTTAAAATCATTTTAATTTATTTTTTAAATATTATCTATATTACATTAAAAATTAAAATAAATTAAATATTCTTATATAAAATTTTTAATAATTAAATATAAATTTCATATTGAAATAAACATAATAGAATCATAGATAATCAAAATACTAAAAACAACTCAAGTTATAAAATCAGATTATAAACCATGACATATTTCATAACTCATACATAGTGAAGTCTCAAATTAATGTATTATTACTAAAATTTAAAATGGTATAATAAAAATTTGTAGAACCGAGACATGTCTCACAATTTAATTTAACAAAGTAAAGTTAGAAGTAAAAATTAAAAAATAAAAACAGACCGATTCAAATGATTTATTTTTGACCGATTTTTCTTAGTTGAATCTTTAAAATAGTTCTTCGGGAATATTCAGTCCGATTTTATGGTTGATTCTCGATTCAACGGGCCGATTCAACAAATCCTCAAAGATATTGTTCAAGAGTATATCAATAATAAATAATTTTTTTTATTATTTAATATAAAAATATAACATCATAATATTTAGATTTAAATTATCAAGTCATAAAAATTATTTAAATATCAAATATTTAAATTAATGAGTTTTAAATATTCATACTGATTTATATTTCGAATTATTTTCATATAAAATTACTTTTATTATACTATCATGTTTTTTTAGTTGGATCTTATTTTATTATTAGGTTTTTTAATTGGATAAGGTACGTAAGTGTACCTTTACCAATACTCAAAAGTGATGAGTTTTGGTATCTTAATTGAAAATTTTCAGTTCTATTTATCTTATTTATTTATTATCTTAGGGGGCTAAATCTATAATTAAATAATAGACAAATTAAATTATTTGAGATAAGGTTTGGCTATTTTTGCTAGGTATAGGATTTGTCGATTTGATGTCCTGAGTTTAAATGTTGCATGAGGTTGCAAGTCTTATTTACTACTCCCTCGATCCCTAATCAATTTGCACACTTTTAATTTTTAGTTATCCCAAATTAATTTGCACATCACTTAAAAGAAAAACATCAATTTGCGTGCACACTCATAAAATTTTCCACACATTTACCCATATACTACTACTTTATTTAAAAAATATATTTTTTTAAAACTACGTGTCATTCCAAGGGTGCAAATTCTCCTGGGACAGAGAGGGAGTAAAAATTGTATAATATTTATTTAATATAAAATTATATAGAATTGGAATAATTGTAAGACCACTTTTAAATGCTCTAACCGAAAAAAAAAACAAAAAATATTCCAACTTACAAAATAGACTAAATATGGGGTCCACCGTTGTTTTTAGTGTATGTGATGGGACAAATCAAAATGGTCGACAACTTTTTGGCTGGTTTTTTTTTTATGAATTCATAATTTATTTTGTTTACCAAATATTTTTTTAAAAAAATTCTTTTTACTCTTTTTACAGAATTAATTTGATCTTTTTGTTAAAATCTGTTGATTTTGAATTTTTTTTTCTCTTCGTTGGTTTATTTTTTGCATATATCCTACTAATTCGCATAATTCCAATAATATTAAGCCTTTTTTTTTTCTGAATTTTAGATTAGAAATTTTAGTTTTAGATTAAAAATATTTTTTAGTCAGAATTTTTTTGCATAACTTCTTTTTGCACAATTTTATCCCGCATGCACACATTGATCTGTATATATAAAGATTTAATCTTTTGCATAACATAAAAAATTTCTGCATATATATAGTTTTCAATTTTTGCATATATACCAAAATTTTTGCATATGAGAAAAAAAAAATCACAACCAAATTTAAAACAAAACCCTAAAATTCATAATCTGTAACCAATCAAACACTATTCTAAATTTTTTGAAAGCTAATTATAAATATGTTGAGTACAATTATACAGACTAAGAGCATACAAAAAAATCCCCACAATAGAGAATCAAATATAAGCCAGAAAATAGAAAATTCAAACATGAATCAGAAAATCAAAACTCAAATATACTACCTACCACCGTCTCCATCGGGAACTTCATTGCAAGAATTTTTCTTCAGTGCTCTCCATCAAAACCTAGTTGCAACGGCTCGCCTGTGCAAAGCAGTTAAACCAACACTCTTAAATCCGACCTGAATCGCATCTGAATCGGTGAATTGTGCATGAATAGATCCTTCACTGGCCATGGTCATTGATCCTTCGCCGCCCGCTGGTGTAGTAGGATTATGGTAGCCGATGGTGTGTTGTGGGTTTCTGGACAAAGGAAAAAAAAAAAGAGATATTTCAATGATTTTGAAAAATGAGAGAGTGTATTTGACGGCACGTTTTTTAAGAAAAATGTGTTTTATATATAAAGTAGTGGTGTATGGGTAAATATGTGTAAAAGTTTGTGAGTGTGCACGTAAATTAATATTTTTTTTCAGTAGTATGCAAATTTGTGTGGAACATCCAAATAAAAAAATTATGCAAATTCCTGTGGGACAGAGAGAGTATATCTTATCGGGTAGAGTATGAGTGGGTGAATTCACTTCTTGAGAGAGATGAGTTTCTGATGTGAATAGGTGTAGGTCCAACTTTTGGTTTTTTTTTAAACTTGAATTTTTTTTTTAGTATGTTTTGAAATAAACACTTGAGAAATGTTTATGTTTATAATTCACTCAATATAAAATTTTAAAATAAAAATGATCACAATTATTACTTGAAATCGCGTCTTATAAATTGGATCTATATAGGTGAAATAGTCTACAAATTCTTTTTTAACATAATATGTTGATAATAAATATTGTATAATGATAATAATTAACACCATTTAGAATAACACATTAAAACTAGTGCAAAAAAATATGTGGATAGCATGGAGATAGAAGCATCCTTGTGTGGTTTCTCTCAAACTATTTTAAGTAAATTAAGTAATTTATTGAGGTTTGCAAACATTTTTTTTTCGATCCCATAAGAATTTGTATATTTTTTAATTTAAACGTTACACATAATATAAAATAAAATTAGTTATTTCACGCGAGTAGTTGTGAATTATAATTGCAGACAAATACTACATAAAAATGGATTTAGGATTTCTTCCCAAAAAAATTAAATGTAAAGAAAATAAAAAGACATTCTGTAAAAGTTGAAATAATAAATTATATAAATTCAAATTTAAAAAAAATATAAAATAATTTTTTTAAATTTTAATGGGTTCAATCACTGTCCACCCAAATCCATCCCTACATTTAAGAACACAAAATATTAAATAAAAATATTCAAAATTTGCACCAAAATTCCTAAAGCTGATCGAGTCCAATCAAACATCTCTTGTGAAAATCACATCCCCCTTTTGTTTTATTAATACATAATAATGTCATTTGTATGATGAAAACAAAATGTAAATAAAAAATTAAATCCCGAGAACGTTGAATTTTGGAGAACTCAAACATCGCGGTCGCAATCTCCTACTTCTCTTTCTTTTGCAGAAAGTTAACTCTATTCCACCAATATCTACAAACACGTTTGACTTCAACCAATAAATTTAAACCGGGTTCTTACCCGAGTCTCCAGATATTAAACCGGTTTCGTCCGCGGTCTTCGGTTCCAAGCACTTGAACGACGGCAACTTGACCGGTACACTGGCGCCGCCGCTGCCGCTACACTCACCGCCTTCATCCGCCACCTTCGGAGACTTCGCCGGCATATTAAACGACAATCCTCTCGAGAAGAAAACCCACCGGTCCGATTTTGCTCCCGGATCAATCCTCCTATAAAACCGACCGGCTCGGCTGCTCCCTTCACCTCCGCCGGTTCTGTACCCTTTGCGCGAACTCCCTACTCTCGGCAACGTGGCGGCGAGGCTTCCGGTTCGTTTCAAAGCCGCCCGGTTCATCATCTCTTTCCTCACCCCTTCGGGTAACCGCAAAGTGTACCTCTCAAGGTTTTGACCCGGTTGAACCAACGAATGCCCGGTCGAATGCGACCTAAACTTACCAAACAATTTCGGTCTGCGAAGAGAGCCACCCCTCGGCGGCGGTCTCGGTTCATTAAGACTTGAACTCCGGTTTATGGCACTTTCCGGTCGATTTTCATCGACGTCGATGACAATCTCATTGATTTCCGATCTCTCGACGCTATCACTAACCGGTTCAGGGGCCACCACCGGTTCATCTCCGGCCTGTAGGGACAAATTCGCCCGGCAAACCGGGCACGTGACGTGCGACTCGAGCCACGCGTCAATGCACTCGGGGTGGAAAACGTGATTGCATTTGGGGATTAAACGCAGCGTTTCGCTCTCCTCAAATTCGTTCAAACACACGGCGCACTCCAGCGCTCCTTTCCCGATCTGGTGGTCCTTCACCTCCGAGTACGGCAAAATGGGAAAAGTCTCGAGGACGGCGGCGTCGAGGCCACGCGCCGCCGCGGCGCGGCGATTACGCAGCGAGAGGGCGCGGCGGAGGCTGCCGGCGGCGGCGGAGGTATCCGAGCACTGGCGGATGTAGATAGAAAAGAAGCCCACGAAAAACAGAGCAGCTATCAAGACGACGATTATAATCGCCATGGATGGACTGAATCTCGCGTAATTTGGATAGTCTCCATTGTTATTATCCCTGGAAGCGGGCTGAGCGACGACGGAGATGATCGCCGGTGACAGCAACAATAAAAGCAGAGGTATGTGAAGGATTCCATGGTGATGTGAGAGAATTCTCTTCATTTGGATGGATTTATCATGAACTCTCTGCCCAAATAATTTATGGTGCGCCGGAAACAGCTTAATAAAGGAGGAGGGAAGAAAGTGTGGTGAAAAGATGAGAGAGAGAAGGAGAAATAGGCAGTAGGGCTGAAGGGAAGAAAAGACTGCCAAGTTGGACTTTCTTGGGTCTAATAGAACATTCTGTACAATTTTTTTTCGAAACATATTTAATATTTATTACGTTTGTTAAATATTAAGGTCTCACTTTCCTTATCAAATTCACACCGCACAACATTTTATTTTCATGACCATCTCTTTAATATTTAAAAAAGATAACGACTAATGTTATTTATTATTAAAGTAAATATAATTTATGCTCCTCATCCAAAATATATATTCTCTTTCACATTCCCGAAAAGGAAAACAATCCGCACTCACAAAAATTAATAAAATATTTCATCCGTTTCACCATAAGTTGTTCATTTTATTATTTTCGTCCGTTCCACTATAAATTGTTCATTTTGTTATTTTCGTCCGTCGCACTATATGTAGCTCATTTTCTTTTTTATTCTTTTTTGAAAATTACTATTCACTTTCTTTATTATTATTTTTTATACTTTTTACACTATTTCTATTACTTTTTCACTTTTTTTCCATCACATCACTTATTCTTTCACCTTTTCTATCACACTACTTGTATTTTTTCACTTTTACCTTAATTCGTGTGCCCAAAAGCAACGAACAACTTATACCGAGAGAGTACATTTTTTATATTTTATTATTTAACTTTACATTTACATACTTCACTTTTTTTCAATATGCATGCAATCCAACATATGAAGAAAATATTGGGACAAAGGAGTACCATTTTAAATAGATGCACATATATTTCTTCTTTTATCGTAACTCGTAGAGAAATTTGCAAATTTTATTTATTTGAACGTTCCACACTAATCTACACAATATCTAAAAATATATCGATTCGCATTCATATTCACCATTGATGCGAAAATCGGATTAGGCGGCCATCTAGTCACTCCCGACCCGATTTTCGTAAAATCAATAATTTTAGGTGTTTTTTCTAGGTGGCCCTAGGCGATCTCAGGTGACGCTAAATTTGTATTTTTTTCTGTTTTAAAAAAATTAAAAAATAGACAGCCAGAAAATGCTGGATTACCGATTTTTTTACTTCTATACTCTTAATATTCACAAAATTATACATATATTTAGTCATATGATACTTATTTATTTTAAAATATAAATATTTTTCTTAAACTATGTAGAATTCCATGGGTGAAAATTTCTCTGTGACAGAGGTAGTAATTTATTACTATTATTTCTGTTCTGCAAAACTGTACAGTACTTCTTGGGACTCAATTTTTTTTAACATATAATGAGTAGAATGTGTAGGATGAAAATTGTGAAAAAGAGATTTAGAGGATGAAAATTTAAATGAATATTTTTATTTTAGAAATATACACAACTTTTATCAGATAAATTTAAAAAAGAAAAATACAATAACTGTTTAAGGAAAGAGGTAGTGTATCTTTAATCAATATCTGCCTTTTATTGAGAGAACACAATTATCTAAATATTTAAAAAAAAAAATTGGGATAAATTATGAATAACTTCAATTAATTTATAACGAAAAATGCAAAATATCATTGAATTGTGAATAAAATGAAAAATTAAAATAAAATACAATTTTAATAGATGTGAGTTCTGTTTAAAGCAATGATGCAAATGGCCCCGCCTAGGGCCGCCTAGACCCCCGCCAAGGCCCTTGGCCGCACCCGGCGGCCGAGGCCTAAGGCAAATCCTTGAAAAAAATCGGTTTGGGAGTTAGGCCCCGCCTAGGCGGCCTTGGCCGCCACAAGGATTTGGCGGTCTAGGCGATGGTTTGGCGGAAACTAAGAAAGTGTACAAATGTCAAATGTGATTTGATTATTTAAATAAAGTAAATTAATTAAAGAATAATAAATATACACTTAAACTAATTAGAGAGCTTGACGAGGATGATTTCTCATTTGATGATGATGAAATAAATGTTGATGTGGAGTTTGAATCTGATGATGAAGAGTGTGTACGTGGAGTTGAGCAACAAGTGTCTTTAGATGTTCCTCTTAGTTGAACTACTTATTAATTTATCCGTACGATATTTTGTTATTTTAGTATTTTATTTAGTAATTGAACAATGTCATTTTTTGATAGTTTTTTGCATTTTATTGACCTGTTGTGTTTTGTGAAAAATGCATTTTGGTATTAATTATGTTTTAAATTTATAATTTATTGTATAGTGTACATTTTTATTAATATATATTTAGAAAAATATTTTAAAAATAAAAAAATTTGGCCCCGCCTAGGCCTCCTTGGCGCTTGGCCACAGTCGACCGCCCGACGACCGCCAAGCGCCATTTACACACTTGGTTTAAAGAAAAAAATTTATGTAACAAATAATATACATTGATTGATGAAATAAAATACACACCAAATACTCGGTAAAATAAGAGAGAACCAAAATTTTGTTCCAAGAGTAAATTTATATTTTAAGGGAGAGGGAGCTAAATGACAATTTTTTTGTAAATTTAAGAAATAGTAAAAAAAAATTATACAGTAAAGAAAATTTAAGGGGGCGTTTGGTATAATTGTAAAGAATGAAAAGAGTATAGAATGAAAGTCATAGTTCTCATGTAGCTGAACTATTATTGATTCCATAGTTTTTGGGAATCAAAGTCATAGTAGTGTCATTCGAAACACACACTATGATTTTGATTACCATTATTCACCTACAAAAGTCTTCAACCAAACAGCCCCTACTATACAATAAAGAAAATTTAAAGGGACGTTTGGTATAATTGTAAGGAATGAAAATGGTATAGAATGAAAGTCGTAGTTCTCATATAGCTGAACGTACTAAGATTAATTCATAGTTTTTGGGAATCAAAGTTATAATAGAGTCATTCCAAATACACACTATGATTTTGATTATCATTACTCACCTCAAAAAATCTTCAACCAAACAAGTCCTAAATCTCAACGGGTGACCTCCTTCGCTCTTCCCTCTAAATTTGTCCAAGGTTGGAATTGATGTATGCACGAAATTATCCTTAACTTATCTCTATTTATTAAATAAATATTTTTTATAATTTAACCTAACCTATTATATCCTTTAACATATCTATTTTATTGATAAATATTAGAGAAAAGTACAAATTGGTTCAACAAATTCGCACAAATGACAAAATGGTGGAAAAAAAAAAAACTTCCGTGCAAACACAAAAAACACTTCCGTGCAAATTTTTATGAACCAATTTGTAAATATAGTGATTTTTTAAACCAATATGTAAAACACCATAAATATTAAATACGGGTGTTTGGTTGGATATTGAGATAAAATCAATTTTACCCAATTTAATGACTCAAATCTTTTCTATCCGCTTTAATTTCAAAGAATATATTCTGTACTCCTTTTTATATAATATATCAGCAAATTATAGTATAAAAAAATTCATGCATAAACCACTTTAAAGAATTTAAGTTGTTCACTAAAGTATATAAGTTTTAAGGGTACACATTATTTTTGTTAAAGAGTATCAGGGTATAAAGGTATTAATTGTTATCATTAAAAAATAAGAATGTTTTTACTATAAAAAACTGCAAAGTAACTTATGTAAGAACAAATTACATTTTGTACCAAAAAAAAGTGAAAGAGATCTTAATCTGTCAGTCCTTATTATGTCTGGATCTGGTAAGTTTTCCCGGTGTTGAGTCAAATTAAGCCGCAGGCTCCACTCCTGGTGGTGCCCTTCCGTAAAGAGATAGAACCGGTAAAAGATTCGGATTTGTACGCTTTGGAGGGAATACTGACGTAGCAATGATTGAGAAAAAACTTAATAATATCTGGTTCGGTTCCTATAAACTCAGGGCGAATCTCGCAAAGTTCTCTCGTAGATCGGACGGTGGGAGGAAGGGGTCACAAGAAAGGAAGAATACCCAAATTTCTTTAAGGAGGAACATCGATTATTTTATGAAGAAAGATGAAAATATCTCTTACGCTCAAGTCGTGAAGGAACCAAGTGAGATAATTCTTTCCAAGAAAAGCTCTCACAATGAAGTTGGGTACTATGGTCAATTTCAGCATACAAGAGGAGATGGTGGGCTAAATTATGAATCAGCAAGAGAAGATAGAGAGTGGTTGGAAAAGTGCTTGACCGGTACTCTAAAAGAGTGCTACCCATGGTCCGATGTTGATCGGTGACAAGGTCCTGGAAGAATGCAATGAAGAACTGCGTATCTCCTACCTTGGTGGAGATTTGGTGCTAATCCAAGCAACGGACAAGAAGGTCATTCATGCAAGTGATCTGACAAGCATTGCAAAATGGTTCGAATCAATTGAACCATGGAGTGTATTTGATGTGTGTAAAAGGAGACTAGTATGGACGAATTAGTTTGGGGTCCCACTTCATGCGTGGAATCCTAAATTCTTCAGGCTTGTAACCTCCACTTTCGGAAAACTTGTCAAGATTGATGAGGAAACAAAGAACAGAACAGTTTTGCAACGGGCCAGGATCTTAGTTCGTACCACTGTTCCAGAGACCCTTTCGTGGTTTCGGTTGATGGTAGAAGATTTAATATTCGTATACGAGAAGAGGATGAATCGTTGGCTGAAGAAATCCCGGAATACGACTCTGGTAACGATGATATTGAAACATCCATAGGCGATGAAGAACAATGGGGTCATGAAGAAACCATGCAGGATCTTCTAAATTCTCCGGCCACCGGAAAAGTCACAGAAAGAGGAAAAAAAGATTTCGAAGGGCAGGAAGCATTAATTATGTGCATAAAAAACAACGCTGGTATCTCTCATGCGCCGCATTCTTCCATTTGCGTGGGCGGATACAAAGAAATGGATGACGCAATACTAGAGAATATTCAGGGAATAGATGCGGTTACCAAGATTGGCGTGCAAAAGGAGTTAATGCAGACTAATTCAAATTTAGAAAAACCAATGAAGAAGGACAGAGAGTTTGACAAGGAGTTGGAAACCGAAGTGGGCCCCTATGATAATAACATATTGGAATTAGGATGGCAGCGACCAAAAAGACCCAGGCAGGCTGGACCCAAATTCACATAACCCTCTTGAAGACCAACACATTGGATTTGGAGATGAAGCCCTTTTCGAGACTCAGGTTGGTTTGGGCCAAAAGACTCAAGAATGCTGCGAAGCCCATTTTTATCTTTCGGGAGAAATAGAAGCCCAAGAAACACAATACAACAAGATGGGAGCAAAATGGGATAAGATGGCTACTACGGCCCATAGTCACTCATCTAGGCAGCCACCAACTAATCGATCTCTCACAGCGACATCCCCAAATCGCGAGGCCCCAACTGATCGATCTTCCTTTGAGCCGTCCCTAAATCTTGAAGTCTTTAACGGCGGTTATCAATCTTCAGAATCCATGTCCGTGGAAGCAGAATCTGACGAAAAGATTAATCTGGATGGAACTAGAGATACAACAAGATCAATTCTTCCCTCAATCAGGTTAGAAATCCCAAAATCTAACTCCCATTCTGGGGAGTTTTCAATAACTGAATTAGAGAATGTGGAGAGTTTTGAAGAAAGTAGGCATTTTGATAAGTGTGGGGAAATGAAAATAACGGAGGAAGCAAGAAAGGCATGGGAAGTAGGGAAAAAGCTTGGTCTTATTGGGAAAGTTACGGATGAAGCAATTATAAAAAAAATAGAAATTTTGGAGAAAAGAGATTTAACGAAAGGGAAGAAACAGAAGAAGAGAGTGAGGTCAGGAGGAGTTAACAGCGATCAATGATAGTCCTAAGCTATAACATTAGGGGGTTGGGGAAGAAAACAAAAAGGAAAGAAATAAAAAATCTGAATCAAAATCTGAGGATCGACATTTGCTGTCTGCAAGAAACCAAAATGGATCATATGGAAAGGAGAATTTGTAAAACCTTATGGAATAACGACAACTTTGACTGAGAGTTCAAAGGGTCTGAAGGGCGAGTGGGAGGAATCCTAACCATATGGAACAACGAGGTCTTCTGTAAAACGAGTTCGTGGTATTCAAAGGGGTTCTTAGTGGTTAATGGTTATTGGCGCACAGATGGCTCAAACGGAAGCATTGTGAACGTGTATGCTCCATGCCCACTGTCTGAAAAAAAAAAGAAGTTTGGGAAACTCTTTCAAACCTGTTAAGACAAGCAGGGGAGGAATTCATATGTATTGCAGGGGATTTTAATTCCGTGAGGTTTGAGGAGGATATGATAGGGAGCGGAACCGAGACTAACTTCAGGGATCTCTATGCCTTCAATGAATTCATTGATCTGAATGGTCTTATTGATTTACCTCTCGTGGGTAGAAAGTTTTCGTATTATAAACCGGATGGAACCTGCAAGAGCAGATTGGATCGTATTCTAATCAACAATGCTTGGCTGCAAAAATGGCCTAATCAACGACTGAAAGGAATGCGAAGGACGATGTCGGATCATTGTCCGATATTCATCGAAGCATCCCTTCGCGATTGGGGTCCAAAACCATTCAGGTTCTTTAATTGCTGGATGACACACCCGAGCTTCAAAGATTTTGTAGCATCAAAGTGGACTAATTACGATGTAAGCGGATGATGCTCTTTCTTACTTAAAGAGAAACTCAAGCTGTTGAAATCTGATTTAAAGGCCTGTAATAAATTTGTATTTGGGTGCATAGATAAGGTGATCGAAGAAAAAGCTCTTGAGATTGAATGTCTAGATAAGGTGGATGACACGATGGGTCTTGATGAATTCGAAATTATTCGAAGAAAGAAATGTATGGCTGAACTCCTGAGATGTCTTCATGTGAAAGAGGGGGCTCTTTACCAAAAAGCCAAGGCCAACTGGATTATGGAAGGGGATGGAAACTCAATGTTTTTTCACAATTGGATTAATAGGAAGTACATGACTAATAAAATTACCGGGTTAGTGGTAAACAACACTTGGATTGACTCTGTAGAAGAAGTGAAAGATGGGATTTTTCAGCATTTTAAAAAGCATTTCAGCTCCTCGCAAAGACCCATAGTTGCTTTGTCGAGAGACATGTTTACCAAACAAATTGATGAAGTTAGTAATGAATTTCTTGAGGCATGTTTTACTGAAGACGAAGTAAGGAAAGCGGTGTGGGCTTGTGAGGCCAACAAAAGTCCTGGACCAGATGGCTTTTCCTTCGGATTTTTCAAAGAGCATTGGGATTTGTTGAAGACGGAAATTATGGGAATGCTTGCAGAATTTCATCAGAATGGGAAATTTGTCAAAGGCATGAATCCCTCATTTTTAGTTCTCATTCCAAAAAAAGAATGCAGTCAATCTTTGAATGATTTTTGTCCCATCTCACTTGTTGGAAGCCTTTATAAGATCATCTCTAAAACATTGGCAGCAAGGTTAAGCAAAGTCTTCGATGAAGTGATTTCTGATACACAATCAGCTTTTTTATCGGGGAGAAATATTCTGGATGGAATAGTAATCTTGAATGAAGTCATAGACGAAGCGAAGAAGAAGAAGGTGAGTAGAGTGGTTTTCAAAGCTGACTTTGAAAAGGCATATGACTTGATTGGACCTCAGAGGGTCGAAACAGACGTTTTTCTTTACTGACAACAGCCTTTTGCTCTGGCTGGATGATCCGATTCAGTGCTTGGTTTTTCATTGATTGGTGGGATCACTGATCGATCTAGGGGCAGTAGTACGGCAGATGATAGTTGGGTCGCCCTCATTCTATTCCCGAGATGGGCAAACTCATCCCCTAATCTATAAAGAGGAAGAGGGATGGGTGCATTCCAAAGGTTGGTGCCAAAGTTAGGGAAGAGTAAAGAAATGGTACAACAGCCTGGCGAAGCTCGGGTTTAGTCGACGGGTTTCCGCACCGGTGGTTCTCTGTTGAATGGCATTACTTAGAAGACATGATGGCGGGTATGAAATTTGGCAATAGATGGAGAGCTTGGATCAAAGAGTGCATAACAACAACATCTGCATCTGTGCTAATTAATGGCAGCCCATCAAAGGAGTTCAAATTAGAAAAAGGCCTTAGACAAGGTGATCCGTTATCTCCATTCCTCTACTTAATAGCTGCTGAAGGGCTACATCTCTTGATCACAAAAGCAGTGGAGGCTGGTTATGGAAACTGCAAAGGTTGGACACGAAAAGGTACCCATTTCTCACCTCCAATATGCAGATGACACCATATTTGTTTGCCCAGGGGAGGTTGAGAGTGTGAGATCGATTAAGTACATTCTGAGAAATTTTGAAATTATATCTGGACTTCGGGTAAACTTTAATAAATGTAGCTTGGTTGGAGTGAATGTGGGATACAATACGGTGAAGGACATTGGCTGATATTTTGATGTGTGAGGTGACGCAATTGCCTATGGCATATCTCGGGTTGAATGTTGGTGTCAATCACAGGCTGTCGGGGGCATGGAAAAAATTGGTTGATAGGATCAGGAGCAGGTTAGTGAAATGGAATGACAAAAACATCTCATTTGGGGGTCGCATTACTCTTGTTCAATCAGTTCTCTCAGCTGTTCCGATTTATAGTCTATCCTTTTATTGTCTTCCAAAAAGAACTTTAAAAGAAACCATTAGCCTTCAAAGAAACTTTATGTGGGGAGGGAGTGAACATAAAAATAAGATTGCTTGGGTGAGTTGAAAAACTATGTGCAAGGCTAAATCACTAGGGGGCTTAGGGATACGCGATATCTTCAGCTTTAACAAATCTCTTTTGGGGAAATGGATTTGGAGGTTCTTAAATGAACCTTCGAGTCTATGGGTTCGAGTGGTTAAGTCTAAATACGGGGGGATAGAGTCTTTGGAGAGGGGAGTCAGGGAGGGTAGGACAATAGTGAATAGGAGTAGAAGGAATGTTAGTAAAAAGTCAGGGTGGTGGGCGGACATTTGTAACCTATATAGGGGATCTAATGGAGAGGGTATGTGTCGGGATTTTGTCAAATGCTTGGGTAATGGTGAGAGAACTTCCTTCTGGGGTGAGTGTTGGATAGGGGAAGAGTGTCTCAAAAATAGGTTTAATCGCCTCTATAGGATTAGTGTGCAAAGAGAGAGTCGGGTCTGTGAATGAGGGTTTTGGAGTCCAAATGGGTGGGTTTGGGACTTAAAGTGGAGTCGTGAGTTGAGGGTGAGAGAGGAGTCGTCTTTTAACGAGTTGATGGAATGTCTTAACAGGGTGAAGATCCTCCAAGACAAAGAAAACATATGGAGATGGAAACTCTCACCAAATGGGATCTACTCAACAAAAGTGGCATATGCTAACTATTTTGAAACAGGTGGGCTGAACTCATCAAATGGACAACATAGTCACAAGGCTTTCAAGGTTGTTTGGAGCAGTTTTGCGCCAAGACGGATCCAGGCTATCATATGGAAAGTGGTTCTCCAAAGACTCTCAACCAAGGACAATCTCTTAGCAAAAAATGTGATCACTCCTGATGATAACATTTGTGCTTTATGTGGAGAATGTGAAGAAAATATACATCACACTTTTTTTGGATGCCAGTTTGCGGAGCAGATTTGGAGAATGATATTCCAATGGATTAAGTGCACGGCAATGGCGCAGGCGCATTTGCTTAGCTTCAGCAGGCTGTTTGGGAGGGGCAAACTTAAAAGAGTAGGTGCGACAGTTTGGAGCTGCATAATATGGACCATTTGGAATTATAGAAATGAGGCAACATTCAACAATTCATCTGTTCAAGTGCACAAGGTATGTGATGAAATTAAAGGAAGATTATGGTCATGGTTTTCAGTTAAATTTTGTGAGTTTAAGACATTAGTTTTCAGTAGATGGTTAGATGATCCATTATCCTGTTGTAGAATTGTGAAAAGCAAAGAATAACTTAGTTAGTGGTGCTAATAGTATGTGAAAGATGTGATTGAAATTTGTTACTGAACCTTAAACTTGTAAGGGTTGGAGTACCCCTTGTACTCAATTTGAATACAATTCTTCTCTTTTCAAAAAAAAAAAAATGTAAGAACAAATTTCACACTAGAAATATTCAAATAACCATATTAAAAAATACTACTCTCTCTGTCTCAACTCTAATTTCACATTTTTTTATTTTGGAATGTCTCAACTCTTTTTTTCTACCTTAAAAAGGAAATAATTTACTTTCACAAAAGTCAATAAAATACATTTTTTATATTTTATTATTTAACTTCACACTCACATATTCTACTTTTTCGTAATTCAAGTGCCCAAAGGTATTTTGAAAAAAAAAATCTTGAACGGAGGGAGTATTTTTTTTTTTTTTGGAAAAGGGTTAGTTGAATTTTTTTTTACAAACTTTAAAGTTTCTATCAGTTATAACATGTACTTTTTTCTTTGCAATTTAATACACTATATTTTAAAGTTTTGTAATTTAATAAATCTGATGTTTTTGGCAACAATTACATTCTGCCATTGCCAGAAATGTCACTCCAAAGAAATAAAGATATTTTAAAAAATAAAAATAAAATCTTCAAATTATATTTTAAGTTATGTTTCTAAGTTAAAAAAATAACTTAGAGAATGTTATTCTCATTGTAAAAATTAAAATTATAGTTTTATTTACTGTCATCTACGTGGACGCTATGTGACATGTTTAACAATCATGTCATTTAGTTATTTACAAAAAATTATCAGATTTTTAAAATTGCAAAACGTAAAAAATGGTGCATTAAATTGCAAAGAAAAAAATAGGAAAAACTACAATTTTGACCTAAATGGAGGAGGCAAAATCTATTTTGTCCATACTATCCACTCCCACTAATTTTCTAACTTTTTTAAATCAGGAGAGCTAGCTCACATGGCCACCGGACTTCTCACTTGAGTGAATGATCTGGGTTCGATTCCCTTTGGGAATGAATTAGGAGGGAAATATAAAGGTGGATTTGGAGATATTCTTGGGGTGTAAGGAGACTTGGTGAACTAACTTCTAACTACTAACAACTACTCCCTCCGTCCCAGACCAATTTGCACACTTTCCATTTTGGGTTGTCCCAAATCAATTTGCACACTACTTAAAAGAGAAACATCGATTTGCGTGCACACTTACAAAACTTTCCACACATTTACCCATACCCCACTACTTTATTTAAAAAATACATTTTCCTTAAACTGTGTGTCATCCCAAGAGTGCAAATACCCCTGGGACGGAGGGAGTAACATTTATCGATAAAAAAAAAATCTAACTTTTTCACACTCTTCTATTCTATCCTTTCATTTAAACCCTATTTTTATAATTTTATTTTCAAATCAAATTCACATTTTGAGGATCTTTTTTATTCAGAAATATAAAAATGAACTCATATACCTAATTGGAGAATTCATTAAGGCTCCATTTGGATGTATGAATTTGAAAATAAATGAATTAAAAAAAAACATGTAAAAAAGCATATATTTTAAATCATGAATTATAAAAAGACGAAGTAGAAGGGAAAAAGTAGAAGAAAGATAAAGATGAAATGGTGAAGAGGAGAGATTTCACAAATAACATGGTTTTTATGAGGATTTAAAATTTCTCAATTTTAAACATAAACTCAAATCTAAGTATTTGTACCAAACTTATTTGAAAAGAGTGGTTATTTGTGTGCGAAATCCACGAATTTCAAATTTTCTCATCCAAATGGATCCTAAATTCATAAAATTAAAATCATTCAAATTATAATTCCAGAAGTCATTAATTTCAAAAATCAATGAAATTGCACCAATTAAAAAATAAAAATTTCATCACGAATGAAGAAAATCTGATAATTAATCAAACATATCTAAATTTGATAATCCACCATAGCCTTTTTGCCGAGGATTAAAATGAGAGAGAAGACTCATTACTCATCACTAAAATAGTTTATATAATACCCACTAAAATTATAGGGCAAAAAAATTGCCCCCAAAATCTAGTTTAATATTACTTGTTTTCTACATTTAATCAGAAATATCAAAGATATTATCAGAAGTATCAAATATTTTGAGTTAATAATATTACTACGTTATAATTGTTATAAATTTTATGAATCCCAATTATTGATACTTCTAATAAATATTTGATACTCTAAAACAGTTTTATTATAAGCTTATCATTAACCACATTTATATGAAACATAGTCTATAAATTATTGACGAAAAGAAATACTCCCTCCGTCCCAGGGGTATTTGCACCACTGGGATGACACACGGTTTAAGAAAAATGTATTTTTTAAATAAAGTAATGATATATGGGTAAATGTGTGAAAAATTTTGTGAGTGTGCACGCAAATTGATGATTCCCTTTTAAGTAGTGTGCAAATTGATTTGGAAAGTGTGTAAATTGGTTAGGGATGGAGGGAATATTATATACAATCACTAAAAGATATAGATTATTTCTCTACTAAAAATATCACAAAATAATTTTATATATAAATAAATTTGACACTATACATATTTAAATAACTATAATAGTCTATTAACCTTTTACTCGCATTGCTAATCATTAACCCAAAGTTAGATTCCACCACTTCCCGTGGGTGAAAACGCTCCCTTGTTTGACTGACTTTGAAATAAAGAAGGGAATCTGATTTCCTTCTTCTTTATGATGCATCTGCTTTATATTTAAATTAAGGCTTCGTTTGGATGGATGAACTTGAAAATAAATAGATTTAAATAAATATACATGTAAAAAAATATACATTTTAAGTTAGGAATTATAAGGAGATGAGAGAGAATGAAAAAAGTAAGGAAAATGAGAGATACAAGGGTAGATGGAGGGATTTCACAAATGACATGGGTTTAAAGAGGATTTAGAATTCCTCCATTTTAAACATAGAATGAGATCTAAGTATTTGTAAATTCATGGATAGGGTGGTTATTTGTATGTGAAATTAATCCATGGATTTCAAATCCACCCATCCAAATGGAACATAAGGTACGATCTCATTCACTTCTCTTCTATCGAATATATATATATATATAAATAATGAATTCATCATTATATCATATAATTTTATGCTCTTCCAATTCTTGCAATTTTTTACATCTCACCCAAAATTTAAAATTTTTTTTTTAAAAAGAATACGAATTGGTCTTGGCTTATGAGAAATCAATTAAACAAAATTAAACAAGTATATTTCTCTTGATATTTTTTTATTTGTTTTGTTATAATTAATGATCAATTGCGTCTATTTGTTAGGGGTGCTCATATCATATCAGAGCACAGAGCTGGTGGGTATGAAGTATATCATGCTTGTACTCAGTTTGAGTATTATATTTGTTTTTAGATTCAATTCGTTATAAAGTGTTATTATTTAAAGTAGATTATTTTGTAATTTGTACTCTATAAATTCGATTTGATTAACAAAATAATATGAATCATCCCTTCTGTCTATGCATATGGTTAATAAATCGTTAGTAAACCACGTTGAATGTATTGTTTTTTTTTTTTTTTTATATAAACTCGTATAAAGCTGGTGAACGTTTATCAATTATTATTGTTATTTGTATATATTACCACTATAATATATATTTATTATTATTATTATTATTATTATTATTATATGCATTGTAACTGTCAGAATTTTTTATTTTTTTTATAATAGTAATACGAGTTCATGTAAACTTAAATTCACATGAAACTACACTTTTATATATATATATATATATACACGACTATACTTACTAAAATCGAGAATCATCAACTTTTTTCCCGGTACTTTACATCATTAACTCAGCCATCTGACAACCTTAATTACACCATTCTATGCAAAACGCCAAATTTTGATTCTAGTATTAAAAACATCTCTCGCATAGAAAACTATTTTTTTAAAAGATGATTGTCATGCTAAAATTGATATATATAACATGTAGGACGCAGGATCGGGAATCTAGATTATATCAGTAGTATAGCTATGGATCTTTTGCTCGACACAGATTGGGAATTACTGAGGACATCTATAGTCTATGAGTTAATGATTTCTCCGTATTGTATTAATAGTGTCTCACGGACCTTTTCCAAAACAGACTGACCTAAACATTCAAGAGTCTATGAATTAACCTGAAAAAAGGATTTATGCCCACAAACGTCTGCGCCTTCACTTGGCATAACGGCTAAAAGGCTACCCCACACGGTTAACTCATAAACCAGAAAACTTAGTTCAGCAAGTTTCAACCTTAAATACACATCTTGATACGTGTTGGATAATCTTAACTCATAAATATCGATAGAAACCTCAAATCAATCGGTCGAAACCATTTACTACATATTGATATAATCAGATCAGATCAAGTGACTTATGATCTTCAAAAAGACATGAAATAATAGAGTATGAGATCCTAGATCATTGATTCAATACGAATCTCTAGCCTGCCATAGGGCGGCTATGAATCTCTTAAAATAAAATTTAAAAACAGAAAAATAAAGAAGGGAGATTACCCTTTAGGAGCCAAGATAGGTACCTCCTATTATTATAACTTCAGAAATTTTTACAATGGAGAGAGAGAGAGAGAGAGAGAGAGAGGAGAAAAGAGAGAGCAGACTTGCTAAAGTCCTCCCTCTTACAATAACAAACACACATATTTATAGGGGGAGAACCGGACATGAAACCCCGGATTTCATCCCGAAAATAAAAAGTATGAATAATAAAAAGTTTGAATAGTAATTTACTATTCATGAACAGTTCTTTGTCTGCTGATGTAGGCGATGACGAAATTTGATTTTGTCATTTCTGGAGATGCATTTTGCCCAAGGATGCTTCTAGAAAATCTCTGTTTAGCTCGTCAGTAGAGAGGCTTGTTTTTTGAGAAGAAATAATGTCTTCTCGAGTCTTTCGGTTGGCCGATTTAGCCTTCTGAGAATCGGAATTCCAATTTCAAGAGCCCTAATTCTTTTTCTGAGAGCTTTAAGATAATTTTTATCAGAAATCCATTTATCGTTTTCATCAAATATGACATGGTATGGGACTTGCCAAATATGTGGATTAGTCCCAAAACGGGAAACCCTGATGTGGGTGATCCAGTCTTCCGAAATATTCATCAGTCCTTTCTTCCTTTGAGCTTCTCTTTGAGAGAATTTTTCAAGAGATCAAAACTTTCCTGTAGAGAAAAATCTTGATAATCATCATTTGGATCTTGAGCATCTTGAAGATCAGATCCTGAATGCATAGTTGCGTCTGATTTTGAATCAGAAAAGTCTATTTCATTAAAAAGATCTTTTTTTATTTGATCCATATACATATCCATAATTTTTTCTCTTGGAAGAATACCAAAATATTTCTTAGAATATTTTGAAAAGGATGGTAACATATTAGTGGCCTTTTCATCAGAAATTTTTCTGAATTCATCGATTTTGGATTTGATCCTATCGATATTTTCTTGGAGAGGTGACTCATTGGAGCCTGGGGTAATAACACTTAGGTTATTCCAGAATCTTGTCATGTGAATTCTCCATAGACAAGGAGTATTATCATTGGTGAACCCAAATTCCGGTATCCACTTCCAGACCCATGGAATTCCTGAGTCAATGAAAAATCTACAGGTAGTTTTACTACTTGTATTGTGAGTGGCAAAATTAGAAGAAATAATAGAATATTCTTCAAGAAGAGATTTAACTTCTTCGGGCAAAATATTTGCCGCGGCTCCAAAGGTTTCCCACCAAGAAGTGAGCCAATTTGGAATATTACTTTTGCTGATATTATCACAAATTTTGATCAGCCAGGTATGAGAATGTTTGACATTCTGGTAAAGAAGAGTTTTATAAAAACTTTGTAAATAATCCCAGTAATTGTACTGGATGGTCGTTCGAGAGACTTCGTTGACCATACTTCTTTCAGAATCCATGGGGATTCTTTGAATTTAACATCATCTTCTTCAAGAATCAGTATTAATTCTCTCTTGGGAGAATCAAAGAAAGTATATTCTTTTTTAGCAACAGAAGCATAGGATTCTTGGTCGTCAGTTTTTGAGGAATTGTCCTCAACTGGTATATTTTTACCTCTCTGACTGAGGAATTCTTGGAATTCCTTTTGAGTATTACCTCCTGATGAGGAGGAACCGATACCAGAAATATTCTGGTTAATAAGGGATTTCTTCCCGTGGTAAATAGGAGGATGACCTCGTCCTCCTCTTCCTCTATAAGAGGAATAGGGACTTCTCCCAGACTGGCTCATTCCTATCATTAAGAAATATATTCGCGAGTTAGAAAATCTGGAAGATGATTATCTTTTCCCTGCTTATCTATTATTTTAAAATCAAAATAAGCAAGATGGGATTGCCATCGGGCAAACATCTGTTTGGACACATTGTGTTCAAAGTCTTTTCCAAACATAAAAGAAGCAGCTTTACAATCAGTCCTTATTATAAAATGCTGATTATAAAGATCGTCTTGAAATTTTAGAACACATTTTACAATGGCTAAAATTTCTCTAGCAACCACAGAATAATTTTTCTGTGAATTATTCCATTTACCAGAATGGAATCTAATAACATATTCATTTTTATTTTGTGGATTAACCTGTTTTAAAATACCTCCATATCCAATGTCAGAGGCATCAGTTTCCACAGTCTTATCCCATAAGGGATTGGCAAGCATAAGGCAAGGAATATGCTTTAATTTTTCTTTTATCCTGATGACTGCTTGAGTGTGATTGTCACTCCAAGGAGCAGGATTCTTTTTTAACCTATCATATAAGATAGCAGTATCTTCGGCTATTTTCTCAATATAGGAAGAAACATAATTAAGACTTCCTAAAAATCTTTGCAACTGAGTTTTATCAGTTATGACATCAGGAAATTTATTTCCAAATTCGATGCTTCTTTGAATAGGGATAATATTTCCCTTTTCAATAATATGACCCAGAAATTTTATTTTTATTTGAAACAAAACCATTTTTGGCTTTGAAATAACTAAGCCATTTTTAATGACTATATTTTTAAACATCTCAAGATGTTTAAAGTGTATTTCTATATCTTTAGAAAATACTAAAATATCATCAATATAAACGATGATGAAATCACTATAAGGATTAAAAATATCATTCATAATTTGTTGAAATTCAGAAGGGGCATTTTTAAGCCCAAAAGGCATTACCGTCCATTCATAGTGGCCGAAAGGAACATTAAAAGTTGTTTTGTATCGATCCTTAGCATCAATCTGTATTTGCCAAAATCCCGATTTCAAATCAAATTTTGAAAATACTAGTGCATTGACTAGTCTATCCAGTAAATCCTTTTTGTTAGGAATAGGATGGCGAATCCATTTTAAAACTTTGTTTAAAGGTTTGTAATTGATTACTAACCTAGGAACACCACGTTCTTGCTCTGAATGTTTATTAACATAAAAAGCAGTGCAAGACCAAGGGGATTTAGAAGGAATAATAAGCTTCTTTTGTAAAAGAGAAGATATTTCTTTTTTACATAATTCTAAATAATCAGAATTCATTTGACAAGGCCTCGATTTTGTAGGAATCTTGTCTTCGGAAAAACTTTCTTCATAGGGAAGAGAAACCATATGTTTCTTTCTTTCCCAAAAAGCATTTGGAAAATCATTGCAAATTTTTATAGAAAATTCTTTAGACAAGAAACCAATTTTCTCTTGTAATTTAGGATTATTAATCCTTTCTTCAATAGTAAAAGAGTTTAATTCATTTTTAAGAAAGTTTATTTGACAATTCCTCTGATCAATTTGATCACGCATTTGATTTAAAACCTTATAAATTGATTTTGTAACAAATTCTAAATTAACAGGTTTATTATCAAAAATACCTGAAATACCTTTTTCATCTACCTTAATAGGATAGATGCTGTAAATAAAAGGAAGGTCAATAATCATTTGGCTAGTAATGTTCTCTGCAATAAGAAAATCATTAGGAATGCAAACTTTATTAGTGCAAATATAAGCATTTTTTAATTTATAAGAAATTTTTAAATTTCCTCCTCCTGCATGGGAAAAAGTTTGAGTAGTTTTTTCAAAAAACTTGGTGGGAATTATTCCCATTTGGATAACACTAATATCCGCACCACTATCAATCATGGCTATAAAATCTCTTTTATAAAAATTGTTTATTAAAAGAGAAATCTTTATATACCATTTTTGAGATAAAATGATATTAAGATTAGAAAGATGTTGATTATCAATCAAACTTTCTTTAGAAGAAAGAGTTGGAGAGCTTGAATCACCAATTTCTAATTTTTCTTTTCCTTTTTTCCATTGGGAAAGACGAAAGGAAAATTCAGAACTTTGTTCCTGAAGAGATTTAACACTTGTTTTAAGATTTTCAATTTCTTTTGAAAGATCTTTAATAGTAATAGGATTATTCTCAACCTCTTTAATTCTAAGAAGTTTATTAACATCATCCATGTTATAAAAATTTCTTTCAATATGATTTGAAAGATCATTTTTTTCTTTTTTGAGAGGAATATTCTCAAAATGGTCAATAATTTTATTGCGTAAATCAAAATCTTTGATCTGTTTAAGAAAATCCATAATATAATGGTCATCAATGATATTAATATTCATGCCTATAAACTGACTCATAAGTTTATAAACTTCATCATCCGTTATCTCACTAGTATCTTGGATACAATTGAGACAAGGCCTACCCTGGAGGCAATTTTGACACTCATTGGTATCAAATTGACTTGAATCAGATGAAGAGTTCAATTCTTCAGAAGAATCATTGGATTCTATATCAGCATCAGAATTTAATTTTGAATTCATTACTATTCCGAGAAGAGTTTCTCTGAGAGGTTCATCAAGATCAAGATTTTTAATCTTGTCTTTTGCATAGCACTGGTTAGCATAGTGACCAGGCTTTCCACATCTGTGACAAATAATTTTGTCTAAATATTTTTTCTTTTGAAAAGGTTTTTTAAAGGATTTTTTATTATCGAAATCTTTTTTCACTTTCTGTTTTTTATCAGAAAATCTTTTCCTTCTTCGGAAATTTGGTTTATCAGAAAAATTCTTTTTTCTTTTAGAAAAATTCTTTTTGGAATTTTCAATTCCAAATTGGTCACAAAAAAGACCTAGTTGTTTCTTTTCTAGGAGATTATCTCTTTTAAGCTGGTTTCGCAATTTTATTTCATTGCAAAGATTTAAACCTTCTTGGACACAAATACTAATGATTTGGCCAAAACTGTATGACGCGTAAGAAATAGAATTTGCGTCTTTTTGAAGAATTTTCTTGATTCTTTCCGCGAATAAATACGGAAGACCATCAACAAATTTGTTTTTCCAAATATCTTGGTTACAGTCAGGGATATCATAGATCCTAGATAAAAAGGTATCTTTGTACCAACGAAAATCAGTAAGAGTTTTACATCTCATATTTAAAAGAAGTGTTTTGGTATTTTCATAATTGTTTGAAAGTTTACCAGTAAAATGTTCTAAAATAGTAAGAACAAGAGAATAAACCGCATTGGGTTTAGTGGTATTTTCTTCTATTTTAACAGAAGAAAATATTTCATTTTTATTCTGGGGAGTAAGATAATTATCCCACCAGCCTTTAAGCTAACCAGTAAAACCAACAGTAATGGCTTGTGCAGTCTGCACATCATTATTACCACTAATTCTACAGGCAGAGCTGTACATAAGCATACGATGGCATTGTGTGTAGATATATCTATCACTTCCACCATCAATATTCCATTCATAAATGGATTTACCAGAATAAGAGGTATTAAAGAAATTTTCTTGTTCTTCATTGAGAACATCAATGGGAGTAGGCTTAGTATAATACCTTGACATAGTAGGCTTATCTGCCCATCTCATTTTGTTAAGACTGTCAAAATTGTTTTGACTATTTTCTCCAGACTCAATATGTCTGTTATTCATATCATCTTGAAAATCATTTTCAATAGTGGAAATATGAAGTTTTCCAAAATTTTCAGTAATAATTTTTTCAAGATCAGAAATAGAAGCTTCAAGCTTAAAATCTTTAATCTCAATAGGAGATTGAATAGAAGGAACAGTTGCAATAACTGGATTTTTTCCTTCTTCAATAGAAGTATCAGTCTTAGGCTGGTCTTTGTTTTGAAAAAGAAGAGAATCAATTTTCTCATGTAGTGAAGCAATTTCTTCACTAAGAATTTGAAGAGAAAGATTGCAAAAATTATTTTGCTTAAAAATCTCAGCAATATTGGTTAAAACATCTTTTTCAATAATTGTTGAAAAAAGAGAAAAATTTAAAGTTTTTCCTTCCTTTTCAATTTGGAAAGGAATATTAGGAGGATAGACGGATTTTCGAATATCTCCTGAAGAAATAATTTTAAAAGATATTTCTATTGTAGAAATTTGATCAATATAAAAGGTTTTCATAAACCAAGGAACAAAATAAAGTATTTTGTTTTGTTTTTTACAAAATTCATAGAATTTGTCAACAAAATAAGATAATTCATCTTTTGGGAAAGAGTTGAAATACCAAACTCTAAATTTTTCCCATTTTGGATCATTAAATTCTTTGTTGATATGGGCTCTATTTAAGGAGCCTTTATTGAAATCCAAAGTTGGTTCAAAAATCATTTTAAACCGAAAAATCACATTCCAAAATTATTTCGGGAAGTTTTTCACTATGTACAATATTATTTTTATTAACAATAATATTTTCATTATCAAAATCATTGTTTTGATAAAACTTTTCTTCTTTTAAAGAAGAAGTAGAAACTCTTGAGGTAGAAGGAATATTGACTTCATAATCAAGAGGAGAAAACAAAGTGTAACCAGACATAGATCTAGTATAAGAAGAATTTCTTCTTTGGTTACTCTGAAAACCAATATTAACAATACCATTATTACTTTGAGTAATATGGCGAAAATCACTATTAAGTGAAGGAATTTTAGGAACAGAATGTTCAAGAATCCAATTATCTGGGAAAATAATCTCATCCCATTTAATGGATCTACGAGTACTAACATTGGAATTTCCAAAGTTTGTTTCAATGAGAATTGTCTCATTTTTATCCTTGTCTACCCTAGCACAATTGGGGTTAAGGGTATGCAACGGTTTAAAATAAATGCGATAGCAAATACACATGACTTCTGATCCAGGCATGTAATTATAACCATGTGTTTTAACATTTAATGTTAAAGCATCAAGGATATTGTTGTCAGATAAAGACAAAGAAAGATTAGGATACGCGTTGAAATAAACGGGTCCTAAAGCTAAACTAGACTCAATAATTCCCATGAGGGATTGTTTCCAGTTAAGATTTCTATCATCTCTCAGAGTGGCTAGAAAGCTTTCTGGTAACCCTTTAAGGGTTAACGGTCTAAAGGCGACCTGAACACATCCAATATGGATGAATTTGTAAGCCTTCGTGTAGGAAGAAATATCATGATAGTTTAATAATTTTAAAACCATTTCTTCCTCATTGAGAGGAATTGAAGACTCAGTTGTTTTAACAACTTGTTTGAAACTGATTTTTTCAAAAAATCCGGATTTGTAAACCGTTTTAGGTTCAATCTTTGGAATACTCCATTTATTGAGTAAATCTAAATTTTCAGGAACATCATACTCCTGAACCAAGCTGTTTTTCTCAATATGAGAGGAATTTAAAAGATTCATAAAATAATTATGAAATGAAATCGTATCGAATCAATAATCATTAGATGACATATCTCTACTATAACATGGCTCTGATACCATGTAGGAGGCAGGATCGGGGATCTAGATCATATCAGCAGTATAGCTATGGATCTTTTGCTCGACACAGATTGGGAATTACTGAGGACATCTACAGTCTATGAGTTAATGATTTCTCCGTATTGTATCAATAGTGTCTCACGGACCTTTTCCAAAACAGACTGGCCTAAGCATTCAAGAGTCTATGAATTAACCTGAAAAAAGGATTTATGCCCACAAACGCCTGCGTCTTCACTCGGCATAACGGCTAAAAGGCTACCCCACACGGTTAACTCATAAACCAGAAAACTTAGTTCAGCAAGTTTCAACCTTAAAGACACATCTTGATACGTGTTGGATAATCTTAACTCATAAATATCGATAGAAACCTCAAACCAATCGGTCGAAACTATTTACTACATATTGATATAATCAGATCAGATCAAGTGACTTATGATCTTCAAAAACACATGAAATAGTAGAGTATGAGATCCTAGATCATTGATTCAATACGAATCTCTAGCCTGCCATAGGGCGGCTATGAATCTCTTAAAATAAAATTTAAAAACAGAAAAATAAAGAAGGGAGATTACCCTTTAGGAGCCAAAGATCCATAGCTATACTGCTGATATGATCTAGATCCCCGATCCTGCCTCCTACATGTATATATATATATATATATATATATATATATATATATATATATATAT
>JAPKLY010000102.1:313525-353827 GCA_026898435.1 Prunella vulgaris
ATATATATATATATAATATGTATATATAATTAGAGAACATTTTATATGTAACTTGTGTACAGTGCCCTCACTTAATAATTGAAGTTACTTATACTAATTTACACAAAAAAATTTAATTTTCTAGTGTACTCAACACACAGTCTTCATTATAAATAACTCCAACTGTTGAATAAGGGTATTATACCCGAATGCAAATGAGACTTCCTCATATAATTAAGGCTTATGGATGCATTCAAAAAAAAAAAACTTTTTTGAGAAATGAGAGTACTTTGCACAATTAGCAGTGTCAATATTTTCAACTGTCTGGGGTTGACTTAGTGATAAGGGTTTGAAACTTAAGAGTATGCTCTTCTCTAGATCTTAATTCAAAACACATAAGTGCAATCAATTTTTGAGATGGACTAGTTCATACAGAGTTTTGCTCTTGCTTAAAATGAGCTCCCTCACTAATGGACGGTGTGGATTATGGGTCCCCAAATTAGCCGGTCATTGTACCAGATATCAAGGAGTACAAAAAAAGTGTCAATATTCTCCAAAAGGATTTCTTATACCAATTTTTTTAATAAATGGTAAATGAATACTCTTCTTTTATATAAAAAAATATATATATTTTCATCATGCACACTTTGCTTATTCATTCGTCCATTAAAAATATGCAATTTTCTTTTATGAAAATCATAATTTTAATATTATTCTAAAAATATTTATTTTATTCATAAATGAACCCCACAATACATTCACTACACTTTATTTTTATTTATTTATTTAGAAATATATGCCCAACCAATAATGCATTTTTTAAAGTTCAGAGGGAATATGATTTTTTAATATAAAAAAATTCCCCTATCCCACCAAAAGCTCACAAATTAAAGTTGCTTTAAGCTCTCCTTTTTCTCTTATGGGCATCTCATTGTTAAATTTCACAAAATGGTTTCCGTGTGCAACATCAAAATTAAAATACTCCCTCCAAATTGTTTTAAATGGTTGTCCACAATAAATAGTCTACTTATCTAAATTGGAAAATTGCAATCATTATTTTCATTTTCTTATACACATATACTCACTTCTACACATCACATCAAATATTTTTTTAATAATTAAATATTGTTTTATACTAATACACCCACTTTTACACATAAACATCTACTTTTTCTTCATAACCGTGCACAATTAAGATAGACCAATTATCATGGATGGAGGGAGTACTACTTAACAGTTTCCCACACTTTTCTTACTAACAATTTCACACACTTCTCTTACAATTTATATTTCATTATCTATAAACTAATACCCTCTTCATCCTTAAAAAATATTGCATACTTTCTATTTTGGTCCCATAAAAATTTACATACCTAAAAAAAAAAAAATTTATTTATTAATCTTTATTCTCACAATACACATATAATATTCATAAAAATATATTTATTATAATTTTTTTAAACTGTGTGTTTAAAGAACGCCCCAATATCTTTTGGAGTATAAAAAAAAAAGTAGCAATAAATTGGGCAACTTTTGGCAGTGGGCCCCCACTTTGTTACATCTAACGTTTGTTGGCGTGTATGAAATGTTATCCACAAATCTCCTCGTACAACGGTTGGTTTTTATTTTTGTTCGTCACCTCAATTTTCACCGCGATCCATTCGTTACAATCGTGTTACATCCTCGCATCTAATTTATGTTCCTTCCACTAAAAAAAAAAAATTGTCTAAAAAGATAGAGAATAAATAACACAAGTTTGTTGATCCAATTTATCTAAAAAATTACATTGGAAGACATAACAAGTCGGAAAATTATTCCACTATTTCTTATGTTTAAGACTCTTTTATTTAGATTACAAAATTAATGTTCCTTCCATTTAAAAAAAAAATTGTCGAAAAAGATAGAGAATAAATAACACAAGTTTGTTGATCCAATTTGTCTAAAAAATTACATTGGAAGACATAACAAATCGGAAAATTATTCCACTATATATTTCTTATGTTTAAGACCCTTTTATTTAGATTACAAATTAATGTTCCTTCCATTTAAAAAAAAAAATTGTTGAAAAAGATAGAGAATAAATAACACAAGTTTGTTGATCCAATTTATCTAAAAAATTACATTGGAAGACATAACAAGTCGAAAAATTATTCCACTATTTCTTATGTTTAAATAAAAGCGTTGCATGAATACATGAAATATAATGAAACGCTAAACTATCCATTTATTAATTATTTTTAATGAAGACAAATAAATATAATTTTCTTCAATAATATGTGTTTTATTAAAACAATAAAGTAAAGATATTTCGAATAAATCAATCATATATTAATTGTGTTAAAAAAGAGACATAGAGTGTAAAATAATTTATAATATACAAGTATAAATTATGAGTAAATTTTATATTTTTTGGGTATAGAATAAAAAAAAGGTGTTGCACTCTTGTTACATGCACCGTAAAAAAAGTTACATTTTAGCAATTGATTTAGTGATTGATTTTTTTGTCATAAAATACGTTTTAAAATTGATTAACGATAGATTTTAAGTGGTGGTTAAAACACAAGTGTTAGTGACTAACCACTAATTTATTTAGGCGGTCGTTAACACGGTCTAAAATAATCAGTGACAGCTATGAACCAACCAGTAATTTATTCGGATTAAAATCAAGAGTAATTAACATATTTGCTACCATCACTTGCACTCACTATTTTTAAATTTTTAATTAAAGTATTTAATTTTCACATGGTAGTCACAAATTTAAAATTTTAATTATTTAACATTAATGACCGACATTAGACGGACTGTCGTTGAACTCCATGAAATAAAAAAAGGACACCAGTTGAATTTGGACCCGCATCCATACGGATCTTAGGTAGGACGTGAGCACCTGAATCAATGAACCACTAGCTTATTTATTGTGGTACATGTTATATATAGACCTTAATGAACATGTATAAATATTGTGCGTAATACGCCTAGGGGGAACCCAATCGTCAATCTTTGAGGTACTCAAAGGAGCCGTGTTCCACACAACACTTGCTTCTTTCGTTTATTTTTATACATTTAATTTTATATAACTTTAAATTGAGTCATTTTTTTTAAATTCATTAAAATTAGTTTTTTTTTTTCTAATTCATTTTTTACAGATATTTTTACCAACTTTTTTATTTTATAAATTTAATATTTTACACTACTATTAATTTTTATTCGTTAGTTTTTTATACTTTTAATTGTATATAAGTCCAAATTGAATCACATTTATTTTAAAATTTATCAGATTATTTTTCTTTTTATTGCTAATTCGTTTATATCAGATTTTTTTAATTATCAACTTCTTTTGTTTATAAATTTAATATTTTACACTACTATATGTTTTTTATTTGTTAGTTTTTATGCTTCTAATTGTTAACTTCAATTACTAGTCACTAGTTTTAATTCATCAAATTAATTTTTTTGTTTCTACATCGTTTATATAATATTTTCACCAACTTTTTTATTTTATAAATTTAAATTTTTGCACTACTATAAGATTTTTAATTTGTTAGCTTATTTTATGCTTTTAATTGTATATAACCCAAAATTAATTCTCATTTTTTACTATTCTTCAAATTAATTTACTTTTTGTGAATTTGTTAAAAGTATACAATTAGCAAGAAAAAATAAATAATTAATTTGGGATAATTGAAAAACAATACTAATATAAATAAATATTTAAAAAAATATTCAACAAAAAATAAATAAGATTTTCAATAAATTAAAAATTAAATAACTTTAGCCCTTATTGGACCTAAATCCCTCATCCTCACCAACCCTTTTCACCCTTATCCCCACTCTGACTACCTCGACCACGGACACTGCTCGGGGCTCCAACTCCAGGAGGAAGAGAAGGAGAAGGAGGAACACCCATCTGTACGGAGAGGTTTGAAATCCAACTCCACAGGTCTTGCAGGTTGGTCCTTGTCACGAGCTCCATCAGCTTCCTCACCTACGAAAGCTGGCGCTCCACCTCAGAGAGGTGAGAGCCGATCGAAGAGGAGGAATTGAATTGTTGTGATACCGGACGACCTTAGAGTGACTACCTTGTCTAACAATTTTCTCATGTTTTACTCCCACCATATTCTAATGGATATGGTCAATCGGGGCTGAAGCATATGTAGAATTCTTTGAGGTAGGTGTTGTTTGCTATTGGGCCTCGACGAGAGCCTCTCTCATCTTGTTCTGTAATTAAATAAGATATAATTATAATTTAAATATAATTAATAAAGTGAAAAACTAATTAGTATACAATGCTTATGCGAATGTCAATGGTGCCGCCGTAGGTTGACTCCCTAGTCTCTTGGTTCACCGGGTGAGAAAATTTAACTTCTTAAAGTGGAAGGCACCCATGTGCGCTTCTCTCCTATTATACGAACTAAATTAAATTATAATTAAATATTAAACTTTATTCATTTATAATTGAGTATAAAAAAATTATACTTATATAAGCTAGACAATGCTTTTAAACAAATAGAAATAACAGACCAATATCTAGTGATGCCTTGCCCCTTCGGTTTTTTTAGTTGATTCTCTTTACCTTTTGGGACTTAGCTTGGAATCGGACACTCGACCAGTGCTCCATCAAAGCGTTCCAAATGGATCCACCACTCGGCGCCCTCTTCAGATTTGACTTTTCAATAATAAAAAGTGCAATTTTTAAAAAATACACTTAAGTTATACGGTGCACAAGAGACTTAATCCTTAAATTTATCAGAGTTCCCAAACCAATCATAATCTAAAGGACATGTATTTTCCACAAAAAACTTGTATGAGATAGTGTTATTTATGAGATACGATACTTTTATAAAGTTTTATAATATTTAAATCTAAAGTTCTTTCTTGTATCAGAGCCAACAGGCTCACTCCCACATATCCTGAACTCAGTTACCACTAAAAATAACTTCATCCCATATTAATTTGTTTATTCCATGAGCTTCCTCTCTAAAAAAAATGAAAAATTCAGCCAACCAATAAATAAAAGAATATATTAGAAAATTTAAATAAAGCACTACTTATATTAAACTCTCCAATTCATTGGTCCTCAAGTTGAGAAATTCCATCCTCTCTATCTTTCAGAAATGTAATTATTGTATCTTACATACACTTTTACATATGTTGCATGACTTTGAACAATATTATTGATACAAATCGCATTCAATTTTCCTAGTTTGACTGAGTCGTTCAATTCTTTTGTATATATTTAAAATCCATTCAATTCTTTTTGTATGTCCGATTTCTTCGTCAATAATGAGAATATTTTCTATTTCTTGCCTATTGGGGGTGGCGCAGCCATTGGTTGAAAATTTTAATTTAAGCAAATAGAAAGGTTTGTTGAGTTATATGTCATTTAATTTTACAATAATTTAAAACTACAAGAGAATTGTCTTAGTAAAAATGCTCTATATATATTTTATTTTCTATCACGTAGCTAGAACTTCAAATATACGTGGCATATTTTTTTATTAAAAAAATGTATGTTGACCGCAGCTTGTATAGAAGAAAAATGTGGCATTAAATTATAGATCTTTCTCTTTCTAGAACTCATGATTTCATATTTTCATCAGACAATATAATACTTTTACAAATATGTTTAAACAAAGGGTAAATTACACAAAACTCCCTCTTAGTTTTAAAATGTTGTGTCAAATCCCCTTTATGGTTTGAAAATTGCACGAGACCCCCTCGTGGTTTAATAAATAAAACCGACTCTCCCTTTTTTTCAGAATGGATTTGACAGCGTTATTTATTTTACAGATTTCTCATTATATCCTTCTCATCCATTGGCATCGTATTTGGGGGAAAAGAGGAGGTTGAAGATTTTCAAGTTGGTGTGTCAAATATAATTGCTTTCGGATGATTAAAGCTTTAAACAATGGAAACTTGCAATTTTTCATCGATTTGAAAGGGCAATCTACAATGTATGTTCTTTTTTTCCTTTTCTTTTATCAGATAAGGAAGAACTCAACTTTTTAATCGTTATGTGCTATTAATTTTTGCTTTCATATTTTGGTTTTTCTAAACTGGTGTTTTCATGGAAAATTAGAATTTTGATATCTTAAATAAACTGATTTGACTTAAATATGGAGGGGCAAAACCTGCCTAGGGTTTTTTTTTTTTAAGTTTTGAGCATGTTAATTAAATACGATTACATTACCTTGTAAAGAAATATTTTTAATGACTTGAACTAACTAGTTTACTACTAATTAAGGCATAAATAAAGAATACTTTAGGATTAAGTATAAATATTGATGAATTAATCAAATTTATTATTCTTTAATCTTGTTATCATCACTATGTAACGTTAAAATTTTAATTTATTTCTTTAATAAAACTGAAATCTTTATTTATTAAAGTGAGAAAAATAAAACTCAAGCAATTATATATTTTTTATATTAAAAATTATATATCAACAATCTAATTGCAACATTTTATTAAAGTGTATTTTTATTCGAATCAACCAATCTAATTGCAACATTTTATTGATAGTAGCAATTTGGAATTGAATGCCTCAAACCCATTCTTTTCGGTGGATCATTAAAATTGCAAAACATTTCTTTATAAAAATATAGAAAAGAAATAAATAAATGAATAAATAAAAAACAAGAATAATAACAAAAAAAGTAAGAAATATAACCTTTACACCGCTCAACTATCTGCATCAATACCCAAAATGAAAATAATTTATATAGTAAATTAAGGGTAACATGGACAATTTATTATTAAAAAAAATAAAAAATCAAGTTATAGGCGCACAAATGGAGAGTGATATTCACGCATGTTAACTATAACAAAATAGAGAATTTTGCGCATGATTTATTAAATCATGAGGGGGTCTCACGTATTTTTCAAACCACATGAGGATTTAGCGCAACATTTTAAAACCACGAGGGGATTTTGTGTCATTAACCCTTAAAAAAAAAAAATTGGAGAACTTTTAGACTAGTGTTTAATTTTACTTTTTAAAACACAAAATTTCGTACTCCTTCCGTCCCATAATTGTTTTCACATTTTTCTTTTTCGTCCGTTCCACAATTATTTTCACACTCTATAAATGGAAACTATTACTTTAACTTTATCCTCACAATATTAATCCGCTCATCCAAATGGAGCCTTAATTTTTATGGATTAGATCATAGAACCATTCGATTTACAATAAAAGCAGACGCAAAGGTGGGAAGGAGGACGTCTATGATGGAACTTAGGTTCAAAAATAAACGGATCCTCCAAGAGGATTTTCAAACAACTCTTCACATAGGGTGACAAATGAGCAACAAACAATTAGACATTTCTTCTTTATTGGAGAATTGTGGAAAATTCATTCAAAAATGGGCTGTAGAAAATACTGAGAACACAAGAAATAGGATCACGAATCTCATATAAAAGGTGGATACTAAGCTCAATTAATATTCTAAAAATCGCTAGTCGGTCGAACTATTAGAGTCTAGCGACTAGTCAAAGTTTAATTGGAAATACCTAAACGATCAAATATAATAATTAATTATTTAATAAATTAATACTCCATCTGTTCCACAGGAATTTGCACACTTTTTTATTTGGACGTCCGACACAAATTTGCACACTGCTAAAAAAAGAATCATAGATTTACGTGCATACTCACAAACGCATACACATATTTACACATATATCACTACTTTATATATAAAATATATTTTCCTTAAAAAATATGTCATCCTGTAGGGTGCAAATTCCTACGTGACGGAGGAAGTAATACATAACAAATAAAATGATAGAAAAAATTGACATCTCCACCTTATAATATTAAATTTATAAGTGATATCAACCATGAAACTCCAAATTCAATAAAATCATAATTTAAAAAGAAAAAAATGACACATATTAGCTTAAATTTTAAAATTTTAAGTTCTACATATTAAAAATGACAACATAATAATTAAAAAGAAGTTCTTAAAAATGACAACGAAATATTAAAAAAATTTAAGTTAGAACGGCCTATTTGACACCTAGTTGACCTAAAAAGAAAAAAACAAGCCAAATTGGAAATGGTCTAGTTGGCACCTAGACATGCATAGTCGTTGTCTAGTCAAATCAAAGCGCAGACTACTATTCCAAATATTTTTTGGCGTTTTGATATAAATCGAGTCGATCAATAGCCGACTAGTGACTAGTCACCAACTTTCTTGCATCCTTATTGAAGAAATCATGGGAGACAAATAGGGAGGAACACGTCACAAGAAATATATATTTTGGAGGTGCTCAATGGGAAAAGAGAACTTGAACAATAAAACTGAACTATAATTTTATTCATACCAAAGGTAAAGAATTCCAAAGAAGTGAGAGACTTCAGACTTATCAGCTTTTGTAATATGGGATTTAAAATTTTGGCAAGGAGGTTTCCAATAAGTTGAGAAGGGTGATGGATGAAATTATCTATCCAAATTAAAAGTGCTTTTATCCCTGGAAGAATCATTACTAATAATATCTTTATAAATATTTGAATGTATGCATTGACTACGAAAAATAGAAGCTAAACATGTTATGCTGCAATTAAATTGGATATGTCAAAAGTATAAAATAGAGCGGAATGAGATTATTTAAAGAAAATTAGGAAGAGATTGGGTTACACATTCTAATATTAAATAATTAATATTTAAATTTGACGATTGTTGTCGTCAATCGCTAAAATTAAATAATTAAAAGATACCGATTGCAAATATGTTAGTTATTTCGATCTTAATCAGGATAAATCAGCAATCAATCCCAGACGATCACTGGTCACAAAATACAATGGCTAATATTAGGGACTCATATTTTAGCGGTCGCCTAAAATTGATTGCCAAAGCATGGTTTTTTTTTTTTGTGTAACTAATTTACAATTGATATTATAATCTCATTTAGATTCAAGTAAATTCAAAAAAGATGCTGTATATTATTATGGACTTAAATTCAAACAAGTACTCAAGTTCAAATAGTTTAGTGTCAGCTTGACTCATCCGACTAAATCGGATCATCATATCATATCAGCCATCACACACTCCTTATAATATAAAAAGAATTGATGAAGTTTGAAATTATTACAAACATGAGACTACGTATTAATTTATTCCATATATTTTCATATCCCAAATCTATTTGATACAACTTGTTTTAATTATGAGTCTATTTGGTTGGCTTTAATAGATCATATTAATGGTGTAATTTGGGCTGTTAATGTGTTTGGTTGTACTCTTAGGGCTCATTTGGTTCGTAAGATAAAAGTATCTATCCGTTAAAAATATGCATGTTTTCGACGGATAGATACTTTTATCTTACGAGATATAAAATAAGCCCGCATTCCGATTTATGGGCCAAGCAAATTGCAATTCATTGAGAGGTTCCCGATTTGTTATCTGGCCGATTAAGACATTGGTTATAAAAATAATAAGTCTTTTTCTATGGGCTTTTCTATTGGCCCATATTTAATTTTTAAACCAAACAAAGCCTACATATATATATTTCCAATCCATATATATATTTGAATGGAATTAATTAAAGTGATGAGAAATATGTACATGAATTATTTAAGTTGCATGTATTAATCTTGGGCTTGGTGTTTGAGAGAATTTGAGTGCAGAGGAGTGATGATTCTTTACGAGGGGCATCAACGACTGTACAACATCCGTGATCAACGGTCTATAATCCGCCTCTGTCTGTACACACATTGCCGCAATAGCAGCCACCTGCAGCAATGTTAGTTAATTAATTTGTCAGTTGAGCAATTCGATAATATATAATAACATCTTGTAGTAAAAGTAAAACAACAACTTGAATAAGATCCTTGTTTGAGTATTGCCCCTTTAGTGCTGGATCAATCATTTCCATCACTTTCTCTCTGTTAGTTAAACGTGGAAGTGCCTGAAAAATCAATCATAACATATATCAATAGTTGTTCATACATCACAAAAACATATATATACTCCTTCCATAATTTTCACGATTTCTGTTGTAGGATGTCTTAACTCTTTTTATATTTTATTATTTGACTTCATACTTATATATTCCACGATTTTTTAAACTGCATGCCCTGTCCTATGTGAAAAATAAGTTTGGATGAAGGGGAAAATATCACAACATTCGAGACATAATTAAAGTCGTGTTAAGGGCATTATAGTCATTTTACTGACCCAAGAAACGAGAACATGCTCCCCGGGGGGACGAGTGGTATCGATGGGGACTCGACCCGTTAATAGTTCAAGAAGAATCACTCCATAGCTATATACATCTGACTTTGTAGTAAGCTTCCCAGTTGATGCATACCTACACATGTCAGACCATCGTATTATTTACTCATATATATAATATTTAGACAATTGCATATATGTTTAAGAAAATGATTATATTTACAAAATGGTTCACAATATTTGCACAGAATTAATTTGTAATTAATGTTAATTTTGTGAATTATTTTGTAATTTTTCATATAATATTAATGTATGTATATATAAATTCATAATTAATTATATTATAAATTATACTCACTCTGGGGCTAGATATCCGGTAGTTCCTAAAACCCGGGTTGAAATAAGGCCATTGAGCTTATGAGAGCCGATCTTGGCCAATCCAAAGCCAGACAATTTGGGTCTCAAGTTAATGTCGAGAAGAATGTTGCCACATTTGAAGTTGCGGTGGATAATGGAGGGGGACATGTGCTCGTGAAGGTACTCTAGAGCTCGTCCACAATCCAGGGCTATCCTCAACCGGGCCTCCCAACTCAGTATCCCACATTTACTATTATTATTATTTGGGGGATGGATATGATTTTGGAGAGAGCCATTGGGCATGTACTCAAATACGAGTAATCTGTGGTGTTGATCAGCGCAGTATCCCAAAAGCTCACATATATACGGCGAACGCAATTGGCTCAATACCTCCACCTGTCCCAATCCCAATAAATAAGTTAAATTATAGGGAAACTTGCATTTTTCTTTCTTTTTTTAAGGGTACGTTTGTTTTGGGATTTATGGAATCGTAGCGAGTCATATTTTGAAATTCTGAGATGTGAAAATCTTGATAAATAGTAAAAGTGTGTGTTTGTTTTGGGATTTTAGTAGGGTAGGATGTTACTTTATATCAAATCAAAGTGTGATAATAATTAATTTTATAAGTATAATAATAGGTATAATAGGTATTTTATGAGTGTTGTGTTAGAAAAAATAATAATAGGTTTAATAGGTATTTTTAGGTGTGAATTGAGTTTGAGATGTGAAATCTCAAACTCGTGTGGAGCGTGATCTACATCCATCCGAACTAGTCTCAAAACAAACATACCCTAAGGGAAATAAACAACTTGCATTTTTGTCTTAAATGGAGAGGCAAACTCTTTTTTTGTCCCATTTTTTAAAAGTATTTTTTTTTAAAAGTTGGTAAAATTGCCAACTATTTATTTGGACAAACAAGTTTATCCTATAAATTTTGAACAATTTTTTATATTTTCTCTTATTTATATATAATCTCATTTATTAAAACATTAAGTGGTAGGATATTATTATGATAGACTTTAACTTTTTCCACATTTTCTTATTTATACTATTGCACGAGATGACACAAAAAGTTAAAGGAAAAATTGGCATTTTATTAAAAAAAAATTGACAAAGGGTTGACACGTCTTTGCTAATTATTTTGTCAATTTTTTCAAGCATAAAAGTAAGTTTTTAAAAAAGTGTGGCAAATGAGAGTTTACTCTATTTAAATTTTGTTAAAAACAATCCATTGAATAATAGTTAAAGATTTAACCAAAGAAACAAAACCTATAATTTTTTACACACAAAGGTAGAATGAAGGGGAACATTAAGTTGTATGTAAAACTTTGTATGAAAATGATTCGTGATAAGTTTATTATGAATCAGTTTTAAATTATTAAAAAAATCTCATCAGAAATATCAAAGATTTGGGTTAATGATATCATGTTATAATTGTTATTAATTTTATCGATTCAAACTTTTGATACACTTAATCAAATATTTGATATATTAAAACAGTTTAATAATAAACTTATCATGAACCATCTTCGTATAAAAACAACTCTAAATTGTAACATGACCGAACTGACCTCCAAACGGAATGCACGTTCACCGGACCTCCCATTGGCACGCAACATCTTAATTGCGGCCGCCGTGCCGTTCCTTAGCACCCCCCGATAAACTACTCCGGTCGACCCGTTTTCTATGATATTCGATTCGTTAAATTTGTTTGTGGCCATCTCCATCTCTCTGAGTGTAAAAACTTGGACAGGGACTTGGACTTGGACTTGAACTCCTCTCACTTTGGGATCAAGACTAGTTCCATACAAGCAACTGCCCTCTGCCCAAGTAAAAATATATATATATATATAACAGAAGATGTTACACCATTATATAAAAAAAAGCCTACGGATAAGAAAAGAGGGAATAATTGATTACCGGAGGAAGTATTATAGTTGAAGGTGCTATGAGCAATGCACATGCAGTTGCTATTGTTGATGATCCTCTTGGATGAAGCAACACTTGTGGAAGTATTGGTCCTCAAGAAATGGAGGCGCCGGAGCAATAGGGCGAGCAGGAGGATGGCGAGGAGGAGGACGACGATGATGATGGGGACGGCTATCATGAGAAGGGATGAGGATGGGATTATATCATGGTGTTGGTTAGCATGGGATTGATGATGATGATGCATTTCATCTAAATTGTGAATATGGTGCTTTGATTGACCAAGATTTGTGCTGCCTGCAGTGTCCATCCCAGTCAGCATGCAAGGAGAGAGAAAGAATGGGGGAGAGAGAGAAGGGGAGAAGTATAGTTAGTAGCTATGTAGAATATGAGAGTGTGTGCTGCTGTCATTTTGTCATTAATTGTGAGAGTGAAGGGCACACATGATGTATTGTTTGGTTGTATATGTAGGGGTAATAGATTCTGTAACTCCACCAGCCAAATCCTATCGCTTCATGACTTTGAGAATTGCACATATGTTAAGGAAAATAGTGTTTAATGTTAAAGTCATTGGTTGGGACCTTTTAGAAAAGTAAAAAAAGTAGGGAAAAAATGATAAAATGTGTGTGTGTGTGTATGTGTTTTAATATTAAGTAGTAACAAATGGTATAATTTTGATGAAAATAGAGATAGTTTGTTAAGAAAGGTCAAGACACAATTTGTAAAAAGACAAAAGAAAAAATAAATAATCATTGTGTGTTCTCCAATTTTATTCTCATTAGATTGAGCACGGTTCATTAATGAGTAAAGAGATTGAGTTGTGAGCGTGATAATAAAAGAAATGAGAATAGATTGAGGAACAGAAGAAGTAACACCTAATTTAATTAGGAACGTTCAAAATAACAAAATATAATACTTATCTTGAAGCAAAATGGGTATATAATTTAGGACTGAATTCATGTTTGCATTTACTTATTTTTCCAAATTTTTAGTTGTTATATTACTTAATTAGATACCCATAAAGTATAAATTATATGAAAATATTCGAATTTCAATAAGTAGTAATTATACTCCCTCTGTCCCAGGGGTATTTGCACCCCAGAGATAGCACACGGTTTAAGAAAAATGTATTTTTTAAATAAAGTAGTGGTATATGAGTAAATGTGTGGAAAATTTTGTGAGTATTCATGCAAATCGATGTTTCCCTTTTAAGTAGTGTGCAAATTGATTTGGGACAACCCAAAATAGAAAATGTGCAAATTGATTAGGGACGGAGGGAGTATAAGATTTGTTGTACAGGTTCGTCCTAAACAATATAAATATCGGTAGATTCAATTGAATTTACCTAAAAGAACCAATGTAGACCCAACTATTTTTGCTTCACGTGATAATTTTATACAACACAAAATTCAAATCTTAAGGTATTGACATTCAAATTTGATAATATATTCAAGATGGTAGCATTTTTCCTATAGGATTCAAAACATGCTCTAAGTTCGAGTTAACACGCTACCCATTGTCATCACTATACATCAATTTTGTATGTATACATACATACACATTAATATATATCTCGTGAGCTATTAAAGTTAAATGTACTTGGTTGTGTCTCCTCTTGTGTCTCATTCTAAGACAAGTCTTTTTCACTCCTCTATGGAACTTTGGAAGTTATAACCAATTCCCTCTGTGCACTTGCAATTATTGGTTTCCATCATCTTCCTCCCACATAAATTTTATCACCTTAGATTTTCTTGGTTTTTGAGGAACCACGCCAAACAGGATAATGTTGTCGTTTTTATATGAAAAAAACTGCACTTGTCAACATTTGTATCGCCCAAACATTTTCTTTATTGCACATTCATATGTAAATAGAATAAATGATTGCAATTTGGGAAATTAATCCAATTCCCAGAGTTTACAAATGTAGAATACAACGAAGGGAGATGCATGGCCATATATATATATCATCTTAAGTCCTAATCAATGACCAGAAAAGTATAAATACAGGACAAATTAATTTTCACTTTGGAATGTTTCTCTTTTGTTAGGATAATACAATATATCAACATTCTGAGAAATAAAAAAATCATGTAGAGTTAATCTCGGAGCAAACATAGGGTGATTGTAAGTCCTCACCATCTTCACTATTGGAGTCTGCAAATTTGTCAAAGAAAGTGTTGAGATACCATGGGCAGTTTTCGTTCCAATCGCCTTTATTGGCATGAGCTCTAAACTGTTGATCTGCTATCATATCGGGGGATAAACCCCACTCCTCCATTTCTTCGCTTGAATGGTGGACTGCTAGACTGTATTCTCCACCCATTCCTAGTTGCATTACTCTAAATTCGCAATTCCCAAGGTTATTTAAGTACTCAAATTGCTCGACAGTCCATTTAAACCACTTCATCAGAAAAACACGAATGGCTAGTCCATGTGATATGATTACGAGATTAAGTTCATCAGAGGCGTTACGACTAAGCCTATTCATATCTATGTCCCTCCATAGTGATTCAAGAAAACCTGCACCATGTAATATACTCTTGAATTTCGTGCATTAATCTTCAAATGATGATGATAAATAATCAATTATATATGATGTACAGGTATCACATACTAATGACAAACAGATTATAAAAGTGAAGGAACTATGTTTTCGGAGTTGATCAAAAGAGAAAAAAAAAGGGTCATCTAAGTTCTTAGTCCTTTCTACCATCTAATTAGGTCTGTTTTTATTGGGCTTATAATTTATCATATCAATCCCCTTCCCTCTAGTTTTCTTCCATTTCTCTTCTCTTTCCTATTCCCTTTCTACAGCCATTTTTCAGTTTTCCCATCAACAATGAAACAGACACATGTTCCGAATCAATTTCACAGTATCACACAGGATGGACATGTCATGTACAGAACTTGACAGATGGGGAATGATAAAATGAAACACTTTTGCAAGCACGATAACTCCAATAATAAACCTTCAGTAACTCAAATTTCAGCTTCTCAACATTGAGAGTAAACTGATAAGATTAAATTACGCAAGGAAGTGAATGGAAAAGGGGTTCTCTTAAAAAATGTGTATGGTATTATACAATCAAAAGCTGTCTGTTTCCATACGACCCTTTTTTTCAGTCATTGAAAGATAAGATGAATAATGAATTAACAAATGAAAGAGAAACATAACCATCACAAAGAGAATCTGCATAAACATGCCAAGTTCAATATAATGACACTTAAAAAAAATATATATAATTAATAAGTAACCTTTCCTCAGGTAATGTACTATAAGTTCATCAGCAATGGCAACAAGATTATGAAATCCTATTTTGGATGTAATACAAATGCAAATGCAATGAAGAATGGATTAAAACTGTTTCAATGATTTTAAACAATTAGGAACTTGGGGTTGACATTTTGCGTTCTCAATTAACATAGCTCACACTCTAAAAAGCAAGGTGGATCAAACCTATGCATTGCCCTCTCAATGAGTTCGATGATGCAATATCTGCAAATTGATGTGGTTGACCAATTAACATTCAACATGAGACATGATTACGAATTTTGGATCAAAGTTATCAGATTCTAAGGCTCCTCAATCATAACCTACCTATCCCCCACCACCCACAAGCACAATGGGATCCTCTACCTCCTTTAGAATAGATATCATGATTCATGAGTTTCTTAAATTCCAGACCTGAACTTCAATCCATGTCAAAAAGAACGAAAGCAGGCGAAGCACCCCAAGTATACCTTTGGAAGTTCTCTCAGATAAACCTCAGGATGGAACAAATTAAGTGGAGCAATTCGCATCACCCTATCTCCACATAGCATGAAAGTCAGATGAGATCATAGAACCACACCTTCTGTTAACTCAAGAAATGCTACATGTACATATTATCCTTTCACATGCTTCTGAAGATACCAATTTAAAAAAAGAAAAATACAATGTCTAACTGCTCACATACAAGAACACACAGAGATGCTCTTACATCTGCTCACATCTATCAAAGTGAGTACACAGCACCAATCTCAGGTTTCATCCACCAAAAAAAAAATCCCCAAACTTGATAATCATCTTGTGTTCATGTTTCAATATTTTCTTTGCTATCTAGATGAAGGAGATTTGCATTAAATAAGACGTGTGTTTCATCCAAATTCAGAAAAAGACTACAACTGACTGTCAGCCTATATAAGTTATTACTATGATGTTACCAGCAGAACGTTGCATTAAAGCAGTGTATAGTTATTCTAGGCATAAAAGAAACTACTATGAAGCTCTCCACCATGATAGTAATGGTCCAAGCTTTGGGAACTAACACCACCAACAACATATTCAATGTTCCCAAATTGCGTAACTCCACCATTCACCATTATAAGCCCACATAATAATGTTAAGAATTCATTTAGACAAAGCAAACAGAGGAGATGTAATCGCACATTGTAACTGATTGGTAAGTATTAGCGAAAAATTAACTATCCTACTATGATCATTGTCTTCATCGCAATGGCAACAACACACCAATAACAATGAAAGATCACAAGGAAAGAATTGGCAATAATGAAAGGGTAGAACAACATACTTGAAACGCGATCAAAAACATCGGCAGCAGATTCTCCCTCAGGAAATCGATAAAAGAACCTCCCAAACCTCTCCCTGGTCTCCTTAATCACTTTCATCCTTTCCGCCACCTGAAAATTCCCAAAATCCTGTTCTCTGATCCGACATTCTTCCCGAGCACCAATGATTCCGTTCCTGGGAAACGCTCTACCAATTTCTCGCAGAGTCGAGCGAGTCCTAAGGTAAGGGGAAACATAAAAGTAAACCTTTCCGTTAGAAGAAGCGCCGCCGTCAGAGACGACGTTGAAGATCCGTGCCCCGGCGCCTTTCGCCTGGTCGATGCCCTGAGGAGTTAGGGGGATTTTGTTATCAGGAGTGGTGGCGTAGGCCTCGCCGTCGATATTTCCGGCGCTCTCGCCGTGGCGTACGAGGATTATGCGCTTGGGAAGGATCCTCTCTCGGGGGCTAGGGTGAGACGAGTAATCGAACATTTTTGTTGATATTTTCGCGTTCAACAGTTGAGGCGCAGTAGTGGTGTCATCAGCGATCATGGTCAAGGGTTTGATTTATAGTTTGCTGTGTCGCGAACGCTGGTGGCGGCGACAGGATAGTTGACGCTAGTGATGCTGAGGGCGGCGGCGCCACCATTACACGGAAAATGTGAACAGCGCACAGAAGTTTCTAGATTCCCAATTGATAAAGTATTAAACTGCAATTGACTCAGATCCACCACATGATGATTTGATTTTTGCTGTCGTGTGTTTATCGATAACTGCCTTGATCTGTGCCTTTATGACGCGGAATAGTCAAGGATTTCAATTATCGACACCGTCACCGTGTTGTTCTTATTCGGTTATTCCTTTTACACGATATATGTGCATGACAGACAAATATCATATTAATTAGAAATAATCACGGATTGATAATAATGTACTATTTTAAATAGGTATAAATTTTTGCATAATAATGTAAATAAAGGTTGAATGATAGAGTTTTTTTTTTTTTCATATTGTACCTATTTAAAAATAGTAATTATTTTTGTGCCAATATGTAATTTCCTACTAATTAAACAATATCATAAAATATAAATAGTTTTTTCTTTCATTTTATTTTTCTATTCCACATAAATTTATATACTATTAATTAAAAAAATATCAATTTAGGGTTGTTTCAAAATTTTCAATAGTAATGAGAATGAAATTTTATTTTTCTTTTTTTTCCTTACATTTGTTGGATGAGAGTTTGTGTTCATGGTGGTTACATCATTAGAGTTATGCTCCAATTTTAAAATAAGTTGACAAAAAAGAAAGTTGTTGATAGTGGTATGGGAGATTGATTAAGGAGGATGATTATACGATGGGATGAGGGTAATCAAACGAGGGCAATGACTAACTTATTTAGGAGGAAAATCAATGTTGTGTACCTAATTTGTTCTCATTACCTACTATAATTACTATACAATTATCTCACTCCCATAATCATTGAAGAATTTTCATATCAAGCGTCCTCCTAATGTACATTCACATAACTATATACTCCCTCCGTCCCAGAGGTGTTTTCACATTTGGGATGACACAACTTTTAAGAAAAATAGAGTGTTGTGTAAAGTTATATTATTAAAATAATGAGATTAGTTGGATTGTGAAGATAAAGTTAAAGTAATAGTTTCTATTTATAGGGTGTGAAAACAATAGTGGGACGGACGGAAAAGGAAAGTATGAAAACAATTATGGGACGGAGGGAGTATATATTTTTTTGGGTCACTTACTACCCAGGCCCATTTATGTAACTATAATACAATTATGGACTTTTCACTTTTATAATAACACGAAGAGCCAGAATAGGAAACAAGCTAAAAGCACATAGGGGATTATAGGCTACCCCTTGTGTCAGACTACTGTAGAAAAAGACACCATACTGTAGATTGATGGGATGTAAAAGCAACTTTTCATTGACACAACCAAGAAAGCTATTGTGATACACGCAAACTATTTTTGAAACAAATTTGGAGAGAGAACGATCACTGTGCAGCGGTGAAGAAGAAGACGAAAGGTTACGAAGCAACAGCCAGTGTACCATTGTTTGCATTTGTGTACTGCTGTTTATGTCTGTGTACCTTTTGTGTGCCTGTATATTGCTTGCCCGTGTACTTTTGTTCATGTCTGTGTACTATTGATGATCATGTTTGTGTACTACTGATCTCACTAGCATAAGTTTTTTCAAGAATTTCCAACTGTGAAGGAGTCTTCATTTTGCGCTTCACCTTGGTCTCTCCTTCCGGGGAGTTCTTCTTCTCCATCTCCACACTTCCACCACCTCCCCCTTCTCCTCCACTGCCACTTCCTCCTCCGCCGCCGCCGTCAACCTCCATTTTCACTACAAAACCTCAACCGGCTAAATCCCACCCCTCTCCAATACAAAAACAAATTGAATAGCACAACCAAAATTTAAGGCTGAAAACACGAATCATCCTCCATTGAGAATTTTCATAGCCCCTTTCCTAAAATCTAGGGCTTGCAAAAGGGAAAATTCCTCCTGCCTCTTTCTCTGTCTAGAAAATAATAAACGAAGAGTGTAGAACGCTCAATTGTTTCTCTCTCTAAATACCCTATTGATTGTTAGTATCTTACGGCTGGAAATTATGGTGTGCCTCCACCTCTCCAATCGCACTCAGAAGCCAACACATCTCGTCGCTCTCTGAAACAACGCCGGAAGCCACTACTCCAAGCCATTGAAACATCTCTGTTTCGCCAAAATCCTGACGCAACCACCTACTATTGTCGTCGGATTCTCGCATGTCGCTGCAATCCTGTTCTAATCCTCCACCCGATGCACCACTGATTCATCTCCGCTGCACCACTGAAGCCGGCGTGAAATCGCCGCCTGCAATGCCCAAATCGCCAATGATATATCACCGTCTATGCCCTTTCTTAATTTTGAACGCTCCATCTATGCTCCTTTTTTAATTTTGAAATTGGAAAGCGATGAGACGTGTCCAACTATCCTTTCTCATTGATGGGACGTGTTCAGATTGATGGGACTACTTCAGATTGATGGGACGTGTTCTGAGGGCATAAAAGGAAAAAAGTGGCCCTAATTAATATTAAGGAACAGTGGAGTCCCAATTTGTAATTGAAGTAGTAAAGAAGTCTATAGATGTAATTTTCTCGCTTACCCACCTGATTTATATATACATGTATTACTATTTGATTTATTCTTGGGTGCCTCATATGCACTATTTTTTTTTATCAGGCAAATAACAATTTATTACATAAACTGAGTACAAGGGGTACTCATCCCTTACAAATCCAAATACAAAAATTCTTTCCAGGAAAAATTATACCCATCACCATATACCTCTCATCTCCTCCTCCTTTCAATTATCTCAAAAATATATCCTTCACAATTTAGTCCACCAGACATTTTTGTAGATCCTTTATCCAAGTCTCCATGTTTATTTCTCTATTCACATTCCCTTGCGCCTTAAGCCAATTGTATATTTGAATTTGTAAGCTCTCCACCGTCTTCCCTACCTCTACTTTCACACCATTAAAAATTAAATCATTTCTCAATCCCCATACTCTTCCAATTACTCTAACCCATATCGTAGATGCCACTTTCCTTCTTCCGCCGCTGCCCAATAGATCTGAATGTTGCATAAAATGCTTCACCGTAGCGTCTCTATTTTCTTCCATTTGTGTATTTCATCCCAAATAAATAAACTCATCTTGCATTTGAAGAAAATATATCGGATCGATTCCTCCTCTTCCTTGTAAATTTGGCATTTCAATTCTTGGTTACTGAATTGCACTTCTCTACTGCGAAGATTATCTTTTGTTGTCATTCGATCTCTAATTGTCTTCCAAGCCGTAAGTGTAAGTCTTTTTGGGCTTCAAAGATCCAATTTCATGTGTTGTGCAGTTACAAAGCTCTCCTCTTCCGTGTCAATGGTGTGTCAAAGGTTCGAATCAAGCGTATTCAGGTCGTAATCGTAATAGCCCAACGAAAGGCCAATTTCAAAACCTAACACGATCAGAGGAACTTTATTTCTCTTTGTTTTTTGTTACTCTGATATTCGAATTATAAGTTAGCAATATGAATATTTTTCAATTTTGTCATCGATCGCTAAATATTATCTCTGAAAATTTATTAAAGGCGAAAAGAAGATGATGGTGGTGAAGAAGATCTGTTTTAGCAATTTAATATCTCAAAAACAATTTATAATACCCAAAAAATAATTGAGTAATACTCATATTATATTCAAAATACAACACCAATCATAAAGAAAATTTAAAGAAGACAAAGTGAAAAATAAGATTAGTTAGGCAAAGGCCAAACATCATAGGAAAATTCACACAATGTCCACTCAATCATGTTTAGGTCCATACGCCACCGTGGAACTTGAATGGGGTACTCTTACTGTTGGATAGGCTGAAGGAGATGGAAAAGCCAGTCCAAGTTGAGCTCATCAAAGTACTGTTATGTGTTCAGGTTCATGGTTTGAATTTTTGCACTATGAACAAGACAGTCGCAGGTAAAATCGGAGCTATTATTGGAGAGGTGTTGGAGATTGGAAGCCCTGAAAGGGAAATCACAATGGGGAAATGCCTCAGGGTAAGAGTGCTGATAGACACAACGAAACCACTCATGAGGGGCACATCTATAATGGTGAAACAGGAGAGGCTTCAACTATACTTCAGGTATGAGAAGTTGTCTCACTTCTGTTACATATGTGGTATGCTTATGCACTTAGACAAAGACTGCCCAAAAGTCTTTGCCAATCCTACCTTGTTTTCCCTCCTAACCAATGGGAACCACAGAAGGCTATTCCACAGGAGGTTAAGGGATCAAGCAAGGAGATTGGAGACCTCGAGCAACAGAAGGAAATGAGCCAAGCATTGGTGAAAGTGATAAAGGAAGGAGGGACATCAACAGGCTGCAAGAGTAACCCAATCTGACGACTTGATGGGAGCCCAATACTACACAAGAAATGAAGAGGGCAATGTGGTAATCAACATAGCAAAGATTCAAGCTGATGGGGCTCGCATGGAACAGGACATGATGAGGCAAAGCTCAAACATGTTGACAATCACATTCAAAGGGAGAGGCGGAGGAAACCAAGAAGAAATGGTGGCCTCGGCCAAGAACAAAGGAAAAAATAAAGCAAAAGGCCAATGGGAACAGAGCACAGTGGATAGGAACAAGCTGAAAATTGATGATGGAATCAAAATTAAATCTGAAGCGGAGGATATGATGGAAGCGGCACAAAGGGAAACAATGGGAGGGAAACACTGATAACATCTTCAATTGGCCAGGATACGGATTTGGTGAGAACAAAATGGAACAACTCCAACTAACTTTTCACTCAGGGATGGGAGAAGGTAAACAAGAAGGCTAAAGCGCAAAATCGAGGCAGGAGGTAAACCAGGTGATGAAAACTGAAGGAATAGCGGCGGCTGGTACGGCCCAGCCCCACCAGCAAAAATGAATTGCATTGCTTGGAATGCGCGGGGCTTGGGCAACCGTCGCGCATTCCGATCCTTACAGCGCTTAGTCGCTGAACATAGTCCATCTAAACTTTTTGTTATGGAGTATAAAGTCCAGTCATGTATTGGTAGTAAATAGAAATATGTACTGCACTTTGATGGCTATTTGGGTGTTAATGCGAATGGGTTGGCCGGTGGCCTTATGATGTAATAGAAAGATAATATGAAGGTGTCCATTTTGTCTTATTCTTCTTCTCACGTTGATTGTTGCATAAGTTTTGAGAATATGTATTGGAGGTTTACAGGATTTTAAGGAAATCCTATAACCAATATGAGACCTATTTCATGGAATCTACTTAAATCCATTGGCAAATATACACAAGGCAATTTACAGGCGTGGATGATAGGAGGTGACTTTAATGAAATTAGATGTGAAAGTGAAAAGCCTCCCAGCCAAATAACCCAATTCAATGAAACTCTTGATGATTTGGGACTCCAGGATATTAGATGCAGCGGACCTATTTACACTTGGGTAAACAAAAGAAAAGAAAAAGATCTAATTCAGGAAAAGCTCGATAGATTTATGGCAACATCAGCATGGTTTGAGTTATTTCCACAGCCTGAAGTTAAAAACCTTGGCTTTTTTGGCTCCGATCATCGAGCCATACAATTGCAACTCTTTCCAAACAATTATCAACCTAGGCAAGCTAAAAGAAGGACGAAGAGATTCATGTTTGAACACAAATGGTTTAAAGAACAGGATTACAGATCTGGGGTAGCACTAGTCATTGCAGGGAGCTCACAGAAAAACTGAGAAGGTGTGCAGATGGATTACAGCAGTGGGACCAACAAAAACAGGGGAGTATCTCAAGGAGAATTAATCAACTACGAAACCAACTTGAAGAAGGGTGGGGAAAGGAAACCGGGGAGATAAATACCTCAAGTCTACACTCTATTGAAGAAGAACTCAACAAACTAGAAGACCGGGAGGAGATTTACTAGAGACAAAGGTCCAGGATTAATTGGCACGTCATATTTCCACAACAAAGCCAATGAAAGAAATACAATCAAGGGATTGCTGAACAGAGAAGGGGAATGGTGCTCCGAGGAAGAGGGGATCACACGCATCATCACAAGCTTTTATGAAAATCTGTTCAAATCACAAAATCCTTCACAGGAAGACATAGAGCACATTATGAATTTGATGAAAGGAGGTCTTACTGAAGAGATGAGACAGATACTAGACCTTCCTTTTTCATAACTGGAGGTCAAGAAAGCAACCCTTCGAAGGCCCCTGGACCGGATGGTTTTTCTTTTCAAAAATCTTGGGACGTAGTAGGGAAGCATTTAACAAAACAAATACTTCAAATCCTCAATGAAGGCAAGTCAATCCAAGCATGGAACCACACTGCCATTACTCTAATTCCAAAGGTAAAGTCCCCCAAGGTAGTAACAGATTATAGGCCGATAAGCCTATGTAATGTTATTTACAGAATCACTGCAAGGGCAATCACTAATAGGTTAAGGATGATATTAGACGCCTTAATTGATCACTCCAAAGTGCCTTTATTCCAGGAAAACATATATCCGACAACATCCTCATAGCTTTTGAATGTATGCACTGGATCAAAAGCAATAAGAGCCATACAAGTGAAGCTCGACATGTCAAAGACCTATGATCGAGTCGAATGGAACTACTTGATGAACATTCTAACCAAGATGGGTTTCAGATCGCATTGATTTATGATTGTATCTCGACAGTGTCATACTCTTTTAAAATTGGTGGAAAGTTGGTGGGGGGAAATAAAAAAAACCGTCGAGAGGCATACGACAAGGAGATCCTTTATCGCCATACCTGTTTGTTTTATGTGCTCAAGGCTTATCTACACTACTTAACACAAGCATTAAGGAAGGGAAAATGGAGGGATGCACTATTGCAAGGAGGGCCCCAATTATTTCTCACTTATTTTTCGCAGATGACAGTATTATCTTCCTTAAGGCAAATCGATCCAATGCGGAAACACTCAAGGAATGTCTCAAGAAGTACGAAAAGGCATCAGGGCAGCAAGTCAACTTTGAGAAATAGGCTATAATAACATTCATCCCTAACACGCAGCAAATTAACAAGAACGAAGTGATGCAAGCACTCCAGATGAGGACTACACAAGGGCATGACATGTACTCGGGGCTGCCAAAGCTATCCCTGAGGCAGAAGATGAAATTGAAGGATGGAAAGAATGTTCAAAAAACTTGAAGGATGGAAAAAGATGAAATTGTCAGAAGGCGGAAAGGAGGTACTCATCAAAGCTGTTCTTCAAGCAATTCCGACTTATGCAATGTCGTGCTTTCGTATTCCCACTACAATTTGTCACGGCCTGGAGAGACTCATCACCAGATTTTTGTGGGGGCAAGCTGGCAGTATCAGGGGTATCCATTGGAAAGCTTGGACCACAATTGCAAAAAAGAAAGAAGATGGAGGATTGGGGTTCCGAAATTTATTCCTCTTCAACAAGGCCTTACTTGCAAAACAATTATGGAGAATGATTACACGACCCAACTCTTTCGTGGCTACCCTGTTCAAAGCACGGTACTTCAAACACGTGGATATTATGGAGGCGGAGCTTGGGGCTAACCCTTCATTTATCTGGAGGTCCTTATTATGGAGTAGGAATTTGTTGGACAAAGGATTAAGATGGAGGATAAATGATGGGAAGAGTGTACAAATCTTTAAACACTCATGGGTACCAGCATTGGAGAACGGAACAATCAAATCAAGAATTGTCAGTGCGTCAACAGTGGCTAGGTTTATCAATAGCTCAAGAGAGTGGGATGAGGACCTAGTGAGAAAAGCTTTCCTTCTATTTGAGGTGGATGCAAGTTGAAGATGGATTAGGAGACACGAGGTATTGGATACATGGCAAAAAAGGTACGTATTCCACGAATACGGGCTATCAACAGGCGATGGAAAATGAACAAAGAAAGAGAGAGACACCGGGACCCTCTTCAATCGCTCGACAGAAAGAGAGTTGGAAACGAATATGGAAACTAAATGTCCCTCCTAAGGTGTGCATTTTTATTTGGAAAGGTAGCTAATGATAGTGTTAAAACGGAGGCCAATCTTGCTAAACACCACGTTCCTTGCCTCCCACATTGTTTCCTTTGTGGTTTCACTGAAGCAAGTACCTTTCACGTTCTTTTCTCTTGTCCTTGGGTTTGTAACAATTGGAAAAGAATGGGGATATGGGATTTCTGTAAAAAAAAAAAAACCGAATGAGGGCTGAAGACATGCTGGATTTTCTTTTTGCTCTAAAAGATATACGGTTCGCAAAAGAAATTGCTATGATGGTGTGGGGAATTTGGAAGGAACGATGTAGAATGCTCCAAAAATTGGCGAAAACAATGAATATGAGAAAACAAAATAATGAGATTGATGGGGGATGGGCAATTACATTCTTGGAGAATTATCAGGCAAGCTGCCATCAACTTGAAATATTGAGGAGACCATGCCATGAACCCATATGTATCCAAGCAGTAGAGACAGATGGGCAAGAATATGTACTAAAGGTAGATGCAAGTTTTGTGGAGGAGGAGAGAATAGCTGCTACTGGATATGTTTTGTTTGATGTGTAGGGCCGAATTATTGTGGTAAGAGGAAAAAGAATAAAGTTTCTAGGGTCAATTCTAAGGGCCGAACTTGAAGCAATCCTTGAGGGAATACAGGGGGGAAAACAAATGGGGGGCGTCAAATGCACAATCTTCATGGATTCAATGGAGGCAGTCAACTTGATAAACAAAAAGGAGCAGTGTTGGAGCCCCGAAGGAGCTATATTAAACCTCATTTGGAATGAATTGAAGGATGGCCTAGTGCGGGGCATCCACTATATTGCGAGGGATCTAAATAAAGTAGCTCATTAGATAGCGAAAATGGCAAGAACGACTTCGACTCCTTTAGATTGGAGAGAAGATCGAATCCCGCAGTGGATCAGGAATATAGCCTAGACATTCTATTGTTGTAACTACTGTTGTTAGGTTTGTTCCTCTAAAAAAACACTCTCTCCAAATCTCATATTTCCCACGTTCCAATTTTTGTTTTAGCATAAGTGTTATAAGTTTAGAAAAAAATTTCCTTAAAAAGTAACACTTGGGTGAGGATGAACAAAAAAAAAGGGACTAAACTGCCCTTTTCCAAATTGAGCAACTCATTTATGTTATATTTTTTTAGCATTATGTATATGCTCAAATACAATTATAAATAATGTATTGTGGTGACAACACACATATCTCACCCGATATTTATAATAAGAATGTGGCATTATTTGATGGATTCATAAATGACTATCAAACAAAATAGGTAAGTAATAAATGTAGTACTAAGATTACACTAGAATTAGGGGTGGTGGAAGGATATAGTCAAAAGTACGCTTGGATAGAAGGTGAGTGGTTTTGTGGGAGTTTGGAGAGGTTGCTAAGGGATGATAAGAACATTTTTTTTTTGGAGGATATTTGGTGTGGTGGGGAGTCTTTTTGGTCAAAGTTCCCTAAGCTTATTAGTGTGAGCACAGAAAAAGATGGAAAAGTGGGTCTCATGGAGGATTGGGAAGGAAATGTTTGGAAGTGGAATTGGAAGTGGAGACGTTGTCTTTTTAAACGGGAATTGATTATGTTTGATGCACTTGTGAATTCTCTTGACATGTCTTTTCCTAGAAGAGGGACTAGTGATTCTTGGAAATAGAAGCGTGTTTCAAATGGGGAGTATTCAACAAAGGCAGCATACAAGTTTATCATGCAAAGAATATTTGATCAACATGATGTAGCTGATAAAGAGAGAGGATTCAAGAATTTATGGTGTAAGTTCATTCCTCGAAAAGTGGCTGCACATATGTGGCATCTTTTTCATGATCGACTACCGACAAAAGTAAACCTTCGAAAAAGAAATGTTCTCGGTGAGTCAGACAATTAATTGTGTTTTTTGTGATAATTGTGAAGAATCTGGGAGACGCTTTTTCTTTGAGTGTAATGGATGCTATGGGATTTGGATGGACATTTTTTTATGGCTAAATATCTCAATAGTACTACAAGCTCATTCTATGTAGAATTTCTTAGCATGCGAATGTTGAAATATGTGCTCCTCGAAGAGAGTTTCGATTCGGTATATTACTCGCCCAATTTCGATATATATTAGGTGAATGAGAAATTGAAATTTTAAGTTTGTTGTAACAAATGAGCCTGAGGGATAACCCTGATGGTTTGAGCCTGACGGGATGAGCCTGACGGTTTGAGCTTGACAGTTTGAGCCTGACGGGATGAGTCTGAGGCTTCCTGAGCCTGAGAGGCAACTTCAGGACAGTTGAGATTTTAAAATCTCTATAGTTACAACACGTTTTGAAACTTAAAAAAAATTTAGTTAATGCAATTAATTCAGACTTTTTTCCGGTTACAGTCAAGACCATTTACGGCTCTTTATGGCCACACTCCAACAGTCATTTTTAATACTATAAATAATATGCTTATGTGTTGTAAGAAACACAAGAATAACAAAATATACAATATTTGAGTGCAAAAAAATATTCTGATACTTTCCGGCAATTTGCCACGTTCATTTGCCCAATTTTTCTGCTCATTTTCGTTCATACTCCGGTGATATTACGAACAACATTTCAGTTCGTTTTAGTAAAATATTGTGCTATATCGTTGCTATAAATCGTTGTATCCTGGGAAACAAATGTCTCATTAATTCACTAAGCACCTAGAGTGAGGACCATATTTTGTTTTAAGAAAATTGTGTTCTTCACGAGCCTCGATTTTCCGTTTATATTATTTATTATATTTCAGCCTGATGGTGCGTATTTCCTACAGCGGAGGCATTTTTTCCACAAAAAGAGATAAACGAATAGCGGTAAGTATTTGGCTTGAGGTGGTTTTAGTCCTATTTAAATGAAGAAATGGAGTCATCTTTAACAATAATATTGTTGTGCATTCAAAAATAATTGAGGAGATTAAGGTTATTCTATGGTGTTGATTGTCTGCTCATAGAGAGATAGATTTGAATTACTCTTTTGATGATTGGTTGCAAAATCTTAGAATGATCTTAGATTGTTAAATCTAATAGTTTGTATTTCTCTTTTGGTACTGTTTGTACCGATATCTTGTATAAAATTCCTTTTACTTTAAAAAAAAATCACAAGAAATTAAAGAGTTGTTAACCTTCAAGGATGGAGATAGCTTTTGTATTCAAGGTTCTAAGAGTGCTCTTTTTACAATCAGTGAGTTTTAGGACATATGTATCTACATGTTGAATAGATATACAGTGTCAATAGTTGCATTCCTTCACAAAAAAATGTCATAAAAGAGAGTTCGGATCCTCTCCATTTTTTTTGCGTAAATTTCTCCTAAAGTTAGGAGAGAGATAGACACAATACGTGGAGTGGAGTCATTATCATGGGTCACATAAATATGTATTTTTATTAATTATTTTAATTTTGTGTCTATCTCTCTCCGAAAATCACAAAAAAATTATATTAAAGAAATGAAAAGGATTCGTGAACACTAATCATACCTTAACAATTGTCAACATCTAATATATTTTTCAGTGAAAATAAATCTTTTTCAAAACTAACAAATTAAAAGTTTTCAGTATAGAAACTTAAAATTTTAAAGGTGATTATTAATGTTTAGTTAAAACTACTATATTCTCCCATTTAAATATATTATCATTTTGGATCAATAACAATGCATATACATTAAAAACATAATTTACTTCCTATTAAATTCTTCTTAAATGTATACCTTTTTTTAATTAAAATAATACATTTACATAATTAAGTATTTCAATAGCTTAGTGATTCAGGAAGATATATAATAAATTTACACACAGTAAACTGAAAAAAATCATCACTTATAAGTTATAAGTATATATATAAAAGGGAGAAAAAAAAAAGTAAATATATTTTTCCCTAAAAATGAGTGTGTTACAGCTCTCTCTGATTTATTGATTTGTTTTTCTTCAAAGACATGAACCTTTGTAATATCATAACTATTTCCAGTTCTTACTATAATTTGGTAAAAAAAAAAAGACACAATTTAATAGTAGAGAGTTAGATGAAATTACTTGTGATTTATTTCATCTGCATGTTGAAACTCCATTTTAAGTCTCCGGCAAATGAAAGATCAAAATGTAATTTTTGTAACAAATCAAATGAAAGATCAAAATATAATTTATAATAAACTGGAATGAGCACTATTTTCATTATTGCACTCGTAAGCCATCATCAGCACATGTAATACTCCATCTGTCCACCAAGTATATGTACTTTTTTTAACGTGATTTAATACAATATGTCGGAGAATATTTAGGGGTATTGTGGGGTCCATTTATGAATAAAGATCTTATTTTTTAAAACATCATCATCTACACTTTCCAAAAATATGATCTTTATTCATAAACGGACCTCACAATACCCCAAAATATCCTCCAACATATTTTCTTAAACCACGTGCAAAGAAAGGTGCATATATTTGGTGGACAGGGGAAGTATGAACTAACAAAAAATTTTGAGCACATTATTAACACAAGAATTTTGCATCTTTGACCTCTTGTGACATAGGGTTGCTTGAATTTGATCACAACGTTTGCACATATGGTCCCAAAAACTTATTTGTCCTTTAAAAGAGATTTAATTGACTCAATGTACAAAGACAAGTATCATTAAATTTGACAAAGCATCCTTTTCATTTCATGTCACAACAAGCATGTCCACTTTTTACCAACCTAATCAAAACAGCCGCAGCTGCATTTGCCAATAATTATTTGTTTATAAATTAAAACCCACATAAAGTATCTTACATTTCACATCGAACATCAAGTAAAATTCAGTACATTCCATAGGATATAGCATTCACTGCTCGTCGTTCACACGCTACGACACACAAATACGCTTACGAGCAGTGGATGCTAACCCGGTGAAGTTTATCATCTTCAGACAGTTGTAAGGAAAAGTGCATAAAATTCAATAAATACATGTTAAATATCAAGAGAAACAATTGATTGATTAGTTATTGGGGTATACTGTGCAGATCTCTTGAGCAAATGACATGAAAAGGTGTCCATCAATTACAAGATAATTGAAGTATATTCTTCAATATAAACGGAATTTCTCCTTCGTTTTCTCAAAGACCTGTTCTGCAATAATCGCCTCATTGCCGTCAGCTCTTTTGATTTCAAGATTAGCCTTCTGGTAAAACCCAGTTCCTCTTAACGCATCAGCAATGAAATCATCAAAACCGATGGCAATTGCAGCTTCAGCTTTGGCCCCATACACCAATCTCTGAAATAGATGAAAACGAGTTGGGAGGGTAGCTCAAGCATGAGAAACCAATAACAGGAGCCAGGATGAAAGATGAACGGTATATTCAGCAAAATCGCAACTATTTTGATTACAGAAGGGTTAATATAATTTCTGGTCCCCCTTTCACTCATCATCAAATTTGGTCATGGAAGTGCATTTGGCCCCACTATTAGTTGACTGTCTGTTGACTGACGAAAACAACTTTTTGGAGGTGCCAAATGTAATTATCGGAAAGAAAAAAAAATCATAATTTTATTGCGCCAGTTAATGGACAGTCAAGTAACAGTTGGACCAAATTTTAGAGTAATATTGTAGTATCAAGACCAAACTTGATAGTAGTGTAATATGGGGACCAAAAGTCGGAACTCATAAACATTAGGGATGAATAATTATATTACCCCAGTAGAATATTAAGCACTAAATACCTTGATTCTGGAAAGATGGATGGCTCCAAAGCACATTGGACATGGCTCACAGGACGCATATATCTCACAGTCTGAGAGCTCAATCTTGTTGAGCTTCTTGCAAGCCTGAAAATACAGGTTAAGGATTAGAAGCCCAAATATACATTGTCAGAAATGTGAATCCCCGAAAAGATAAAATATAAAATTTTCCAAATATTTCCTACAATTCAGAATTTTTGGGTAAAGTGATTTTTTTTTGTTGAAGAAATTAATCAAAATGAAATCTGTTGCCTTGGAAATCAAAATCAACACTGAAAAGTTATTCTAACTTCAGTATGGGTACAGTTCTAACCTCTCTAATAGCTGTAACCTCTGCATGAGCAGTAGGATCTGTGTGCTTGAGGACCATATTATGACATCCTACAACCACTTCATCATTGCGTACAACAACAGCACCAAATGGCCCTCCATCTCCAGAATCGACACCTTTGTAAGCTTCTTCAACTGCTTTTGTCAAGAACTTGTGGTCTCTACCCTGAACAGCTGTGGCATAACATAAAAGTGAGGCTTCAATCTGTTTAATAATATGTTCTTGCTTCTGAAAACAATCTTATCCAAGTAGGCCAAACAAATGTTGATCAACATAAGCAACCATAAAAGCATGTACATTTATTCATGTAACAAAGGATGCCTAAACAATTTTTATTTGACAAACATTCATTACAAAAACTTAATGGACAGATGGGATCATTAGCTTGGCATGTTAACGTAAAAGGAGCAAAATCAAACAAAGGCAGTTCATATAGAAAGCAAGATAGTTGCCCTGCGAGATAGATCTTTTCTTTGTTTAGGAATGAAAAATCAATATGCTTTCAGCATCTAATCCATGTAACTTATTAAAATTGTGTTAACCCCTGCCAACCATAAAATTGTGTTAACCCCTGCGACCATAAGAGTAAAAGGTGCTTAATAGCAAACATAAAATGAAAGCCAACATTCACTAGGCAAGGAAATATATAAATAAGTCACCTAAAATAAACAAATCTCATAACACTTAATCCGATTAGTTAAACAAAATGCATCTCAGTTAAAATTAGTTGATCACATATTATTCTGCAGCAAAAAATTAATTAGTCTGTGTCAACTGCTCAAGACCCTTATTTTTTTCACATTTACTACTAATATAATATATATATATACACACACACACAAACACAATTTCTGGTTATACAAATACTAATTAATTTCTAAAGTGCTTCAGCATTGGTCTATATATGAGCTTGAAGGTCTTCTATCTCAGTGAACAGGATGTATCTATATAGAAACTTCATATAATTTGGTAATTTATCATTTTTCTAAAAGACCTCCATTCCAATTACATGAAACATGCTGAAATACTGTGCTAACACAAGAGTAATTGGGAAATGAAAAAGAAAGCACGTCTAAAAATGAGGTAGATGTTACCTTCTTGATGACCGGCAAATGCAGATGGCACCGAGATAGTTCCATCTTTGGCTTCGACAACTAATAAAAAGAGGAGAGCCAGTCAACAAAATGTATGGGTAGTGAAGTGTAAAGCTCATTGTAAGTTTTTAAGATGATACAATTAAACCACGTTTCAAGGAAACCAGAATATGACAATTAAAGAAATAAAGCCATGCAAAGGATAATACATAATGTTTTTTAAGATGGAACAGTTAAGCTACCTTTCAAGATCACCATTCACCAGAACATGACAATTACAGAAAATAAAGTCACATAAAGGATAATAACTAAATTTTCCAAGCAAAGTTTCATCAATGGATCAACACAGGCAGACCTTGCATTATGGTGTTTTGCACCTTCTAATAAAATTTAATATTGTATATATGTTAAACATAACCTTATCTAGAAAAGGAGTGCATTATGATACTATACACACATCAATTAAATAGTATTATATTTAATGTAAACCTAATAAAGATCATAATTTCAAAATTCATAAGGATAAAAGAACATATTAATGTTTAAAGATATGCGCATACATAAATTTCCAAATCATTAGTTTTAGATGGTTTCCTGAAATAATATCTATATATTTTATAAGTTATGAAAATGGGATCTAATAGATCTTTTCTGATGATGGGAGCATTAATTAGGAATATTCTCTGATGTCATCTTCCATTAGCCCACTAAAACCATCAAATGTTAAAAATTATAAATTGTGCTCAAAGTTTCAACTGATAAATTGAGGAAATGAGCTTGCCTTCTTGGTGACTGGCTAGTGCAGCAACAACCGAAATATCTCCATCTTTAGCTTCAACAACTAATAAATGGATGAAAAACAGTCAGTGATGGGGCCAGACAGGCAAGAAAAAGTAAAGCTCATGGTGCAACTTATATTTATAGTACATCAGATTCCACAAAAAAGCTAATCATGCAAGGGATAATTCTCAAATCCTGAGCAACTACCATCCAATCAGTTTGGAGCAGTTAAATTTGGAAAGTAAACCAATGATGAAACAGCATCCGTATGATATGCTAAAGGTGCAACAGTTATGGTTAATATAGCTACTATGGGCTCTCAAGATCAGCAAGCACAAAGCATAGAATGCAATACCTCCAACGCAAGATAATAACTAGAAAAGTTAAATTTCATCAACAAATTTACATAAAGCTTTATCTCAAATTACAAATAAAATACAAATGAGAGAACAAATTACCTTCTTGATGCACAGTGAACGCAGGAATAAGGGGGGTGTTTCCGGCTTTAGCATCAACAACTGATAAACAGAGGAAGCCAGAAGCATAATCAAGAAATGATGAATAATTAAGTAAATCAACTTTCAAGGAAATAGTAAAGATTGCTAATCCTCTACATATGAAATTGATTTTACTTATTTTGCAATTATCACAAATATCAGTTGAGTTTTTATTTTCTAAAACATTTTTGTTATTACAAAGAACAAATGGTATAAATACTTTATTATTTATGAATGTGAAAAGAACATAGTCTGTGATATACGAAACAAAAGATGAGTGTTACAGCCTCTAGCTTGGCTAGCACACCTCAAATGCAATCAGAAGCCAACCCGTAATTTGGTTCTGCTATAACCTATCAAGCTTTCACCCCCAACCCCCCCAAGGAAAAAAAGAAAAAAGAAAAAAAAAAGAGGAAATAAGGGAATTGTTCTATGGGTGCAGATAGACATGGAACCATCGGTATTAGGAAAGCCTTACCGCAGTAGACAAAATCTTTAGTACTGTGAACTGATCATCGAGAGATTTTAACTCTTTACTTAAAGTTACAACTAACAAGACAAAGCCAAGGTTATAAAGTTCAAATCAACATGGGCCCTATACCTAAAAATGGATCAGATATAATTCACCTCAACTTTTAAAAGTCCCCACCCCAGAACATAGTACCGATTCTACATTGACGGAACCACCAACCGAATCTCGCAAGAATCTCAATCGTTTCAAAACCAAAAAACATTGGAATCGGTACAAAATTCGCACACCAATAGCATTACACTGAAAAAAAAATTGAAGAATCAAGTAATCCTAACTTCACTTAATCAAACCAGCAAATACTGAAATTAACCACAATTACAATATTAGCATTTCGCATCAAAGGACCGAGCAATCATAATCGTGTGGCTAACCTTTAGCTTCCTCCATTGCCGAAGAGAATGGATTAGTTAACAAATGGATCTGGCGTGAGAGATCGGAAGACGATTGTAGATGGCAATTGGAAGCAACACAACAAAAAGATGAAATTCTGATTCACGTTTGTTGGTGTCGATTGCGGTTCAATACACGCACATATATATAGTGGTGGTGTGTGCATAAGGGGGACCTGTGGCTGAACATTGCTGACTCAATAAAGCTGTGTAAATCGTAATTTGGATTGAAATTAATATTTAATTACAAGATTCTTTTTTTTTTTTTTTTTTATGGGCACTTTCTTATCCATCATCGTCATCAATTATTATCTTAAAAAAGGATGGTGGAAATATTTAATTGACTGAAATTGAGGTCTTTGAAAATATCATAAATACAGACTTTACTATATATAGATTTTAAAAAGAGGATGATGGAAGTAATTTTAATTTATTTTTAAAAAGTTATATAAAATATTATTAAAAAATATATTTTTATTGGTGTAACTTTTTAATAATAGTTTGTGTAACTTTTCACTTTTCAATAATAAATGATGTAACATTTTAAAAATACACTTAAATTATAAGGTGCACAAAAAACTTATTCTTAAAATTAAGGTCTTTGAAAAAATTAGAAATACATGCTTTACTATCAGGCAAGAGTGAGTCTTTTATGAATCCAAGTTCATATGAATTTTTATTATTGTTATGTATAATTATTGTTATTTTTATTTATTATTACTATTATAAAAATATACACCTTCCTTCTCACTATAAGTTCATATGAATTTGTATTATTGTTATGTATAATTACTGTTATTTTTATTTATTTATATTATTACTGTTATAAAAATATATTCTTTCCGTCCCACTATAAGTTGTTCATTTTATTATTTTCGTTCGTCCTACTATATGTTGCTCATTTGTTTTTTTACCTTTTTAGGAAACTACTATTCACTTCTTTATTATTATTTTCAATACTTTTTAGTTTTTACAGTATTCTCATTACTTCACTTTTCTTCATTACATCACATGTACTATATTAATGTTTTTATACACTTCTTAATACTCGTGCCCAAAAGATATGAGCGACTTATAAGGAATGGAGGGAGTACTTGTTTCTTTAATCGTGGTAGTGTATATACATAATAATGATAATTGACAAAATTAAGTTTATCGTAAACTCGAATTCCTATAAACTTTTATTATCGGGGAAATTAATTTTTCAAATAATTTAATTGTCATTTAATAAGGTTGTTAATACTATTTTTTATTAATTTAATATTTGATAAAAGTTTAATTTTTTTAGAAACAAATGCTATCGGGTTTATCTACTTTTGGAGTAGATGATCTTAGTATATCTAAAATCTCAAAATTGAATTTCGGTGGGTAATACTCCCTTCGTTCCGGTATAAGTTGCTTGTTGCTTTTGGGCACACAGATTAAGGTAAAAGTGAGAAAGTATAATTGATGTGATGGAAAAAGTGTAAAAATATAAGTGATGTGATGGAGAAAAGTGAAAAAGTAATGAGAATAGTATATAAATAAGTGAATAGTAGTTTCCAAAAAAGGTAAAAAAAAAAAAAACAAATGAGCAACATATAGTGGGACGGACAAAAATGACAAAATGAGCAACTTATAGTGGGGCGGATGGAATATATAAAATTGAAATGTTATAATATTTTAATTGAATGAAAATATTAGTAAAGGAAGAATTAACTATAAGGGTCCATTTGGATAGATTGATTTGAAAATAAATGAATTTTAACAAAAATAAATGTAATAAGATATATATATATATATATATATATATATTTCAAATCACGAATTATAAAGAAATGAGATAGAAGAAAGGAAAAAATAAAAGAGAGATAGAGATGAAAAGTGTTAGAAGTCAGGGGAGATTTTAAATGACATGGTTTTGATGAGTATTTAGAATTCCTCCATTTAAACATAACTAAAATAAAGTATTTAGAAACACACGTTTCATCCAAAAAAATCACAAAAAAATTACTTAAATTTATTTTTTAGCATTTAAAATATCAATCCTCCGTCCAGTTTTCAATGTTTATTTGTTCGTTGGAGTTTTTATGTATAGTGGTGCAATTCGTATAAAAGATGAAAGTCGTTTTATCTCTTGGCACTAATGAAGAATATTGTGTTTGTTTTGTGGAAAAAAAGGTTCAATCTCGACTTGACTTTTCCCTTCTCAATTCGTGCATCTTAGTTTGCGGCTACTTGATCAAAGATTTGTTGATACAAGAAATATTTGTTCTCGGAGTGATATTTTTTCTTCTATCAAAATATTTGTAATTTTTTTCTATTCTTTTTCATCATTTGTAAACCAGTGCATTTATAAATCAACATATTAACACGAAAAATGTGTGTGAGACGTGATATCTATTGTTTTGTTAATATATCGGCTCTATATTATGTTATATTGGTATAATATGTGTAGTTACGTGTGTTACAAATCTATGAGATTATAAGGCGACTAACTTAAAGAACTCACGACTCATCATCCGCTAACTAGTGGGAAATCATTTCAAAACTATAATATTTTTATTTTGCAGAAAATATCTTTTAAAAGTTAATAACACATTAAAAAATCAAATTTGAGATTTCGAAGAGTGGCACTGCACCCCAGAGGCAGAGCGTTTTTCGTTCGGTCAGAGAAAAACGGGCGCTCAGTCAAGGAAGAACGGGCACTCGACCAAGGCACAAATTTAACCTCTTCGTTCCCGACTTGTTCTGTCGACACTTGTGCACCTCCTTGGAGCACCTTAGGCCTATACCATACCAAAGTCATACTTATTTTAATCACAACATTGGATAACGATTGACCTAAAATTTGTTTATGTTTAAATAAGATGAATTTTTTAAGTTTGTTAAAAGAGTTAATAGAGTCGTGTACGAATTGCATGTGAAAGTAGATTAAGCTTATGCGCACTGCATGAGATGGCCATCCTCATCTACTTTTGTGTAAGAAATTAAATTTTAATTTAGATATCTCACTTTTAATATCAATTTAGAGGTGTTTGGTTTATCATTATGAATGAAAATAGATAGTGAACTATTTAGTATTTATATACATTAGTTATCATGAATCATGTCATGCTATTTTCATTATCAATTATATTTTAGAATTTTAAATCAAATTTATTTTAGAATGTAATAGCGTAATTTAAATGAATATTGTCAATTAAGAAAATTTTGTATTCATATATATCTTGCAATTAATTTTTTTCTTTAGGTTACTCATATAATTTTCCTCCTAGTTATGATTGTATATATAATTTTATATTTACTAAATGAGAATCTACCACAATCTTTTTCTAAGTGGGGAAGTTTACTTAGATAGTTGTCTCTTAGAGAGCTTTTAGGCTCTCTAAGTATAAATTTGTATTAGTGTGTATTGATTACTACTATATTGTGTTCATTTATAATGTTACTTATAATATCATTTTAAACTATAAAATACATAAAATTAATGAATACATACAATAATTTTTATTTATATTTACAAAACTGATTTTGATTTTTCTTTTTTCTCACTTTTCTGGTTATATTTTTTTTTATAGGTAAATGTTAGTGGTTAGTAGTTAGAAGTTAGTTCATCAAGTCTCCATACACCTATATCTCCAAGTCAACCTTATAACTCTCTCCTATTCGTTCCCAAAGAAAATCGAACTCAGGTCACTCACTCAAATGAGGAGCCCGGTAACCAGGTGGGCTAACTCACCTGGTTCATTTTTCTGGTTATATAACTGACCAATAAAATTGGCCCGTGCCACGTTATTTTCATGACTTTCATAGCAAGCCTATCCTTTTCGAATCTCTTATTTTAAGCGCATGTAAATCAAAATCATATGGAGTATAATGTTAGTGGCATTATTATAAAATAAAATTTAAATCAAAGCATAATATAAAGTGAAAGTCCCATTCACACACCTCACTTATCCTCCCCCAACTGCCTCTAGTTTGGTTCCCACCAGTCATGTGATATGGATTTTTTTTTATCGGTAAATATTAGTTGTTAGTAGTTAGAAGTTAGTTTATTAAGTCTCCAAACACTCCAAGAATATATTTAAATCAATTTTATATCTCCCTCTTATTCATTCTCAGAGGAATCGAACCCTGGTCACTCACCCCGATGTCCAGGTGACATTTGATATGGAGTTTGTTTGATTAACTTTATTTTAAATATTTTATAAATTATTTTAAGAAATTATAAGATGTTAATTTTAAATAATTTATAAATTATTAAAGTATTTGGTTAATTGAATTTATAAATTTTTATGCTCTTTTATAAAAAAAATTTAAAAAAAATAGTTAGAGTTGTCCTAGTTTTAGAGCTTATAAGCTCCAATTAGCTTATTTTAACATCTTTTAACATGTAAGTTATCTTCGTTCTTTTTTCTGCCGAAAAATTACATCTTAGAAAATATTTAAGGAGTTTATAAGCTCTCCCAAACATCTCCCTAATTTAATTAATCTTCATTTGGATCAAAAATAAAAGTTTCTTGCAATAAAATTGATGTTATTATATGAAATTACTAATATAATTATATGTACTTACTGATATCATATTATTTTATGTATATGTTATAAAAATTTATGGTATCAATGATACATGCAATGATATCGGTAAATATATACAATTATATATATATATATATTATTTTACATTATGAAATTGGTTTACCAAAGAATTTGTGATTTTTACATTCTTCAAACTTATGTACAATCTTGTCTTTCTCCATTTTCCTCTTGTCACGATTTGTTACTTGTTCCATCACCAAATCATATTATACTAAAGTCATTGCGTTTGTGACACAAACTTTACCTAGTCTCAATCTGCCACATCATCTTAAAATAAAAAATAGAATCTTTAAAACTATATATAAAGACTAGATCTCTTGTATACTAAATATACACCATCATTTAAGTATATTTTTAATAGTATCTGTTGTTTCTATTGAAAAATATAACTGCTTTGATTAAAAAGTACACTTATTTTTACTAGTATTTTCAGTATAAAAAAAAATTTTAATTTTCAAAAAAAAATCAATTAATAATTTTAAAAATGTATTTAATGCACTTGACTATGTCATTTATATTTCACAAACTTTGCTTAGTCTTCAATTAATTGTCACATCATTTAAGAATAAAATAACAGTCCTACATTATATTTAATTAAACTATTACGATTATGACCCGAACTTTACCTAGTCTCCAATTTGCTACATAATTTTTAAAAATAAAAATAAGAATCATAAAGTATACATCTCCATGACTTCACAAACTTTACCTAGACTCCAACTCGCTACATCTTTAAAAATAAAATAAGAATCTTAAACTATAGTGTAATTAGCAAATGAATTTTACTTACCCAATTAAATAATGACACGTGTATAAATTAAATAAATATCAACATATA
>JAPKLY010000102.1:353837-387790 GCA_026898435.1 Prunella vulgaris
AAGTAATCAATTACAACAGTTTTTAAACATAATCAGTTATAATAGTTTCTTCTACCACCAGCTATATGTCATATCATTTCGTCTCGCTATAGATCGGAATCGCAACCATCGCAAGAGAGAGACCATCTATAACTGCACTCTAGAACCGCACTGTAGTCGAAATCGTAATCTTTACAAGAGAAGAACCACATTCCATCGTAAGGGACCACTAAGAGAGAATAAATTCTTCATCCTCATATCTTGTGTACAATTAATTTGGGTACTCATTCACATAACACAAGTGAGATAGAAAAATGTTGGATGCAATTCACAGTTTAGTGTCGCTTGTGCTCCGTCTCCTAATTTAAACAAACAAATAGGTTTTCTTTTCGGTTGAATTCGAAACATCATCAATAGAGCATATTCATTTCATTCCTTTAATTTTCTTTTTTAAAGAAATAAGGCAAAAGATGAACGACAAACAGAAGAAAGACATTTTCGAAGGAGTGTAAAAAACAATGAATACAAGAATAAGACTTTGAATTAGAAATAATTTTCTTACTCGTGAATAAAAGGAGGATTGCAAGATTAAGCTTTAAGTTTGAGGTTGTTTGACTAAACTTATTTTAAATATTTTATACACTCTAACATCTTATAAATTATGTTAAAAACTTATAAGTTATATTAAAAGCTCTTAAGATGTTACTTTTAAATAGTTTATAAATTGTTAAAATATTTAGCTAATGCAACTTATAACTTTTTTAGAATTTTATAATTTATTTAAATTTTAAACTTAATATAAAATAAATATTTTTTATTTTTTTATATTAAGGTAGGGGTTGAGAACTGGTGGCAAAAGGATAAGGATAGAGGTTGTAAGAAAAATAAGTTAGAAAATATCAATTTATTCTTTTTAAAAGTGAACTTGAATTGCACGATGCACCTGGTTCATACAAGACTGAACCGAGTAGGTATTATGTGAAAAATAGTTCATGATAGTCTTATCACGAAATTGTTTTAAAGTATCAAATATTTGGTCAAGTGTATCAAAATATTCATCGGGTGTATCAAAAGTCGAGGTCAATAAAATCTATAAATAATTATAATATAATATTATTGACTCCAATTTTTTTATACATTTAATGAGATTTTTTATACACCTGGTTAAATATTTGTTACTTTAAAATTGATTCATGATAAGCTTATCATGAACTATTTTCATACAAAACTTTGCCCTTATTCTTTTGCAATTTATAAACTGTAAAGAGCTTATTTTAAAATTTTATAAATTGTTATATATCTAATTTATCAAACACTTAGAGTTTATAAACTCTTAAACAACTTATACGTTGTTTTTATAAAAACATCCACTTAATTGCATGTGATATCATATATTTGAGTACCGTATAATTAGACGCATGAATAAAACATAACATTAACTTTAACTAAAACGTGACAGTAATTCTTATCGTAAGATGACACTAAATTTGACTGAGAAATATAAATAAAACTTGACACTAGCTTTAACTGAAACATTTTGAACGCACGAATACGTTTATATTGCTCACGGAACCCTAATTTTAGGAACTTTATTTTATCAAGTAGTCTTACTGTTGCTGGTATTTTTATGGAGTATCCAAAAACTAGTGCAATATAAATTGAAAGACAAATGAGAGTTGTAAGGACTTGGTGAAACATCATGTGAATGTTGGGGAGCCTGATAACTAAAGCACATTATAAACAAAAGAGTTTGGAGAGAGATCAAAGTTCTACACAAATTTGTTCAGTTATTTCAGACCAAGCACTTGTGTATCTCATAATTAGTAACTCTTCTATGTGCCAAATTTACAAATATACCCCCGGTAAAACCCTCTTGTTGAATCTCTAAGAAGAAGGGCAGTGCTTTTCCTGAGTAAAATTAGGTGTGAGAACCAACATGCAACAAAGTAATTATCTTCATATGATGGCAGCCAAACCAACGGTCTCATCTCGATCGAGGCTCGATTCTGGAGCAGTATCTGAGTTGCGAAACCTCGCTGGAAAAGTTAATGTTCTATCAGGAATACAGGCAATCATGGAAGTGAATCAACAGCAAAAAAATGGCCAATTTCAATCTCTCCCTAGTTAGCAGGATGGAAAGACGGAGTTTAATGGATTCATCGAATCGAATATTTGATGCGATGATACATGATTCAAATCAACATTTTTTGAAGGGTTGATTGCAAAATAAATCACGACTTTTCACATTTTTTAGAATTACAACATATGATTTTAAAATTTGTATCTTGATACAATTGTTGAAACTTTTTACATATTTTCTGACAAGTTCTACTGACATGACAATATAAGAAATTGCGAAAATTAAAATGAAAAATTAAAAGATTGTTGATTAAAGTTAAACAATAAAAGAAGGTTGTGCAGCATCAGCACAAGTTGCCAGAATATAGTCATAATATATGTTGTAAGATCGGAAAAAGGTGAAAAATCTGTGATATTTTTATGGAAGACAATAACTTGTGAAATTAACATCAACCCCTACCAAAGTGATAATGAGTCATGCTCAATTTATACCCCATCTAACTGTCTCATTTCATGAGAGGATCTCACACAAAATTAACTTATCAGTCATGCTCAATTCATACCTCATCTAACTGTCTCATTTCATGAGACGATCTCACACAAAATTAACTCTTTTATGGAATTAGCACTTGTAAAGTAAGATAACTTACTTGTGACATTTGTAATGACATTTACACCCTTCTGTGTTGCAAGAGCCTTCAACTTATTTCCTGTTGCCATTATCAAAAGGCTTTTCATATGTTGTTTTTGCTCCTTGGGGCTACCTGTCTTCGACAGAGCTTCTTCAAAAGCATGTAGATCTTGTAGGGTAATGGAAGGGAGAGAGAGAAGAATCTGCAACCACAAAGGCAGACGTGTTTTATATAATCAGATGCGAAGGCATTATAGCAATTAGCAGCAGCCAATGATAAACCAGGGGTGTAATAAGCCGAGTCCAGTAGTGTCAAGCTCGATCTTCACTCAATTATAAACTCAGTGCTCGAAACCCAACTCAAACTTGATCTAGCTCAAAATTTTATAACTCGAGCACGACTCGAAATACTTGAGCTCAACTCGAATCAATAACACACCATTACATTCATAAAATTTATGTTGTTTTATTAATAATTAGAGTATGTATGTAAATAATTAACATATTATGAGAGCTCGACTAAACTCCATTACCTCGCAGGCCTAGTATTACATCCAATGGTTCAAAAACAAGAACTTCATATGTAAGGATAAGCAGTAAGAAGAGTTTTACCAACCTGCCTGGGCGATGGATCTCTATTTGAAAGGTATACAAAGATTTCACGACAGAGACCAAGTAAATCAGCACTTGCAAATGCATTTGACTCGAGTGTTAAACCTTGAATAATAGCAGAAAATAAATCTTTGCATACAAACTCTCTGAGCTCCACACTATTTGTTGAAATTGCAAGGAGAACTACAACACCACAGAATGGAGACACTTTAGACATGGCTTCGCTGTCAGTCCAACTAAATGCTTCAATGCATATTTTCAAGATTGGAATTGCCAGAGTTTTGTGATACAGTATAAATCTGCAAAAAGAATACCAACAACATGAAGTTCCTTAAACATTATCAAAAATACTTGCTTACTAGTTCAGTTAAAATCCATTTTGATCCCATAAAAGGTCCCAAAAGAGTTATGTTCTTCAGTTTGCTTAATTGGTCCAATTTTGGTCCCAAAGTTGCCAAAACTTCAAGTCATTCACATTTTTGGGATTTCCGGAAAACACAAGTTATGGGAGCAATTTACACCTCGCTCACTAAAAACATGCCCACCGTACTCCTGTGATTGGGGACCAAATCAAACCAATTAAGCAATTATGGGTTAAATCGATAAACTGAACCTTTTTTTCACCCTTTTGCTGAGAAGACAAACAATATGGGACCAAAATGGATTTTAATTCCTTATACTTGATGATTTTTTATTTAAAAAATGAGTCTTGAGGAACATACCCAACCATAGAACTGCTAGCAAATGCATTTAGATCTCTCTTCGAAGAATCATCCATGTGACTCATTTGACCAGCCTGTTCTAAAGAAGGAACAGCAGCATTAAGCGCAGGAGAAGCAAGAACCGATAATAGAGAGCAAATCTCACGAGTTAGATTCCTAAGAATCTTTTCCTCCACAACTTCCACTTTTAAGTCTGACCCAGCAAGTACCCCAAGCAGGTCAGGAACTTTCGCCTTTCCATCATGCATTAAACTCGACCAAGAACTGCTCAGAGCCTGCCAAACGTGGAGAAGTAATGGGTTCAGAAGCTTTTCCAGCCACACCTCCCAGAGATCCGACGGACAGGATTTAACCAGTGGAATCAAAGATAAGTGAATCAGCTGCTTTATATGCCTGAACTCCATGTGCTGTATGTTTTCCATCAATGCTACAATAACAGATTGAGGGTCTATGCATCTGAAAAAGGAATCACCTAGTGTTGCAGATAACCCCAATATGCTATACCTGGAGTTAAGAAATATAATTAGAGAAGTTTCTCAATGTTGGCGTCTGAAAGAATGATGTTTAATCATGAAAAATAAAAAATGCAACTTCTGAAACATCGATAGATGTCAAGATGGGTCATCATCGAAAGTAAAATCACGTACCCGCTATCCCTTATTCCTTTTAACCAGTTTCGGATATCATTTCCACTAGGCTCTGAAAAAGATTCTTTACTGGTATCAAACTGAGATCCATCATTAAAAGTTAATGAACCCTTGGGCAATTTATGCTTCCCTTCTCCAAGAAGACTGATTCCTTCAAATTCACTCATAATCATTGCTGCCCTCATTTCTCCAGGAAGAGCTTGGGTAACAGATGGAGACCAAAGAGAATGTATTGAACGAAGTAACTGTGAATTTAAAAAAAAAGGAAGTCATAATATCATCATATTCAGATAGAGAATAAATGGTTATTATCAAAGGGTTTGGTCTGACAGAAATCTATTGGAATGTCAAAAATACCAAGCATAGGTTCCTTACTTTAAGCAGAGGTGGAATCATCCATGAGAGATGTGAAACCATCGGATGCCCAGCAGGAGTTGTATTTGTACTGTTTTCTGAAATTAGACTACCTTTTCTAAAACCACTCCTCTTAAGTGCCTTCTCGAAGAATGTCACTGTATGAAATGTTGACCACATAAACTGAGTATCAGAACAGAGGCGAACTAAGCTGGCTGGGTCAGTCAAGTAAGCTTCTTGCCACTCAGGCTGAGTCCATTGTTTGCTCAAAGGCTCAAGCAACCAATGCAAAACTTCCTGTTGTTGTTGAACCCTAAACAAGTTAACATTTCACAAAAAAGTCAGATGACAAAAACCACCATAAAGAGCAGAAAATTCCTCCTTTTAGACGAAGAGATTACCCAGCAGAAGAAGCCATAATAAGAAATGCTTCACCTAAAATATTTTGCTCCGCACGTAGTAAAGCACCCTCTGTTTGCAAATACGTCATAGTGCTAGCAATTTCCTGTAAACGAATCTAATATAAATGAAGATATTTCTTTATCACATTAAATTATAACAATACAAAGTCACATGATCAGGGAACTTTTGTCAACTTCTACATATGGTTTATTTAACTGGACTCTCAAATTGGAAATGAAGTCTAAATATCAGCCAATAATGATGCTCTACAGGAAAAACCAACAAAATTTTAGAAGTGTTAATATTCATCCAATCAGAAAAACTAAATGTTCACTAACTAATCTATGGAAAGCCCCAAAAATATTTGTTCTATAAACAAAACCATTAGAACCCTTGCATATAAGAACAAACAACAGAAAATGACTAAAGTTGTGGCTGGTCATATACATCAGAACTCTAATGGACTGAAATTTAAAAAAAAAAAAAAAACTTTGTATTTGATAGTATTGGTTGTCGGTTTTTATGCAAAATAGAATTTTCCGAATTTCGATCCTGATACACTAAACTTGTTGAAGTGTGTTCTACCCTGTAACATTTGTGGGTTTTAATTTTTTTCTGATGGGTCAAGTTTCTTTTAGACAAACACCATGAATTTGCTAAAGAATGAGTGTGTGTTCAGCAAAAGATCTTCAACCACAAATGATAGGATGTCTTTTCTTCAATATTTGACTATGTTGAGGAAAAGTATCAGCAATGCATGTAACGATTTCTCTCAATTAGTGCGGGACAAAATAAAAGTACAAACAGCAGACTGTGGAATGGGTATATTACTAAATTATTTTAAGGGAAGACTGTAAAGAGCTTGCCCTGAGGTTTAGCCTAATAACAAAAACCTACCCTTTCAAAATTTCCAAATACTCTAGATAATTGTGAAACAAACCGAGACTCTTGAAACCTCAAGGGATAAAATATAATACTGGTGTGTTTTTGTAAATAGGTCAATATCTTGACCTTATTCTAGTTATTCCTAAAATAAATAGGCAAATGTTTGTCAATCTTGTTATCCAAATAGCCATAAGAGTATGTTACCTTCATGTGGGGCAAGAGGCTTTGACTAGCAGCCTTAGCAATTCGAATGAAGGAAGTACATATCTGCAATCTTGCACGCCGTGCAGTGCTTGTCGAGGGATCCTGCACATATTGATTGGGCTCTTAAGAAAGTGCAAGAAGTTGTGAACTGTATCTAATACTCAAAGAAGACAAAAGGACAACCTTAACCATGAAAGGCAGGGATCTTAATAGTTCGAATAGTTTATTGACTACACCACCAACAGCATCGGGGTAGTACCTCAGGAAAGGACCTAGTGACTCTAAATAGTGACCAAGAATTTCCACCATTGTTGGTTCAGTCCAATTCAAGGATATAAGATGTTGAAGCAGACCTTCAGGTGAGAGAATAATCAAATTAGAGGAAGGTAAACCTAAAACAAGCTTCATTAATATGGATGTAACAGTCATCTAACCTTCCAATATTCGATGTACGGAAAGCTGAACTTCTGTGCTGTGTTTGCCATATTCATTTGATCCATCAAAAACAGTGTTTATAACATTTTCTAACACCAGATGCATGCTTTCCATCACGGCCAAAGCCTGGATTAGAAAGTCAAGAAAAATCAAGATCATAGTGATAAAGAAAAGTGTGACTGACAAAAGAAAATGTATCTGTCAGTAAATTAAAGACAGCATAAGAGATCATCCAATACTTGAGTAGGCTCCGGCACAAGCATGAAGCTCTTTATGACTTCTGTAATTCTCTCAGATACTTTAGCAGCAGCAAGAAGGGGCTTCAGTGATGTAATGAAACGGATCAATTCCAACTGCATGATGGAAGAAAACCCATCAATAATGTTATTTTAGAAATCTTGCATCGTACAAATTTCAATTACTTCTCCATCATTGTCCCTCATCATATCCCATTGCTACACCTAAGGGATAATCACATACACACTCCCATAAGGGCGTAGGTATGAAAGTTCTGCCACGAAGGAACAGCAGGTGGTGGGGATGGGAACGGATGAGAGTAAAGAGCATAATATAAAGGGGGAGGGGGTGATGAAATTGCAAAGGTGTGGGATAGAGGTCCAGGGGGTCAATTAATTAATAATTATGGATATCAACCATAACTATTTGATCACTTAATTTTTTATTCTTTTACTTGATTAGGTAAAAAGTAACAAACATATTTAATTCTTAACGAAGTAAACTGATCAAGTCATTAATAGCTTAATATTAACAAACAATGCCTAGTTATTTATTTGTCTAAACCAAATATAGGTTCTTTAGCGAATTAAAATTAAATTTCATTTAAGTACTCCAGCTAAAAGATATACTTATATTATCAATCAAAAAAGGAAAGAGAAGTTCAATAAGAAGTATATTAATAAATGTAACAATAGCTTCAGCCGTTATTCCACCATGTACAGCTGAGATATCTAAGCCATTGAGGGCTAGAACAATGTACTCAACGAATTAGGATTACATTGGATGGCACCAAACTCAGCTTCAGATTTATTAACAGCCAACTTGAGCAGTCCTATTAACAAGAGACGAAAGAATTTCTGGAGAATTGTTATTCCGTCTGTATGATTAGAAAGAAATAAGAGGATTTTTGAGACCTCAACTGAATCTATGGAGAGTTGCTCTTTCAGTGTCAGGTCATAGAAATTATATAAGAGTCCATGTTTCGAACATAGTTAGAGATCTGTGCTGAGTGGTATTGCAACCTATGCTAGTTCATCTATTGGTAATCCCTTATTTTTTCGCTCTCATAACTTAAATATTCTGTTTCGAAAATATTTTTTTGCTATCTAATCATCGTGTTTTATGGAAACACACGTTCTAATTAATATTCAGTTATAATATGCAGTTGTCAATAGTTTCTTCTCAAGTCCTTTTAGGTGCTACCTTACCTTTTTAAATTGAATGATAATCTCTACTTTCTAACCCTAACCCTACTTTCTCCAGTTCTTTAAGAAAACAAAAATCTAAAAAAGTAAAAATGAACAGTAAAATTACTTCGTGTTAGTGTCCATAACTGTTTTTTATAGTTAGTTACACATTCGTTGATAGTAAAATATAGTTTTTATTTTTTATGGGGGAAAGAAAGAAACACAGATTAGTAAACTTAGGTGACAGGATGAATACAGCTTGATATTTATTATATCTTACTTTAAGTGTCCTTATTCTGTTGCAACACCCACAAAAATATGACATTAAAACGGGAACTACAAAATTGTTGCCATTTAAACTTACTAGTCGTGAACGGTAATTACTGAAATCTATTTTGCCATCAAAATCATCACTCCATAATTCCAAGGTTCCAGCATTTGGCGTCAATCCGAAGTGAGTTTTCTCTTTTCTCAGCATGCGTTGGAAGGATGTGTCTAATATAGCAGTGCAGATATCATCAGTTACTAAAGCTAATATCTTTCTCTTTTCATTTTCAGTCCGCCCAGTACCCATGTTCGAGTCATCAGCGACACCAGTCTTAGATTTGGAGATTAATTCACGGATCAATGACTACCAAACAAGAAAGCAACATCAGAACTTAAAGGCCAAGACTTCATTATCCACCAACAAAAAGTAATCTCAACATCATACCAGCCAAAAGAGTAGAGATTGGTAGTGAAGAGCCAACTTAGTGTGTTGGAAAAATCCCAGCATCTGAACATTTAAGAGACAAATTAAACAAATCAAACCAAAGACTTCCACAAACGTCCAAAGAAGAAAATTCAAAGTAGCACAAACAATTTCCACATGGGCAAGGTCATTTGCTAGATATTTTGAACTTCTTTAATTTTAAATAAATTGGTTCTTGTTCCAAACTTGGACAAAATCCTTCATACTTAAGAAGCATAAATGTACAAGATGTAAGTTGAAAGAAGATGGAAGAATCATCGCTCAGCAGAAAAAGGATCTACTATATTATTTAGAATGAAACCTTCACATTTATGAAGGAAAATATTAGCTATGAGATATGAGCTGAAAGGATGGTTCGTGCACCATAACATCAGAATCAAGGGGATTCATCTGTACCTATTACCAAAAAGGTGACAGAAAATTGATCTAGAAACCCATTACTCTTGAAAAAAATATATCTGATTTGCCTGACCACAAAAGATTTTGGGTCAAGATTGCCACTTTGGAAATCCACAACTATCTATCTCAGTGTGACATATAAGTTTTTCTTAAGAATGTTGAAGTGCTTTGAGAAACTGTATTCACTGAAATCATATTATTAACTGAAAAAATCACTAGGTGGTCTTAGTACCCTAAAAAATTACAGTTACTTTGCCATCTTAACCAGACTAATTAATCCTCTTCTTTCCGACATTCTTCAACGCAAACAGTGTCTAAATTTCCTTATGAGTTATGTCACTATTAGATTAATGGTGACGGTGATTGCAATGAGAAACAATAAGGAATGATGGACAACACATTTGAATTACATCAATGGAAATATGGAATTCTAGATTTTTTTAAGCTATAAATAACACAAACGTATCCCAAGTACCCAGACTATATTCTGCTAACTATGACATAATGGAATTTCTCATGTACCTTTATTCTTCATTTAAACTATAAAGTCCATAGTAAAAGAAAAAAATACATGAACCATTTTCCTTTTTCTTTTCTTTTTTGAATAACAGAATTATATTGCAAAAATCAGGGATGAGATAACATTTATACTGCATCAGTGCTACATCATTAACATTTAAACTCATGTCAGGCATGCAATCATAGAACAATAAACACAGAAACAATGACCTGTTGCAGATATAATGTGAGAGCTGTACTATCAGCAGCAATACATAGCAAGTTTGTAGAACCCAAAGAAACCAAACTTTCACAAATATATTCTGCAAACTCGAATTCACTTTCATTCTGGGCAGCACCAGAGCTCGATTTGTAAAAGAAATCTTTAGTGGCATTCATTAAGATCTCAAATACATTCCTCATCGCAGAATCAAAGTCAGAAGCATCATCAATAGGTCTTTTCCTACATACACAGAAATTGCCATCATATGTTTCATCTTGCAAATCACAGAGAAAAGCTAATTAAGAAACTTATTACTTACCTTGATGCAACAAGTTTGAAAAACTCACATGCATGAAGACGAAAATCAGGAGAAGTGAGTAGGAATCCGCAGCTGTTCATTAAGAGCAGCCAGAGAAAATTAACATAGTCCTAAAGATTCAAATGAAGGCATATGGAATTTGAAGCAAATACCCATATATGATTCCATGTGTTGCAAGATCAGATAATGGAGCCCACTCAGCATATGCGCTAACAGCATTAACAGCGGCTAGAACTGATGCTGCATGCTGTTTTGCAATATCCATTTGTTGTCTACTGGCTTCCATCATTGCACCTCCATAGTGCCTCTCCAGCAACTAAACAAGAACATTACATGAACATATAATGCAAGTATAGATATACAGCAAAAGTGGTAGCAATCAAAACTTACAGTGTATAACAGGGGAAATATTTCTGACAAAGACTGAGTTAACCCTCGTAATAGCGTTCTGCGCCTATCACCTGATCATAGTGTTAGCAAGGTAATTACAACTATAGAGGCAATGAAAAATTAATACCGTCAACAGCCCTTGATCATTTATACATGCATTTGGTTTGCAAATTTTATTCACATATAACGACAAAAGATTTTAGAGCTAAAGGAGAAAGTTTAGAGGAAAACTTGAACAAACAGAATTTCAAGCCCTTCAGTCAAGCCCATAAAAATTCACAAACCTTCTAAATCATCATTATGAACAGTAATATCTTCGGGAAGCCACCTTAGCATCATTAATACCAGCTCAGCCTGTAAGGACACAAGATTTGGTCAACCATTTAAGTTCAAGAAAATATTCTTGCCTTATTCAGATATCAGTATAAGATATATTATAGTGACGGACACATAGTAAGTACTAGCACATAAACTTATATGTTTATGTGCGTCCATGTATATGTCTGCACATAAGCACATGTGATTATGTGTGCGGTAGCGGGTAATGTGTCTGTGTGCATTGGCCGTGCCAAGCAACACCACAGGTTTTCAATATATTTAAACAGCTGAAATCACAGAAGCAACAGTACAGTGCACCTGTATAGGACCCATGTTGGAAAGAGTGATTATAGATGGCCAAAGTTCCTGCCATAGACTCAGACCTTCTCTCCTAACTATCTGCAAGAAAATGTGAAATTGATACCAACCCCTAGAAGGATTTTTGCCCCTAAAAAATAAGAGAAAAAGTAGTAAAGAACCTCAGCAACAAGAGCAGCTGCCTGACTTTTCAAAGCCCACTCTTCACAAGGGTTTGCAATATCCGACATTAAATCAACAGCTAGATTTGCAAAGTGTCTCCGCTCAACAGGGCTTAATTCATCCCAACGCAACCGCACCAGATGCTGAATGAACATGAGATATTCAATGTTTGATGGCCAAGGAAAAAACATTCTCTCTATAAATCATTCAATTTATATCTCCATATTTACGATATGCATCTTAACTTAGCAAGTTCATCCACATGAATTTGACACTGCAAAGAACCTTCTGCACAAGCACCCACAGGCTCAACTTGTGCAAGATCTCAAATTCAAGTCCCTCCTCCCCAGTATAAGTTCACAAAATTATAATTAATGAACAAAAAGAAATACAAGAGCAACCGCAGCATGTGCAGTGACAAAAGGGGCATAAGACAATGAAATACGGAGTATTAAATAAACCACTTGTAACACGAGAGATACTTTGATTTTCCATGGGCCTCTAGACTCTGTAGGTTTTCACCTTAACTGCCTAGTATGCACATTATGCAAGTGAAAATAGCCTTGAGAAATTAACCACAGGTAAATTGGTTTGCACATGAGAATAAGGTCAAATCCCCCCACATAAAAAAAAAAAAAAAGCTATAACAGGGGACTTGATTTATCAACACTTAGGTAACCCAATTTTTAATTCATACTTCAGCATGTCTTTATACATAATTACTTTGACAAGCTAATAAATTGACTCAGGCCCTTAATCTTATGGTTTACATTGCATCACACCTTTTCTCATTACATGCTTTCTGAGTTGATCTAAGTGACCAGCTATATGAGACTACGTTACAAGTCCCACGTGAATCAGAAATCAATGTCAAACAAAAGGAACTGCAAGCTATTCTAATTTATACTTCTTCCCAGAAGCACCAAATGTTGAGATTTAACGGTAATTAATGAGTAAACAAAATAAGGTCTCCGAGCAACATGACAATCTGATGTACAGGATTCCGGAGTAGCTCTTCTAACTTGCAATCAGGATCTCAACAGATAGCAGATCCTCAACTGGTGGATAGTATAATAGTAAAAAGACTAGCTATGCAGAAATTTATAGTCAAGTGACTTTCAGATAGACCTGTTTCATATCAGCATGATTGTTCAGGCTTATGGGGATGTATGCAACTGCTTCTGGAGGGGGGGAAACATTTTCTTTTAAAGCTGCCCCCTCACAGATTTTGAATTTCAAAAGTGATTCTCACTGTTCATTAGTGGTTAAAAATATCCCCAAATTGTGATTGAAAGAAAAAAACAGTGGAGTAGTGGACAGTGCTTTTAATATTTTTAAACTGCACACAAACACACAACGATGCTCCTAATTAAATGTCATGATCACTATTGGGCTAGCTGTCCCTTGTCCATTCTCATTAAAAAGTTATCATCACCATAAGTGACTTGCTCACCCATTTTTTAGTCTCAAATAGTCAAACATGATAAACAAGTAAAACATAGATATAGCCTCTCATATGCATAGCGACATTGAGGAATGGTCTCTCTCTTCTAGCTCATGGAATTTACTTGAAATAAAGTCTCAAGCAATGTGTCTGATGGAGAAATAATCAATACCAATGCTCAAGATTACTCAAGAGATTACAGATATATACTGAATCTTGTAGAAGAACTTAAGAAACAGAAATTTTTAATTAGGGAGAGAAGATAAGGGGTGAGAGATCCCGTCCCCTTAATACAAACGTTGAGACTTAAAGGATGACTAAATCACAAGTCAACTCCAATGCCCAGTTAAATCAGAAACACTGATGTCCTTAAAAGGCCTATGCGCAAACAGCCAATAAGCAACTCAATACTAGATCCTACCCCAAATATTATCTAATGATGCAATAGAGTTCTCAAAAGTTCTCTTGTTCTTTTCAATCCAAATGGACAATAAAACCAGCCAACCAACAATCTTCCGCAGCACTTTGCCTCTCTTATACATAGTGCTGCCCGGATTTCCACTAATATATCTGAACCTGAGACAGGTCACAGGTATTACCCACTGTAATCTTTTGGAAGAACTTGATCCATAATAACCACTTCTCACATGATATACTAAGAAACGAACAAGGAAAATTAATTTTAAAGAGATCTTTCAATTATATAAACAAGCAATTGATATTTCGGTAAGATACTTATTTCATAACACATTGAAAATAACGCTAGTTGGACTCTTGGAATTTGGTTTTAGCAGAAAGGAGGTATTCATAATGAAAAAAATTATCCCATTATACCCAAATATATGGTGATATAAGGGGTTTGGGAGTTGAAACTAGTTCAGCAAAATCCTCTTAAACTTAAGATCCCTGGTTCTGATAGCCAGACAATGTAAATGAAAAAGTCTGCCCCTGGATGGTTCCAATTCAAATCCAAGAGGATAGGATTTTTAATATTACCACAACCCATTTATGAGGTCATGGAATTACCTTGAACTAAACAGCAGCACACTTTGAGGGACAAAATGGAAGTGAATGACCATTAAGTGTACCTGGAGCATTTTAAAAGCATGCAGCCGGATTTCAGAAGACCAATCTCGTTTGACCAAAAGAAATGAGGTACTTGCCAACACACGTGTATCTCCAGATTTTATCTGAAAACAATGACATAAAAAAGGAATGTCTTAGAAAGATGCTTCATTCATCAGTAACAATTATGCAAAACATCATTATTGACCTATGAATAGCAATCCTCCATTTTAAAAAACACCCAAGTGCAGTGGGATTCTGATTAGTTACTTCAAAAAATTGTACTTGAATTACAGTATCTTTATTTTGTAAATGAACTCAAAAGAAGCAAGGAAAATCCTGTGTCAAATAGTAGTTGTAAACTTGCCAAAAAAATTACCAACAGGCAACAGCACTAGTTAAAAGAGACATTTTGTGCTACAGCCCTCTGCCCTTCCTATCTGATAGAAAAGGATCCTATGATCAAATTAGTTAAAAATGTCTCTTAATCAGATGATTGTGAAGAAAATCTTTTTTTTACAAGAGACTGAAATAATATTAATTAAGGAGAGAAGATAAGGGATGAGTATCCCTTCCCGAGAATACAAATATTAAGACTTAACAGATGAATACATCAATTACAAAGCAAAACTCTAATCCCTAGCTAACTCCGAAACACTGATGTCACTATGTCCAGACAGCCAATAAGCAACTCTATAATTTACCCTATCCCAAATATCATCTGATATTACAACATCATCTAAATCTTAAAACAATGATTTGCCATTTTGCTTTTTCTGGATAAAAACATAACATTTTTGTGTGCAAAAAAAGGCTATACACCAAGTTTTGATAAGGTCTTCTGGTGTTGTAATTATGCATACATTTCAAAGGAGAATAGAGGCTCAAGTTCGACGAAGTTTCGGCATGGGATATATAATTTATCAGACAATTAAGTGCTGAAGCTTGAAACAAAAACTTGAAAATTAGTCAGGACAGTGACGTATAACCAGAGCTAGGATACAGGAGCATTGTCAGCTAGTTAATCAGTGGATAGACAAAAATAAAAGTGTTACCGTAGTTGGTTACTATGGACAGCAACAAATTTTTCAGTTTTCCCAATATTGCATTGTGATTTGTGCATATATTAAAATTTAGAATATAGACAGGGCATGACATATACACTGGAAAGATGGTGGGAGTTTAGCAAAAGATGACTGCAAGAATAAGAAAAAAGAAGAAAAGGAACTATGTCTATCAATTGGCATAGCTAAGGACCCAACAGAACCATTTTAAGAACACAAAGATAATGAAAAGAAATACTATTGATATATCTCCAAAAGAAATCAGGCTCTAAAAAAGGAATAGAAAAAGGCATGGTTGTGTGATTCCCAAAGGCTAGAGGGCACGAGGTGCTTCTAGGCACAGATGGAACTTCACTGAAGGTTGGGCTTGATGTTGATGAGCTTCGTCACCCTGGGAGTAGATGGACTATAACTGCACTAGCAATCACCCTAGCTCAACTCAAAGATTGAACAAATGGAATTATTCGAACAAGTTACAATTTTCAGTCACACTTAAACAAGGACTACAAGGTCAATGAACTCTGCCCTCGCATCATCACATGTCCTCTCTGCATCTCCACAACCAATAATAACCAGGGAATTCTTACTTCATCTCCACATCCATCGGCAGTACACACACAAAAAATGGGGGTGAAGCAAATGGCATCCAACCCATTTTTACAGACAAAAAGCTAATTGTTCCATAATTCGTACCAATCCAAGTTGAACAGTAAAGCAGTAGAAAATCTAAATGGCAACTGACAACAAACGGGAAAAACTTAAAAAGAAAGTAAGAAAACAGTCATGATTCTTAGGGTTTTCCAGTTACAACAAAAACTTACAGTCTCTAAGTAAGAGTGAGCAGCGGCGCGAGCATCAGGAGAGGAGGTCCAGTCAAGGGCGGTGGCTATGGCTCGCGCCACATTGTTGGCGATTCCACCATCCTCCATTTTTTTCCTCCTTCAACTTGCAGCTTTTACAACTACGGCGATGGAGACGATGATGATGATGATACGATATGCGTATCGCAACAACAACTTTTTGCTACTTTTTCCAGTTCATTCGCTGAGAAAAAGGGGAGCTCTTGTGTGGGTTTAGGGGTAAATGAATGAGTATTTCCAAAAATAATTACCATAATCATACAAATTTACTCATATTCTAATTTTGCTTTCCTACTTACTAAGTATACGTTAATTTTGCTTTTGAAAATTTACAATTATATATAAATATTTAAATTTTGTTACCATCTTTATTTTTATTTTATTTTTTCAATTCGAACTACAGACAGTTTGTTTTTGCCTTAATATTGATGTGTATAAATAAATAATTAATTAATTATTGACCAAAATAAACATGATAAAAGAATTTAAAAATAAATACTATAAAATTTCTAAATACATATTCGTTATAATTTTTAAATAGAAATATTTTATTACATTTTAAATCTAAAAAATAATTTTTTTTTAAATAAAAATTTATTAAAATATAAAATGTGAATAAATTCAAATTATATATATTCTTTCTTTGAATTATATTAAAAATTAAATAATTTATTTAAATCGATCCTAAATTCATATAAATATATATTCATATACATAGTTTTTATATCTTTGAAAATATAAAAAATTGTATATTATATATATATATATATATATATATATATATATCTTTGTTGTAACAATATGGTAATGAGACATGATAGTGATAGTGTTAATGCTTAACAATTATGACAATAATAGTCTTTGTTATATTATTGTAATAGACTTAATGCACAACGATGATAACTTTAATGCATGATAGTGATAAACATAATAATAATAATAACTTTAATGCATGAAAGTGATAAACATAAATACAATGATATTCTTTATTATCCATCATGATAGTGATAGTATTAATGTCTGACAGTGATACTTATAATGCATTATAATGATGATAATGTTAGTCTTTGTTTAATGATAATGATAATCATAATGCTTGATAGTGATACTCACAATGCATGTCAGTATACATGATAGTGATTTTTTATGTATGACCATTGACAAATTTATTTGTGAAACCATTGCGCCTTTGGGGCCGTTGAGAGCGGCGCCAGAAGTGTGGATGTGAATCATCCAAGAACTGAATGTATCATTGTCATCCATCTAATAATTCATCATCGTTTTCACCTCCACCTTCAATATACTTACTCTTAAAATGAAGTGTAATATTTGCAAAGAAGGTTGCTATGGGTTTATAGGAGGCCGTGGCCTTCGAAACCACTATTGTCAATCGCTTGAAATTCGAAGAAGACCCTTCACAATATCATTGAGTTCATTGTTCAAAACTGCTCACACCATCAAGGCCGACATCCCCATTCGCACCAATGTGGATGAGAAATCACTCGATATATATTTTTCTATATGACCCGTTTTTTATTTAGATCCATAGGCTATACCCGGATGTACACAAATTTTTATACATTTTAATATTTCTTAATCTTACTTTAAACCATGGATGCAAATGACGGTCGCCGACACCTAGGCCTAGGCGGTGGAAAAAGTCGGAGAGTGCATTTGGCGGCGCCTAGGCGGCATTGGCGGGGACAAGAATATGGCGGATTTTGGCGGAATTTGATGATTTTCTTTTTCTTTTCTTTTTTGAGTTATGTACTGTTTTAAATTTAAATAATAAATAAACTAATAAGTAAACTAATACTAATAAGTAATTAAGGAACACTACTTAAACTAAAAAAAACAAAAGAAACGAGAAGATAGAGAAAGGGGAAAGAGAGAGAGATAAGCGGACTAGTTGTATTTTGTGGACTTGTTGTATATTCTGAAAAATTCATTTGAGTATTAAACTATTAATTATGTTTTAAGCTTATAATTTATTGTGAAATGTACATTTTTATTATAAAAAAATAATATTAGTAGAATTTTTTTAAAAATAAGTATAAATATATTAAAAACCCGCCTAGGCGGTCTTGGCGCTTGAAGGTATCCGACCATCAAGCGTCATTTACACCCTTGTTTTTTTAAACTAGGGTTGTAAACGAATCAAATCGAATCAAATATCATAATTTTGTATTTGTATTTAAATAATAATCAAATCGAATATTTGTAATCAATTTCGAATCAATTTTTTTTGAATACGAATACCGAATCAAACAAAAAATATTTTATTCATTTACAACCCTAGAGCCGAGCGAGAGTCTGAGGGATATGTGCATATAGTATCTAAGTTATCATCTAATAATCTTAAAATAATATTCCATCTGTCCCCCCAAATTTATTCTCACTTTTCATTTTTGTCCGTCACCCAAGTTTATTCTCATTTATCTTTTAGAAAATAATATTTTATTATCACACTCACAAATAATCACTTTACTTTTTGGTGGATCCCACAATTATTCTACAATATTCTTAGTTTATCTACTTTATCTCATTTTCCTTAAAATCGGTGCCGTCACAAATGAGAATAAATTTGTGGGACGAAGTGAGTAATAATTATTATTAAATATTTAATTGAATATTTATGAATATCGAAATGAATATTATAATTTTATATTCGTATTTAAATAATAATCGAATCGAATTTGAATTATAAAACTTTGAATATCAAATTTAAAGGGTTACTTACATATTGATTCAAAAAAGTAGTTATATTTAAAAATTAGTTCACAATTTTTACACAGAAGTATAATTTTTTTCTGCACAGAAGCTTTTTTTTTTTTGCACATAATCAATTTATAATTAGTGTCAATTTTGTGAACCATTTTGTAATTTTTTCAAATTTAAATACAAACACCAAATCAAATAAAAAATAAAAAAAATTCATTCGTTTACGGCCATACTTCAAACAAACTAATAAGAGGTTGAAATCGAGTCCAACTATTTGCACACGAAGAGAAGAAATCAGAATGGCAGCTGGAATCCGCAGTTGTTCATGGGCACGCCCATTACACGTCTTACCGCCGATCAAGGCTCTCTCTCTCTCTCTCTCTCCCCCGTGTCATTCCTCATTCTTTTCCATAAATTCAATTTTGTTAATTAGTCTTCCCACGAATTCAGAGAGTCGATGGCTTCTGTTGTTGCTCCACTTCTTCCAATGGCAAAAGTAAGGAAACCCAAACTCCACAATTGTTGAAGATTGCCGTCGGTGGCGTCACCGAACTCCTCAGGCTATTTGTTCCTTCTGAATCAACAAGGTATTCCTGCCCTGTCTTTTCTCCCTTCATTTCCGTCTTGCTTTATCACAGCTCTCATTTATTATCTTCACTGTTTAGGCATCTGAGCATCATCTTATACTGATTACACCATTTTGGTTTTTTTTTTTAATGATATATTTCACGGATAGAATTAATGACCACTGTATATATATGCAGAATTACACACAACATCTCATACTCGCATGTGCATATTCATCTCATATTGACCCCTTGGCCCTTGGCCCCTGAGGAGGGTTATTTTCTAAGGTTCTATTTAAAACCTTCATTGGTGTAATTTGGTTCCATGCTTCTCGGGCTACAATGTCATCATCAGTAATGAATAACAAGTTGTTTGGTTGATTCTTTAGTAAACTAATTTGGAAGTTAATGTGTTAAATGTACTTGTTGAAGTACCCGGCTGAACAACTCAAAAGATAAAGAAGTGTCAAAAGGCACTTCCATTTTTTAAGACTGGTAAAATATAAAAAGATGTGATGAAGAAGTTGAAAAACCATGCACTAACATTAGAAGAAGTATGCTTTGATGAGATCCAAACACATTGATCTACTTGGAAATGAATTCAAGATAATGACAAGGATTTGCGCATTTTTTTCCAAAAATTATTTGGCGTTGATAATGTTTTTCTCTAATCTTAGAATTTTGAACGCGATATTCCTCATTCTTATATTTGTGAAATCGTCATAGGAAAACCTTCTTTTAAGTACTGGTATTTCTCATGAACTCTAGATAATTATTCTGGTTTTGGTCACTAGATTTGTGAGAGTTGGTCTCTAGATAGTTTTGAATCTCTTGTCTTGAGATGGTGCTGATAGAAGTTTCTGATGATTGATACCAATTAGGTTGGTTGGGTTTGGATCAATAAGTAGGTTTATGAAAGTGATGATAACTCTTGGGATCATCTGTTATTTGCCTTATGGACTAAGGCATGTTTTTGTATGTTTACTAGATGTTTGTTATCTTATATGGCTCAGTAACTTCAGTTTGCTATTGTAGTTGCAGACCAACTCTAATCCTATGACTGGGAAGTAATCAATTTCTTATCAAGTGCATCCCCGTGATTGTTATTCTTTACATCCTTATTCTGGAAATTATGTCTCAGGACAGCTTTAGCGGACAATGAATTGGACAATGAAATTTCTGTTTCCAGTGCAAACGACGTTCTCTTAATCATCAGATCTGATTATGAGAAAGCTTACTTTGTCACAGGTTTGTAATCTGTCCTAGCAGAAGTCTAATTGAGTGGTTATATGTCAGAAAATAAGAGTAAGTTGATTTGTTTTGAATATGAAAAAGATAATAATGGGACTTTATTATTATGTTTTTTAAATTCTCGTGCAGAATATGATGATTTATTTGTTTTAATTATCAATAACTTGAACATAAACTGATATTCAATGACGGTTCATATGCAGGTTTCTTTACTTCTGCTATTTATGCTGAAGACTGCATATTTGAAGACCCAACTATCAAATTTCAGGGTAAGGAAATATCATTTTCTTTCAATTAGAATTTATTTTAACGTGCGATGATATGGTAAATGTAACAAGGAAAACGCTTTTTAACAAGGCATTGATAATCTATGACTGATTTTCATTCATCAACCTTGGCAATTTACAAATAAAACGGTAAAGCATTACATTTAGAGGGATTTGGCTCGGAAAAGTATTATCCTCGTCATATCAGATGCAAAGGGAGACATTTAGAGGGATTTGGGCCATTTGGCACGAAAAAGTACTGTCCTCATTGTATCAGATGCAAAGGGAGACTTAATTTTTCAACCTGAAGCAGGGAGGTTGAAGAATATTAGAGAAGATTTACTGACTGGAGTCGTTTTGCTCAACATGTAGTGGATATTGAGCTTAAGAGGGATTAATGTTTCAAAACCGGACTGCTCTGAGATTAGAAATGTGATTTCTGGGCAAGATATCACAATTTTGAGCGAGCAGAAGAGATTGTCGCTATTATAGCAATGGACGCCCCAAAACATGAAACGAAAATTTTAAGTGAATGTTCTAACTATATTTGCGGGCACCTACATTTTGTACGGTTATCGTGGCCGAACAAAATGCGCACAAACATTATTTGGATTCCCTGAATACATATTTGAAAATAGAAACTCAGGAAATACTTACGTTGATGTTCTTCAAATTTTTTGACTTTATTATGTCCTAAATCCTTGTGTTTATTTCATGGAGCATAATCTAGAGTTTTTGGTGGGAAGATGTATAAAGAAAAGTCCAATTCATATTTTATTTATATAGTGGTAATGTAGTAATTTAACATAAGGGTATTTCCAAAAAAATTGGGGTATATATAGTGATTCCAGGAACATAACCTAATTTAGAGATATAAATGTTTATGTAATTTAAAGACGTAAGGTCACAATGATCTGTAAATTTGGGGTATATATATTTATTTCAAAGCATTTAATTAATTCTCAACACTATTTCTATCCTTGCAACATGTGAGAGTTTTGGTCATCGTCTTTTTACCCTCCATCTACCATATCTTGTATGTTGAATGTGCTAATTGAAATAACACTCCTAACCTATGGATATGTATTTACATTTTTTCCACTGCTAGGTAAGGAATTATATGCACGCAACTTGAGTTTGCTTCTACCTTTCTTTGAAAATCCCTCTATCCAGTTAAAAGGACTAGATAAGGTATTCTTTCGGCATGTAGTTCTTGTTTTATCATGCTAAGTGATTAGCCAAAGATCTTGATTATATTGTGAATTTTGTATCAAGATTTGACTTAAGGTCTCTTTTCTTTCTATTTTCCATTTTTGTTTTCAAATTTTCTTAAAGTAGAAATAGGCGTGTATTTTTGCTGTCAATGTGGTAGTAATTTGATCATTTACTTTTCGGGGGTTAAAAGTTTACATTTTTATTTGCTTTAGTTTAAGAAATAATATCGAATATGTGCACAAAATGTTCCCTCAATAAAGAAATTGATGCAGAGCAATCAGATTTTAACTTTAAAGTGGATATACTTTTACCTCGATGGAACAGTCTGCTCACTCTCATATTTCCTGTTTTTTTATACTATAGGTGATTTCTTATAGACATTATTATTTCAGGTTTTATCTGAAATCATTATTTTACAACTTCCAATATCATTGATGCGCTATGCGCTTCCTGTGCAGGGTCTTGATTCCGAAACAGAATTCATAATTGCTTCATGGAAACTAAGGTACTCAAATTTATGTGAACATTTGTAACAGGATTAATCTTGAGCAATCTTTCTTTGCATAATTTATCAATATAATTCAACATTTTGTGCATTATTGTGGAAAGTTAGCCACGATTCTCGGGCTTGAACTTATTTGCAGTAACATATTGCCAGAAAAAAGAAGTTGAAAACAACCAATCCTGAAATCGACTATACTTAGCATAGGGAGGGGGCTATATAAGGGTGTGGTGGAAATATGACATAAGAATATTTGAATAGTAAACAGATAGATTTGTATTTGTGTGTGTTTGGTTAATAGGATGTAGTAGGGTTGAATTGTTAACAAGTGATATTGGGCAAAAGAAAATTATTTTTCCACGTCGCTAACTCAATAGTAGAGTAACCAGCGATAGGTCTTTGGGCCGAATATCGAGTCATTTAAAAAAATCTATTTCAGGTTGGTTAATTTTGAAATCTAACCCCTCTAAAACAAATGGAGACTTGCATGATGAGCAACAAACATACCTTTGTGTTCCAAAACACAAAACAATTGTACATGGTACTAGATATACAAACATATACTGATAGAACACACCGAGATCACGCGTAATTACTATGGTAGGATGATAAGAAAAACCCTCTAGATGAGGATCCGCAAAGTAAAACTCTGCCACAAACCGAAATACGGCTGCCAAAATAATATTTCCTGATAACTCATTAGGGTAAAACACCCATATAAATAGTTGACTCACAAGGTCCATTAAGGGCCAAAACCCTAATTACCCAAATAGAAATAATCTAATACTGAAAGTGGGGTGTTTGACTCAATGAACAAATAATTAAAGGCCTAGCATAACATGAATAAAATCAATCTCTCTTCTGCATTCTCTGATATACTAAGTGCGGAACGCGCTATCAGGTGGATCGCCCAAATCGCGCTCATGTCCAGAGTAAGGCTCTCCGGGGTCATCTTCCGCTGCCTCGATGAGGATATTCAAATATTTAGCATCACATTTATGGAGGGGTCCAGAGGGCTGACTGCACCTGTAACATTTTCCCTTGGCACGATATTCGCGCGCCTCTTCGGCCGTCAAGTGGCGAGTGATTTTGTTCTGACGGGACCCCGAGACACTAGTAGAAGATGAATGAGTAGTGTGGCTTGCAATCCCGGTAGTGGCCGGTGCAGAACCGACACTAACAAAATCTCCCCCTTTTGACTCTGCGGGGCGGCGGCCGGAGGATTCCTGGAAAGCCGGTTTGAGAAGATGGCTGGATAAACGGACGAGCGAGTGATGCGTTGGGCTGCCCGGATGGCAGTGTGAACATCCACAGTTTTTGCATCGGGATACGATCACGGACGGACGGTTTGAGGCCCCCAAGGAACATCCCTAGATATTGATTGGGCGACAAATTCCGGAGTTGCGCCACCCTTTCCTCAAAAAGCGCTAAGTAGTCGTCCAATATTCCAGATTGGCGTGTGGCGTGCATAGCCTCATAAGCATTTTTGGCGGAACTGTCGCCAAAACGCTCAACTAAATTCTTGGTGAAATTGGTTCCATTCGATGGAAGGGGAACGGCGAATAATCCACTGTGCCCAGAACATGGCGCGCCCGGCCAGAGCGATCATGGCCAAGCGGACGCGATCAGAGGGTTGGGTGCGGTGCACCAAGAAGTATTGCTCCGCCTGAGCAATCCACGCCAACGGATTCGAGCCATCGAATTCGGGTAGTTCTCGACTCCTCACCACGACATAGCCCGAACGGAATTGGCAATCACTGATCCCCCCGACGTGGTGTGAAGGCGCGGAAAGGGGCGGGATACCGGCAAGATTGGTGCAGGGCGGAGGGCCTGCCGAGGAAGCGTTCGGGACAGGCGGATTGTGGATTGTGAGGGCCGCGGTGATCGCCTTCAATTGGGTGAAAATCTCAGATTGGGCCGCTGCCAATTCAGCGTGCGCTGCACGGAGTTCCTGGCGCGAGGCGGCGTGATCAGCCATCGTCGCTAACTGTAATTCGGTCAGCGATTTCTCCATTGATTCAAGCCTCTCTTTCTCGGATGTGCTACGTGTCATGTTGAAAAAGATGGCAGGTTGGAACAATTGATAGAACACACCGAGATCATGCATAATTATTATGGTAGAATGATAAAAACCCTCGAGATGAGGATCCACAGAGTAAAACTCCGCCACAAACCGAAATTCGGCTGCCAAAATAATATTTTCTGATAAACTCATTAGGGTAAAACACTCATATAAATAGTTGACTCACAAGGCCCATTAAGGGCCAAACCCCTAATTACCCAAAATAAAAATAACCTAATACTGAAAGTGAAATGTTTGACTCAATGAACAAATTATTAAAGGCCTAGCATAACATGAATAAAATCAAACTATCTTTTTCTTTTTTCGATATACTAAGAGCGGAACACGCTATCATATACACCTACTTTATAAGAAAAGAAGTAATTGCGAGATTTAATTTTTTTTCAATTGATTGAAAATGAGATTATTATAGTGATTAACGAGAATAAAAGATGATCAATTCATATTCCTTATACATTATACCAAGACTCCAAATAAATTGATTAGTATCCCATATCTATTAATTATTTTTCCTTTTAAAATCATTTATCCTCAATCATTTTCACTATTTTTCAACTTACAGGCATTTTTTTATTCCCACTTATTCTAAAACTAAAACAAAACAATAAAAATGTAACTATTGTTCTTATTGAAAAATTTTAACCAAGCGTACCCTTACTAAACATGGTTATTTGAACTGGCTATGTCTGTTTTTCCAGAACAAACCTTAAACTCCCGTGGACGCCACTTATCTTGATCGATGGAACAACGAGATATGATCTAGATGAAGAATTTAGAGTAAGTATAGATTGTTTGATTCCATTTCTAGAATTTTAAAGTTTAATTGTTTTTTCAAGGTAATATATCATCATCGTTCAAAGGTTGTTGCTAAACCTCTTTTAACAGATTGTGAGACATGTGGAGAGATGGAATGTATCTGCACTTGAAGCCATTCTTCAGATATTTACTCCTAGTTCGGTAAGTTCAGATCGATGAAAGCACCTGTGTTCGGAATGATTGAAACCAAGGCAAAAGATTTGATTTGGTCATCATTTTTCTAGAAATGCTGAAAATCCAGTTAGTATACCGAATTGTGTATATGTATTTTAGTCTTATATGGATTAGATGCATCGTTCAATTCAAATATATTTTTAAATAGAGTAGATTTTGTGTGAAAATAGTTCATAATAAGCTTATCATGAAATTATTTTAAAGTATTAAATATTTGGTCAAGTGTATCAAAATATGTATCAGGTGTATCAAACGTTGAGGTCAATATAAATTTAATTGACCTCAGCAATTTGATATGTACGTGATGAAATTTTTAATACACTTGGTTAAATATTTGATACATTAAAACTGATTCATGATAAGTTTATTATAAACTATTTTCATATAAAACTTTGTCTTTTAAATAATAGCAATTTCACCAAACAAATGCAATTTACCTATTGTAATTTGTTTAGTTAAATGATTATAATTGTTTAAAAATACATTTAAATTGCAACATACACTTTTCGCACAATATTTTGATATTATTTTAGGTTGTCTATATCTATACATTATGTTCACAGTGTATTAATTTTTATTTTTATTTTACAATAAATTTAAGATCTAGGTTATATACACACTTTGAAATAATATCAATTAATGCCATATGTGAAGAGATGCATAGAATCATCATCACTTTCACTCCCACCACATAATGATGCATCTGCCCTATACTTTCAAACAAGATTGTAAATGAATTAAATATTTTTTGTTCAATTTAATATTTGTACTCACAATTTTATAATTCGAATTCGATTATAAACATTCTACTCCCGATTCAATTATTATTCAAATACTACTTTATAAAATTACAAATATTCAAGAAAGCTCCATCAGTCCCTAGTTCGAAGAGCCTAAGACAAGACAAGTTAATACGCTCAAGGGCCCATTGAGTATCAGATGTGTCTGAGTTAAGGTAGTCAAGCAGCCCTGAGGAAGACTCAGGATCCGGAAGTCAAGGCTCTTGGGCAGCCCTGAAGGTTTTATACTTTTATATAAAAATGATCACAAGATTTCGTGTAGTGTGGTGGGCATACCTTAAGGCAAGGGAATGCAAGTGTTTTACGTGATTTTTCCTTTCTAACGAATGTAGCCTCATATTCGTTATCTTCTTGAAGGTCAAATTCATGTGCCTTCAAGTGTGAGAGTAAGGTGTGGTGACTTGTCTCGGACAGCTTCTTGGTCTCCTTCATAACAATCACTTTTACTCTTCATCTGGGAGTGAGAGACCTCAGAATTTTATTGTTGATCTCTCTTCTGAGTACTCCTTCACATGGGAGTTTGTCTTGTTCCAGATGTTTGTGAGCATCATGTCAAGCTAATCTATGGACTCATCTGTTTTTATCTTGAATGTGTCAAATAGGTGAAGTACAAACTGTAGTTTGTTTTCCTTGATTTGGTTTGTCCCTTCACACATAAGTGAAAGTTTCTCCCACATTTATATAGAAGTCTTGCAAGTCTTTAACTCTTCAATGTACTCCTTGGCAGAGTCTCTATAATCTATGTTCTGGCAACTTGATCAGGAAAAAATAATTTTCTCTCAGTATTATTGAGGTCACTTCTTCTCTTTTGTTTCCTGGTTCGCTGTCTTCTTCTCCAGCTGGGGTCACTCACTGGATCCCGAAGAATTTGATAGGACCATCTTCTAGAAAATTCAACATCCTATCATGAATGGCTCCTAGGTGGTTCTTCATTCTGAACTTCCAATAGTAATAATCTTTAACTGAGAACTCTGTCAGCTCTCTGGTCTTTGAGCCACTTTTCTTGTAGGAAACCATTTATCTGCAATAGGCTAGTGCACAATAAAAGCAACAGGATTTTGATAAAAAGGTTTTTCATAGATCTGTCTTGGAGAACCACCAGAAGTTTCTCAAGTAGAGTTCTTTTGGACACACTAATTTGATACCACTTGTTGGTCCCTTGAACATTTAGGAAAAGAGATTCTCAAGTCTAGAAATCGGGGTTTAATAGACTTGTTATCCTCTAAAAGTTTTTTCATTTAAAAGCAGACTAACTTTTGAAAAATTAGTCAGAAGACTTGATGTCTTCTGATTTTCCAAAATCATCTTATGTAATCAACTTAGTGCGCATTGTGATAATTTTAGTTCTAGAAATGTTTTTATATAAATCTTTTAAGAACACCAGTTGAGAGCAGATAAAGAACAGGAATAAGAAAGAAACAAGCAAGACACAAAGACTTATAGTGGTTCGGTCAAACTAGTCCTACATCCACTCTCTTCCAACCAACTTGGTTGAAAGGTCTATCCACTAACTTTCTTTCTCACTCACTTACAACTGAGAGTACTCAACTCTCTTTTACACTTTGCTAGCTCAATTAATAAGAATTTTGATGACTATCTATCTCAGACTTCTCTAAAGTCTTAAACAGATTTATGTGTGAATAAATGTTTGTGACTGTGAAGGCAATTTGGTAGAGTTTATGCTTGAATTTTTTAATTTTATGCGCGCAAAATTCGTTCTATTATTCAACCTTATACTCTTATTTATAAGGTTCATAACTAGCCGTTGTGAGGCTAATATGAATATCGTATAAATTAGCAAACAATCAATCAAAGTGATTGATTGATTCTTTGACTTGATTAGATTGTCTCCTTCCTTCTTAAGGTAGATGTGATTTCCTTGAATATCTCCAATCTTGAGTCATCATTCTCATTATCTTTGCAACGCTTAAAAGTCCAAAATTAGACTTATCAAGTCTTTTGATAGATCTAGGAGCATCAACAGACTTGTTCTCCTCAGCTGGTCTTTGAATTTTACTCCTTAGCTGATACAACCTTTTGCTCTGCTGGAACTTGGTCAAATAACTTCTCCTATGTTATTTGAAGTGCTCTATTCACTCCATGCCTCTACTGGTGCTGAATAAGCCTTCTGATCTAGACAAACCTCTTCTGATTGCAGTTTGTCATTTTCTGTTTGCAAAATGTCCTCTACTCCTCTTCTGGTGTAGGTTAAACACTTCAGAAAGTATCTTCCGATCACCATCGCTTCTGATCTTGACACCCTTCATTATATCTTGAATAATTCTAACTATTGATATCATCTGGTGTCTTGATCTATTGACCCTGAAAGACTTGTACTAGACTCTTCATGTCTTCTGATCTTGAGTATACAACACAATTTGATCTTCTTTTCTGGCACATTTGATCTGATGTAACTGATCTTCTTCCCTTTTAGTCTTTTGGTCTTCATAGACTTCTTCTAAGGTTCTCATTTAGTCAAATCCTATTCTAGACCTATACTACACAACTGACTAACATCCTCAACTTGTCCTATTACAAAGTCTGTTGGTTTTCGACATCATCAAAACACTAAACATTATTCCTAACAACTGGGATGAGTTCTACTAAAAATCTATTATGACATGATTGAAGTCAGCTTTTACTATCTCTCAGTTAAATTTCGCAAGCAAAGAAAGACATGTGAAGTTCAAACAATTTATTTGCAAAAGTAGAAATTTGAAATGAAGTTCGAACTAACAATTTATTTATAAGCAAAAGATGTGAATTAGGTCTGCTTATTTTCTAGGGAAAAAAATATTGAATGAATAAGATGGGTTTAGTTAGTTTAATACGTTTTCCTGTTGTTTTGTTGGAAATAGGACCTTCGCTTTTATGTCGGTGTGGCAGTACAACACCCAAATGAATGGAAAGAATGTTCAATTTGGTCTTACCACAATTAAATGGAAAGGGAAAGTGAAAAATCTATAAAATAGACGAATGATTTGGGGATGGCATTATCGAGAAATGAGCATAGTGTTGAGGGTAGATGTAGAATTCCACTCTGGGCATGCAGTATACTGAATTCATAACAAGCTTTCAAAAGTTCAACCTATGGAATTATTGCATGAATTGGTAAATAAAATGCTTTTCTTATATGGAAGCTGTTGTCATAATAATGTACAAATATCGTATAGCCACTTGTCCAGTTATTTTCTCCAGCTTCTGGGTTGACATCTCTTTTATTGGTTGTGACTAACTTCGAAAAGTGGTCAAGAAAGAGATTTCCCTCCAAAATCATAATTAAATTGTTAATATACACAATGTGGTCTATTTTTTATTTAGGAATTTTAAAGACAATTTAATATATATTCATGTTCCATCAAAACCCCCTAATATAATTTGAAATCCATTGATTTCATACACAAATAACCACTTTTTTCAAGTAAATTAGGTGAATTTACAAATATTTAGATTTGAGTTTATGTTCAAAATGGAGGAATTCTAATTCCTCGTCAAAACTATGTCATTTGTGAAAACCCTCCTCTCTACCCTCCCGGCTCCCACTCTATCTTTCTTCTAATTTTTCCATTCTCCCTCATCTTTTTACAATTCGTCATTTGAAATATATGCTCTCTTACATTTTTTTTAAAAATCCATTCATTTTCAAATCCATCCATCCAAATAGAGCATAAGTGAATTTACAAATATTTAGATTTGAGTTTATGTTCAAAATGGAGGAATTCTAAATCCTCATCAAAATCATGTCGTTTGTGAAATCTCTCCTCTCTACCCTTCCATCTCTATCTTTCTTTTAATTTTTTCCTTCTCTCACATCTTTTTACAATTCGTGATTTGAAATATATGCTTTCTTACATGTTTTTTTTTAAATTCATTCATTTTTAAATTCAACCATCCAAATAGAACCTTATTTCTTTTCTGTTTTAATAGAAAGAATTTTTTGTAGGAGTAACCTGAGAGTACTTCGGTTTTGTTACTAAAAAGATAAGGCTAAAGAACATGTAATAGTGGTCGACTACATAAAGTTATGCCTATTTTATTTATAATCTTACTTCAATTTAAAATTTTTACTAAGAAAAACGTATAACCTCAATATGTCCTGTCAACTTTGATAAGCATGGCATTTGCTTGCTATTGAGGAATCTCTTCGGGAAATCAATCGTAAAAACTAAACTTTGAGGAAATAACTTTGTGTCATTATTATTAAAGGTCATGAGATTGATTTTTGGTGGTAATATTTTGCGGACTTCATTGATTATGAGGAGGAGCCATGTTAGCAATGGCGAATCTCATAAAATTTCTTTGTTTACGATAGATGTGAACTGTTATCTCGGGCTCTGATGCTAAGCTTTTGAATGAGGGGTTGTTTGGTATAATTGTAAGGAATGGAAAGGATATACGAATGAAAATGGTATGGAATGAAAGTAATGGTATAGAATGAAAGTAATATGATTCCTTAGTTTTTTAAAATTAAAGTCATAATAGAGTCATTCCAAACACACACTATAACTTTGATTACTATTACTCATTTTCAAAAATCTCCAATCAAACAGCCCAGCCCCTAAATGTTGAGAAAAAAGCTGAATACAAAGCAGAACTCAAACGGATCTTTTGGAAAAAAAATAAAATATTAAAGAATAAATTTATGCCCATTATATAATTTTGAATAATTATTTCGGTTAGTTTTAATTTGATATATTAACAGTATGGTGAATGAAAGTTCGAGCAATGACAGAAAGTAGCAAGATTTATACATACATATTCACATTTTTCAATTTTCAACATGGTTGCAAATTTATATACAACGTACAGTGTTAATAACTAACAAAAATAAAAAGACATAAGACAAACATAACTTAATAATAAAGTTTTTGTTTAAAAATAATTTGATTAAAATTAAAAACCTCACACATTTCCAAATACATACATGGGGCGCCTTTTACAAATTTTATATTAGGATAAATTTATGAGTAAGTCTCTTGTGAATTCGAGTTCACATAAACTTGTATCACTGTTATTCATATATACTAAACAGTAATAGTATATACTCAATGACAGTGATAATTTATAAACTCAAGTTCATACAAATTTTTGTCTAAATTTATTATTAAAACCCGTTGATAGTAGGTATCACATAATAAAATAAAAAATTACAAATTGGCAAAAGATATTACAAATTTTTATTTAATAAAATAATGAAAAAGTATATATGATGCAACATTAATTTTTTTAAATAAAACTTATATATATATATATATATATTATTTTTTTTTTAATTAGCAATAATTACAATTTACACTTTTTATAAATTAAAACAAAATGGTAGAATTTTGACATGTCCAAAAAAATTTCTAAAGTGAGCACTCATAAGCAAAATCCTCCTGAAATTTAGGCAGTCAGGCTCCCATTAAATTGAAGGTATGGTCTATTTAATTTATAAGAAAATTATTTATCTTCTACAAACATACACCTATAAACAATTTGTTTATTTTTTATATAAAATCAAATGCACATGCCTGCTTTTATAATCAGAAAACAGAACCAGTCAAGGAAGAAAACACATGAACAGATACATAATTGTCATAAGCTGACTGTGTACATGCAAGTCATACATACAGTAAGAATGATAGCAAAGAGCAATCTGTAAATCATCGTAGATATTACAATCAAACCCCTCGTCATAAATTGGGAGTACTAACTATCACGGTTAAGTAATCCCTTCATTGCCCATATTCATTCAAATGGTTTATATAAATTGCAATCAAACCCCTTGACCAATTCGACAATCACAGCAAACAGGCTCATATTGTGAAAATACATGCAATATTCCAGCAAGCAAACTGCACGTGTGTTTGAAAATCGGGTGCTTTAATTGCATTTTTAACTATTAAAACACTCGAGTGTTGATAGTGGAGGGAGGGGTCTGCCTGTAACTTCAATTGGATTTCAGATAATCTAACCAAGCCTTGAGGATGATAGATGTATCCACCTCATAGACAACAAACATCTTACCATCTTATGAGTACAATTTTCGCCAGCGATCATTTGACAGAGAGACTTTACAGCTCTTCAGGTTCGGCAACTGCTTGAGCTGCAGCTGCTACTAGTGGGCTCATCATATAACTACTCATACTGGCTAAGATGATTGAAACCTCGATTTCCAGCATATTAAAATAAGGATTTCGAGAATTTATTGGAAAACCCGCATCTCTTTCTTCAAAAGTAGGAGTAGCATAAACCCTTTTTGTTGGGCACATGATTGTTACAGATTTCTGATTCCTGCAATTCATCTATAAAACACAAAATAACCTCAAATTTAAATAAGTAACTGCAGTTCTCGAACAAATTAACATAAGTTTTACAACCAACAAATGACCAGCTTATATGTAAAAGTCTGGCAGTGCCTAGTATTCATTTCATACATTAGGGAAATAGTAAGACTGGAACAAGACAACAAATTAATGACCAATCATAATGTGCAATATGTGGAATTCATCTTGTTACAATTTTGAGAACAAGTCTATATAGTTTCCTTTTCTTAAAAAGGAACAAAAGAAAAGAAATTCAAGGGCCAAAGATGGACCTATCGAAAGTGGACTTCTATAGCTGCATCTTATACTTTTTTTTTTTAGTTTTATGTTCAATTCAATACCAAATAAACAAATAAGTAATGTTTCCTCTGTCACAGGAATTTGCACATTTTTCTTACTTGGAAGTCCCACACAAATTTGCGCCCTACTTACAAAGGAAACATCAATTTGCATGCACACTCACAAAACTAAACACATATTTACCCATATTCTACTAGTTTGTATAAAAAATACATTTTTCTTAAAAATTGTGTCACCCCCTAGGGTGCAAATTTGTCCAAAACGGAAGAGTAAATTTATAAATGGACTTCTTCCATATATTGAAGTCCGTTTGGAATGTATGTTCAAACACACTCATGCAGTGAAACCAGGTACTTGAAAAAAACCATTATAATTTGCAAAAAACATGCATTCAACTCCTAATAGTGTCGCCAACGACTTAAATCAGAATTAATTCGTATATGGATTTGAGCGCACATCCTCCAGGTAATGTCCATGCATTTCTGAGTACCTTAACATAAATCTCATAACGTCCAGAAGTTCAAGATTTACTTAAACTTCCATTTTAGCTTAGATCTGAAATCTCAATGATCAATGCTAAAGAATGAGATTGTATGAGTTATGGCATCATTAATTTTTGCGATAAACTAATGTAAATAGAAGTCAGTCTTGAACAAATTATCTTAGAAAAGACAAAAGAGTTTGTTTAGTAATAATTTGTCAAAACTCAACAGTGGCACTGACTAGCTTTAATGTACATCCACAGGGTGTTTAGATGCTTTAGCTA
>JAPKLY010000102.1:413492-486523 GCA_026898435.1 Prunella vulgaris
AAAGCCTACAAAAAGTGAAGACGGTCCTTCAGAGGAAGCAATAGAAGACAAACGAGATGGAAAATGTGAGGCTTCTTCTGGCATCGACAAGGGCAAGCAACTTTGTGAAGATATTGAAGCATTAGAAGAGTTAATTCTTCCCTTGACCAAGCTCGATAGCGTAAAGAAACCTTCTCCGCAACCACTCAAAGGATTCACTCATCCCGTCCAAGGAGCTAAGACCGAACATGGAGATGTATCGTAAGCTGTTATCATGGGGGCATACAGTCCTCAAGCCTTCAATCTTCTTGTCAAAGCCGAATATGAGTCGAAAGGGAGCAAAGCATCAAAAGGGTCACATCATGAAGCACCTAAGAAATTGGAATCCACTCCAAGAGTACCAAGGAGAGGTGGTCTCACCATCAAAAGTACAAGATTCGGCTTAGGGTACACTGCCCAAAGCCCCATACGCATCGCCATCAAGAGAGCAAGTGTGAATCAAGTCACAGATGAAGAAGTTTCGCCATTGGGAGAAGCACTTGATGAGGAAGAGAGAAAGATGACACGAACCTCTGCCTTTGAAAGATTGGGAAGTAAGCGCCAAAGATCGACAACAGTCTTCGAGAGGTTAGGGTCGCATGGGAGACGTAGTCATAAAAAAACGGCAACTGTCTTTGAGAGGTTGGGGCCACTTAAGGTGAAGCATCGCGAAGAATCAAGAATTGTTGAAACTTTAAACTCCCAAAAGCTACGAAGTCGAGTTCCTTCCCGCATGAAACGACAAACCCACCTAATTACATCTTGTGGAGAAACTTTGACGGCAAAGGTACATACAATAATCTACACCAAGATCGATGAAAATGAGGAAGACGTGGTCTCATCTAACTTCGTCAACACTCGCATAGTTCAACGGCCAGATCTTCGAGATATAGAAAGCTCTCTACGAAGAAGACTAGACCTCATGATCAGAAATGGATATATCGCCGAAATGAACAACATGCAAGTGACCATAATTAGAGGAAGAGACGGTCAAGTAAGAGTATGTGTGGACTTTTCAAGAGGATCCGATGAAGAAATTGCTACCATAAATCACATTGCTGTTTGCGAAGATAATCAGATGGAAGAAGAAGATGCCGAGGATGCTCCTCCGGAACTTGAAGAAGGTGTTAAAGCAACAGTCGATGAGCTAAAAGAAATCAACTTGGGTGACGCTAATGATCCACGGCCAACCTACTTGAGTGCTTTATTGACAAGTGATGAAGAAGAAGCTTACATCGAGCTACTACAAGAGTTCAAAGATGTCTTTGCATGGTCATACAAGGAAATGCCGGGTTTGGATCCAAAGGTCGCAGTGCATCATCTCTCAATCAAAGAAGGAGTTCGCCCAGTTAAGCAAGCTCAACGCCGGTTTCGACCAGATCTAGTCCCATTGATTGAAGCAGAAGTTAACAAGCTCATTGAAGTTGGTTTCATCCGAGAAGTAAAATACCCCACATGGATTTCAAGCATTGTTCCAGTGAAAAAGAAGAATGGCCAGATCCGCGTTTGTGTTTACTTTCGAGATCTAAATATCGCATGTCCCAAGGATGATTTTCCACTGCCCATTGCCGAACTTAAGATTGATGCAACAACGGGTCATGAAACTCTAACTTTCATGGATGGGTCATCAGGCTATAACCAGATTCGGATGTCGCCAAAGGATGAGGAACTCACTGCATTTCGTACTCCAAAAGGAATTTATTGCTATAAAGTGATGCCCTTCGGACTAAAGAATGCCGGTGCTACATATCAAAGGGCCATGCAAAAGATTTTCGATGACATGCTCCACAAGAACGTAGAGTGCTACGTGGATGACTTAGTGGTGAAGTCAAAGAAGAGAGAAGATCACCTTTATGATCTAAGGAAAGTTTTTGAACGTCTAAGACGCTACCAACTCAAGATGAACCCGTTAAAATGTGCATTTGGAGTGAAGTCGGGAAAGTTTCTTGGGTTCGTTGTTCGCCATCGAGGAATTGAAATTGAGCAAGCGAAGATCGATGCAATCTTGAAGATTCCGGAACCTCGAAACATTCACGAGCTTAAAAGCATACAAGGAAAGTTAGCATATCTTAGAAGATTCATATCAAACTTGGCAAGGCGATGTCAGCCATTCAGCCGCCTCATGAAGAAAGGATCGCCATTTATATGGGATGAGTCATGCAGCAACGCCTTCAAAAGTATCAAGTCCTACTTAATGAAGCCACCCTTGTTGATTGCCCCTGCACATGGGCGCCCATTGATTCTTTACATTGTTGCTCAAGAGTGCTCGGTAGGGGCTCTACTTGCACAAGTAAATGAAGAAGGAAAGGAAACCGCATTGTACTACTTGAGTAGAAGGATGACTCCGAACGAGTTGAAATATTCTCCGATCGAGAAGCTTTGTCTAGCATTGATATTTGTGATTCAGAAGTTGAAGCATTACTTTCAAGCCCACACCATTCATCTTGTGTCAAAGGCTAATCCATTGAAGTATGTCATGACAAAGCCAGTTCTTTCAGATCGACTTGCGAGATGGTACCTCCAACTGCAACAGTTTGAAATTGTATATGTACCCCAAAAGGCCGTGAAGGGGCAAATCCTCGCCGATTTCCTTCCCAACCATCCAATGCCCGCCGAATGGGAATTATCGGACGATTTCCCGGATGAAGATGTCTTAGCTGTTGAAGTCTCTCCTCCTTGGAAGATGTACTTTGATGGGTCTGCTCATAGAGAAGGAGCCGGTGCCGGGGTCGTGTTCTTAACTTCCGATGGAGAGGTACTACCATATTCTTTCACCTTGACAAAAAACTTCTCAAACAATGTTGTCGAGTATCAAGCACTGATACTTGGATTGGAAATGGCGGTGGATGTCAAGCAACTACGCCTCAAGGTTTATGGAGATTCTAAGTTGATAGTGAACCAAGTGCTTGGATTGTATGAAGTCAAGAAGCCCGAGCTGCTCCCATATCACAAATACGCTCAACGGCTTATGAATTATCTTGGAGGTGTAGAGATCGATCATATTCCAAGGAAGGATAACAAGCAAGTTGATGCCTTGGCGAAACTTGCTTCCGCAATCGCCCTACCCGAAAAGGAAGTCTGCATACCGATATGCAAAAGTTGGGTCGTGCCACCTATCTTTGAAGACGACTCCGATGAAGAAGAAGAAGAAAGTCATGCCGTTGAAGTATATGAAATTGAGAAAGAAGATTGGTGTCAGCCGTTCATTGACTACTTGAAGTATGAAAAGTTGCCAAGTGATGTGAAGCAAAGAGTTGATATCAGAAGTCGAGCTCCTCGATTTATATATTACAAAGGTGTACTGTACAGACGATCATTCGATGGGATCTTTTTGAGATGTCTAAGTGATGAAGAAACTAGTCAAGCAATGGAAGAAGCTCACTCGGGAATCTGCGGTGCTCATCAATCGGGACCTAAGTTGCACTTCCGAATAAAGAGAATGGGTTATTACTGGCCTACCATGGTAAAAGATTGCATGGAGTATGCGCGAAGATGTCAAGCATGTCAGTTTCATGCGAATCTCATCCACCAGCCGCCGGAACCACTACATCCAACTGTTGCCTCTTGGCCGTTCGATGCTTGGGGTCTTGATGTGGTCGGGCCATTGACGAAGTCTTCCGGTGGGCATCAATACATTCTAGATGCAACTGATTATATTTCTAAGTGGGCCGAAGCTGTGCCATTGAGGGAAGTGAAGAAAGAGAATGTCGCTGATTTTATCCGCATCAACATCATCTACAGATATGGGGTTCCGCGCTACATCATCACCGATAATGGGACGTCATTCAGCAACAGTCACATCGATAAACTTTGTCAGAAGTTTGACTTCAAGCAAAGAAAGTCTTCTATGTACAACACAGCTGCAAACGGACTTGCCGAAGCCTTCAACAAAACCTTGTGCAACTTGTTGAAGAAAGTGGTGTCTAAGTCGAAGTGGGATTGGCACGAGCGAATGAGCGAAGCACTATGGGCATATCGAACCACTTTTAGAACACCCACACAAGCTACTCCTTACTCCTTAGTGTATGGTGTTGAAGCAGTCGTTCCCCTTGAGAAACAGATTCCGTCCCTAAGGATGGCAATACAAGAAGGTTTGACGGTGGAAGAAAATGCACACTTGCGCCTTGCAGAGTTGGAAGCTCTTGATGAAAGAAGACTTGAAGCTCAACAAAGACTCGAATGTTATCAAGCTCGCCTATCTAGAACATTCAATAAGAAGGTGAAGATGTGTTCTTTCCAAGTTGGTGATTTGGTGCTTGCCATAAGAAGACCCATCATAATCACTCATCGTGTTGGGAATAAATTCTTGCCTAAGTGGGACGGTCCGCATATGGTGAAGGAAGTCTACACGAACGACGCATACAAATTGATCTCAGAAGGTGGTGTGATCATTGGTCCCATAAATGGGAAATTCCTCAAACGCTATTACGCGTAAATCGGAGTATGCTCCTCGATGCATGAGCCTAAACTGCATGTTGCTCCTTGACTCACGAGCCTAAACTGCATGTTGCTCCTGGTCCGCATGAGGATAAATTGTTTACGACAACCACCAAAGATGATTACATGTGGTTAAACTGTTAACTTATCCCACAAAAGGTGTTTAAGTAGTTAAATAACACCCTACTCGACTATGGTAGTAAAAAGTATACGTCCCTCCTGGTCCGCATGAGGTTAAACTGTGTACGGCGCCCCCCAAAATCAAATCAAATTTCCCCTTTGAACTACGTTTTGACTTGATCCTCTTTTTAAGAGGTACGTAGGCAGCTTAGATATCTTTCTAAGTTCAGTCATAACTCAAAACCATTTTATCAAGTTTAAAGCATACAAGATGAAAAGAAGATTCATAAGTAAAGAAAAGTAACTCAAGATAATTTCATCAAGTTTGAAACATGCAAGAAGATTCATAAGTAAAGAAGGAAAGGCTCAAAAGCATGAAAGAGAGAACAAGTATTGAAGATAAATAAATGAAATTGATAAAGAAATTCATAGTCTCAACATCCAAAAAAAAGAACAAGCAAACAAAATAGAAATAGAAGTTCAACAAAATACGGCTAAGCTAAGCTAACTAAGGAGGCTAAGATCTTCCAACTCCTTCAAACGCATCTCCAAGTCGAGCTTTGCATCCTTCAAATCCTTAGTCGCAGTCTCTTCTATCGAAAAAGTGTTAGTGATAACAGAGACTTGATTCTGAGCATCCAAAAGTTCCGCTTCAACACTTTCAAGTGATGTTTGTTGCCGCTGCAGCGTCTTGTCCAATTTTGCTTCTCTCTTCTTCAACTTGTCGATCTTGTCCCTAGCTGTTTCCAAACTCGCCTTGGTGGTTTCAATTTCTAAACAACTCTAAACTTGTTTTGCCTCAATGCTTCGGAGTACGCCATTAGCTTCGGCTAGCTGTTTATCAAGAGCCTCTTTTGACGGTCCGTCGTCAGACTTCGATCTTGCTCCATCATAACAATCCACCATCGTGAAGAAAAGTGCTAGGAATGTCTCTACAACGGAGGAGTCAAATTGAAAGAAATCCTTTATCTCGGCCAATACGTAGTACACTTCATCTTTCATGGAAGATAGCGAATCAAGTGGAGTAGCTACGAGCTTTTCCCGAAGGTCCTTCCAAGTGGCTAAGGCAAAATCCCGTTGCCGATCACGAAAATACTTCTTCCCTTCAAACGCCAAAACCGCGGGGGCATGAGGCTCTTCCAAAACAGGAGAATCAACCACTTCCAAAGACTCTACTAAAGCTTCCCCTTCGCTATTATCATCAACAAGATCACTACCAAACACATCCGCGAGTGCCTAAGATAAGAAAATAAAAGCACATTTAATAAAATGACAAAGGAAAGAATATGTAGACTAATGCCTAAGGAAAGAAAAGTAAAGAAAAGAAAAACATTTTCACGTGAAGAAGGATTAACCGATCCTTTCACATGAACCGGAGATTTAACCATTTTCTTAGCCCTTTTCCAATGGCGTTCGGTGCTTTCGCTTTGACTTTCTTCCGGATGATTAGAAACATCCCTCTTGTGATCCGATTTAGCAGATGGCTCTGATGCATGCGCTTGAGAAGAAACTTTCGAACTATTATCTCCACCAATCCGAGGGTCATCCTGACGATCACGATCAACAACTATTACTTCCTATGGCGGCACGTTAGTGGGCTTTGATTTGATTAAGTCAGCAATATGGACCTCAAGATAGGTACCACTAACTTGACCCCACCACGCTCTATAATCCGATGTAGAGTGCATCTTGAGATTTGCAACCATTGTTGGAAAACACACCTTGGAAAGAGACTTGCTGGAAGTAAGTTGCCTCCAATAGTGAACTGCTTTCTCAAAAGAAGCTTCGCGAAAGGTGTCAACCAACACTCCGGGATGATCTTGATAAAAACCAAACTACCGACCAAACCGATGTGGACTATAAGGTTCAACAAAAGCACGAGCTCCTCGCCGCCAACTGAGGTAATGCGAACGAAGGCATATGAAGTAATACCAATGGAGCCGTTGAGCAGTGCCACTATCCACATAAGCAACGGGATCCGAATGAGAGAGAATATTACAAGCCCAAGAAACAAGCTCATCCTTATGAATCCGCTTGCGAGCATCTTCAGGACTATAGTGCTTCTCTCCATTGTCACCGGAGTATTGCACCATCATTTGTACGTGATGTTCATGGGCGGCTGAAAAATACGTCTTGAAGTATTGAGCCAACCAAGTATGGACAAAATGGATCGGAAATGCTAAGTGAGCCTTGGATGGTTCCGGTCGCTCTGAAAGATGATTCAAGCCTCGATAAATGCTCGCTAACACCGGGACTGCAAGGCCAACGATCTTCCCCGAAGCCATTAAGCTCACCATCTTGAAAGTGCTAGGCCTTATCAAATTTATCTCTTCCGTGGGGAAAACAAACGTACAAAGCCAACAAGCAAGATGGGCAGCTAAGTACACCTCTTCTTGATGAAGCAACTCAATACCAAGTGTCTTGAATGATGTTGACTCCGCGGTCGACCAAGACTTGTGAGGCTCTAATGTATCGGAAGGGTTGTGAGTTGATTTGAGGCGCGAATTTCTCATTTTCTCGTTCCGGACCGGAGGTTGAGGATACTTGATGGCCTTGCCGAACCAAAACCCGATCCATTGTTCAACCGTCACCGAAGGCCTATCGCCACGAAGGACATGATAAGCATGAAATAAACACTTGCAACTCGGTGGAGGGCATAAATCCCCAACTCCTTTGAACAACTCCGGCGCCTCGGGCACCACTTCATCATAGAAAAGGCCGGTCAAGGGCAGTCTCATCAACTCATAAATATCCCACAACGATACCGATAGCTCTCCATGGGTCGTGAGTAAAGTGTTAGTGGATGGACACCATGCTTCACAAAAGGCCTTGATGATTTCAGAGTCGCAATCATACGTGAAGAGAGATGCAAAAATGGAGTCATAGACACGAGCTTCATTGAGGGATTAACGACATCGATCCAACACATCCTCCGTCCACTCCCAATAACCTTTGATGAAGCGAAACTCGCCGAAAAACTCCATGGGCCCCCTCCAAGAAACTGTGTCCGGGTTCGTGATGATGCTGCGTCCCAAAGATGGTAAACGGGACACATCTTCCATAAGCTTATGGTAAGCCGACCGTAGAGTCCATGCCTTCGTCGATTTAGTCAATTGAACTTCTTGCGACCAACGGTCTAAGTGCAACTCCTTGCTCAACGACGGCCACGGCTTCGCAAAGTTACCAATGATGGGCTCCTCGATCCGCAAATGAGTCCCCTTCTCTAAAGGTTGTTGCTTATCATTGAGAACTACTAAATAACGAGCTCCAGAAGGTGTCTTGTTGTTCTTGAAGTAAACCATGACGAAACCTACAAAAAAAATATATATATACATTAGTCAAAGACTAATTTGATAATAAATCAAAATATAATTGACTAAGTATTATTCTAAATTGGGCTTTTTTTTTTTGGACTTAGTTTATAAATGAATTAATAATAAATTAAAAGTCCAAAAAAAAAATTTGTCGAAATTTAATTTGACTACAAGTCAAAATATAATCGACTAAATATTATTGGACGAACTAAATAACCCTCAATTTAAATTGGAAGATAAGAATCAGCCCAATAAATCAGGCCCAACCAAAGGGAGCCCAAAATCCATCTTCATCTGGTCAACAAGGACCCCAAAATATGCCCTATCTCTCTCTCATGTGCAAACAAACCAGCGCCGCTGCCCTCGTGAAATCAAACCGCCTTCCTCATCAATGAAACCGACGAAGCTACCGATCAATACCGTCGCACGGCCCAGGCCTCTCAATCGGTCGAACTCCGAAACCCTGCTTCTCTGCCGATTACCGTCATTCCGACGCTGGAACCGCCAAGAACCGCATCACGTACAAGCCTCGTCGCAACCTGCTGCAAATTGCCAGAAGTCGTTACACAGCCCGCACCAGCCGCCACCTCGATGCCTCGCCATCACTCGCTCATTTCCCCCGCTGTCGAGAATCGCCTCCGATGCTGAAATTTCCAGGTACCGAGTCACCGACGCTCCTGCCGGTCGAACCACGCTTGACGCCAGGCCACCTCTTCGCCAGCGCCCAGTAGAATCAACATCACTCACAAAATCGACGCTTGAAGACTCCTCTTGGCCTCGACTTCCCTCTGCGAGCGAGCCCGAAAATCTAAGGAACAGAGCCCGTCTTCTTCCTCGAACAGACACGACGCCTTCTCGCCCCTGCTCCAGAGTCACGACTCCTTTGAGTGAAGACCGTCGCCGACACATGTACGAGCCGACGACATCGGTCTCCACCTCCAATCGAACCATCCATTCCTTTGAGTGAAGACCGTCACCGACACATGTATGAGCCGACGACATCGGTCTCCACCTCCAATCGAACCATCCATTCCTTTGAGTGAAGACCGTCGCCGACACATGTACGAGCCAACCACATCGGTCTCCACCTCTAATCTAACCATTCATTCCTTTGAGTGAAGACCGTCACCGACACATGTACGAGCCGACGACATTGGTCTCCACCTCCAATCGAACCATCCTTGCCTAGCCTGACATTCTTTCCACCAGAAATTACGAGCAAGGCCTCACTCCGATCGGACCGCACACGCACACAAAAAGAAAGGAAAAAAAGAAGATTAACAGGTACAAAAATTGTTATCTCAAATTACCTTGTGATGTTCTGCAAAAAAACAATTAGACGTATATTAACGTCCTGAAATAAAAGAAGAAACGGAGAAAAGAAGAAAATAAGAGAAGTGAAACCTTCTTATTTGTTGCTACTGCTGCGTCCGTGACTTTTTTGTATTTTTGCACGTTTTAAATCACAAGCAAATCTACCCAAAAGCGGATGGGTAATTGTAGTATTGCAAGTATACGACCAAGTAGTATCGACCTAGGATTTAGTGGTGTGATGGAGCCCCAAGATTATGTGTCGGCATGATACTATAGTGACGAGTCCGGATTGGCAAGAAACTAAACAAGCAACAATTAACTAGAAAGCAATAAAAATCACCAACTAACTTCCGAGAAGTGCAAAAGAGAGGTATGCTTCAGGTGTTATCCTTATGACTTAAACTAATGCAAAACGTGTTCTAATTCCCTATCATTTGCTATTTCATTGGGTGTGATAAGGGCTACCACTAAGCAAATGAAGACCGATCCCTTTTGAGGCTTGAGTGATCAATTCTAGCTAACTAACACCTAATTAACTACAAACGGCTCCTAGGATAGTGAACGCTAGGAGGTTCGCACAGATACCGTCCCTAGTTTCCCCTTCACTAAACACCCTAATTCACAATCAAAGCATCTAATGTCCCTTAATGGTAATTCTAAGCGATCTACCCCCTCTCGGGTCAATAAACCACTAATTGAATCTAATTAATCACCTAACCTTTCTTCACATGACCAATTAACCACACACCCAACCCTAGTTTGCAATATGTAATCATCAATCATGAAATACTAAATCAAATAAATTAATTAAATCAAGGAAAACACATTAAGACAATCACATCACCAAATCCATAGCAAAATCAAGATAATCAAAACATAAACACATCAATCTCCATCATAATTCAAACACCCAAAGCAAGAGACAATTAGCCCATAACTAAAATCAACAAACCCATGAATAAAATAATAAAATAAAATCTAAATAAGAACATCACCATTGAAAACATAAATAAAAGAACAATATCACCTCTTGAGTCTCAAATGGTTTCAACACCTCAACAAAACAAAACTCCCCAATCAAAATCTAACTATAAATTGCAAGAAAAATAAAACCCTATCTAAAGTGTGTAGTGTGTGGGGGGAGAGGAGCTCCCCTCTTGTGGTGTTCTAGCCCTTCTAACCTCTGAAAAATAAAGTATATATAGTGTGAGAGTAGGGTTTAAGAATGAATTTGCAATTAAAATCCTGAAAAATCGCATTTTTACCCCTTTGCCGAGTCAACTCGGGGTTGACTCAGGATGAACTCGGTCAACTCAGCGAGTCAACTCACTCTGACTCAAATAACACATGCACAGGTTGGATGTTGAGCACGGGTCGAGCTGAAGTTGGTCACCCGTGCATAATTCTTCGAATTAGTCTGTTCGTGATGGAATTTTAAGCACGGGTCGAGCATAAGCATTGAACCGTGCAAGTTATCTCCTTCAAATGGGTCGGGTCCGGTGTGGTGGAGCTCCGAGCTGTGAACAATTGAAAACAGGGCCGAAAATGGTGGAGGCATGGCGGTTCTCGAAATCTGGGGCGGTGGCTGCGGAATTTTTCGGCGCGAAGGACAGCGAGGCGCGGCTGTGGGTTGTGCTCGGCGGCGGTCACGCAAATCTGGCGGCTGGCGTCGAGGAGTGCTGCTGGAATGGTCGGCCATAGTGAGATACCAGCGAGTTTTCAGCGAAGAACAGAACTTTGAGGCCAAGCTTTAATGGTGATGTGTTGTGAGTTGTTGAAGAAGGACACGATTCCTTTCCTATCTTTTTCCTTAGTCAAAGCAATAGTTGTGGTCAAAACCCATCTTTAACTTTCTCTCTTTCAATTCACGTGATTAAGAGAATAGGTGGGGCCCAGCAGCTTGCTTCCAATTCCAATTCATTTACAACTCAAATGGACTTTCTTTTCTTGTGCCCCAATTCTTTTTTTTCCAAGTAGGCCGAATAATTTTATAATTGGGCCACTACTCATTAAATTAGTGAGCCCAATACCATTTCGATCTCCATTCTTCTCGACTCCTTTCTTCAATTGACTCCAAAAATATTCACATGTATTTTGCTCCAAAAATCATCAATTTCCTACAAAATATTAACAAATATCTTTCTTGGCCATTAAGCACAATAAATCAATTTAAAGTATAAAAATGAATGTAATCCTATGAATTTAATCAAATAAAGCACCCTAAAAATGAGCAATTCTCACACAAATCAGTCCGCCGAAAAGAAGGCGCAGAAAATCTCTACTCTATATGCCCCGAAATAAACTGCCGAAAATCACCACTTCCTGCTCTTAAGATGAATGATCAAAGGTGAAACGGAAGAGCCCTATAAATAGGTGCAAAAAATTGGTTGAAACCCTCAAGAATCTAGGATGAAAAGATATTATATGCTCAAGATTATGTGATATTTTGCAAGATTACGTGATATTTGCAAATATGTAGATTACATTCTACAATATTCATATCTTGAAAATATTCATGCAAGATATTCGGGTGTTGATGAAGATTTTCATATCAATGTTTGGGCCTATTAGTATAATTGGAGTTATATTTGGGTTTCTTCCGTTCGGGCTTCAAATTTAGATTCAAAAGTCAATTAAAATAGATCCATGCCTACAAGACATTTGTATGGACTATTTTCTTATTTGAACTTCATATTCTAGGCCCAAAAGACAATCAAGGATAAAATAAGAAATAAACTTCATCACAAAATCAACAAAGCCCGAATTTCAAAGACAAGTGCAAAATCCAAGTTGAAGTTTTTCACACAAGAACCGAGCTGAAGTTTCGCAATTCGTCCTCACAAAAAAAAAATTCACGCGAACGAAATGCGAGGGGGAAATTTGTAGGCAATTAAAATTAATTGCCGAAATAAAGAAATAACATGTAGAAATTGCATGTTAAAATAATTTATTATTGGGAGTTTAAATAAATTTAATTCCTAATTAATAAATTCAATTGGGCCTTAAAAAGCCTAATAAATCAAAGTGGGCCCTAAAAGTCTAATAAATTGAATTGGGCTTTTAAAAATCCAATATAATATTTTGGGCCTCTAAAGTCCAATTAATTATTCCGGATTTTTTAAAGTCCAAGATATTAAGTCCGATCTCTAAAGGGTATGTTTGTTTTGGGACTAACACGGATGGATGTAGGACTTTGCGATCACGTCTCTACACGAGTTTAGGATGTAACATCCGGATTTCACATCCCAAACTCAATCCACACCTAAAAATACCTATTAAACCTATTATTACTCTTTCCAACACAACACTCATAAAATACCTATTATACCTATTATTATACCTATAATATCAATCATTATCACACTTTGATTTGACATAAAGTAACATCCTACCCTACTAAAATCCCAAAACAAACACACACTTTTACTATTCATCAAGGTTTTCACATCTCAGGATTTCAAAGTCATGACTTCCCACGACCCCCTTAATCCCAAAACAAACGAACCCTAAAAGCCCAATAAATCAAATCTTCACAAATATCATTGAAGATTATCAAATCTTCACAAATATCTTGAAGATCATCAAATCTTCATAAATATCTTTGAAGATTGTTAAATCTGAGATATTTTGGGAATATTCCCAAATAATATCTAAATAATATCTCTTGGCCCATCAAATTTAGCCCACAAATCTAGAATTCTACACCTATAAATAGCAGTGTTCTAAAAGTCGCTAGTCGCTAGTCGGTCGGACCACTAGGGTCTAGCGACTAGAGGGACTAGTCGGAAACTCCTAAACGGTAAATATAATTAATTATTTAATAAATTAATAATATATTATGTATAAAATAATAATAAACTTTTTTTTTTAATATTTTTTTAATTAATAAAATTATAATGGCCTACTAATAATTAATATATAAATTGGGAAGTTGGGCCAAAAGCCCATGAGACCATGGGCCCATGGCTATATCTCTAAACCTAAAATTTCATAAACCCACTTATCCACACTGTACCATCTATTATACTCTTGTTCTCTTCCTCGGTCATTACCACGGATTTTCAGCGGCTGCCTCCTCCACCTCAACCGTCGCCTCCTCCCACGCCGACCACGCCTGTGCGCTACATCAGACAAAGTCGCTCTCCTTCCACGCCTGCGCCGCCCACGCTTGCGCCGCCCACGCCTGCGCCGCCCACGCCTGTTCGCTACATCGGTCATCTATTCGCCGAAGAAGACAGCAGCGCCGCCGGAAAAGCTCACCAATCGACGCTGGAGAAGACATCTGGACGTGTAAGTCGCCGACTTGGCGCCTAGACCCGACTAGTCGGCGTCTAGGCACCGACTAAAGAACCGAACATTTTTTCTTACCGATTTGGGGTTTATCGGGTCGGCGTCGGCCGACTAGCGACTAGTCGGCCGACTAGGCCGTTTTTTAGAACACTGATAAATAGGGTCTCATTCTATTCATTTTATACACAACAAGGAGTCGGGAAGATCAGAGCTCAGAGAGAAGCATCAAGATCCAAGACTTCGAGCAACTTTGAAGATTCAAAGGCGTTCTTCACGATCTTCAAGAGCGTTCTTCAAGTTCTTCATCAACAAAGCGTCTTGATCCGGGATCACGGTGCGAAGCCTCCGGTCAACGTTCTTCATCAACAACGATGATTGATTAGAGAAATACGACGTGAAGCTCCTCCAATCAACGTCATCCATACGTCCTCAACAGCGATCAACACCACTCACCTACGACGACATCAACATAGAGAGTTCAAAGGTGAACACTCAACAAAGTCCTTCCATAAGGCAATATTAATATCAACTTCAACATCAACTCCGGACTCAACTCCGACATAACAACAAAGTCCTTCCGACAAGGCAACGTTAATTCGAAATAAGGCTCAACGCCCTCGAATTAACGTCGAACACCAAAATCAACATCGGACTTAACTCCGAAAATTCTGCAAATCAAGTCAAGACCAAGTCAAGACTCGAAGAGAAGAATCAGAGGATCGAACAGAGATTGGACCTATACAATCGCTCGATACCTTTAAATTCAAACAAATAATTATTCTTTGTAATTTTCTTTTTCGCAATATTAATAAAAGAGTTTATTAATTTCTGTGAAAATTTGCAAGTTACAATCATATTCAAACTTTTTTTTTTACAACAGGAAAAAATCTTTTATAGATATAAAAATATAAAAGTACAGAGATCAATTTTCACCATCTTTACCAAACAGGAGAAACATAAACTGCATCAAACCAATCTAGAGGAAATGAAAAGTATACAAAGAGACAGATGCTAAACTTGTAAAGTTCTATGGCAAATAAAACACTCCACACTAAGGTGATTTTTACCATCCAAATGAATTTGCAATCATCTCGAATCAACCTGCAATTCAACAAAAGTACTATAGGATCCAAGATAATCTAGCGCACTACCAGATTTGAATCTCCATCACAACAACAAAGTAGAAATACCATAACTCATTATCGGGGGGGGGGGGACACCACATAGAGTGTAGACAGTTTCACCACTAACAAAGTAGAGGAGAAGTGACTAAATTCTAAAAGACATACTGCAGAAATCCAAAAACCAAACAACAGTAATAAAAGAAAAAACAAAAGAAACAAATATAAAAAACAATATCTAACGGGTCATCCTACCAATCGACACCATAATCACGGTACCGTTGGGAAGGATGAACTCGTTAATTTACAGAAAAAACAATAGAAGGCAGAAATTAATAAATAGAGAGGAAGAACCCTTTAAAACTGCAGACCTGTTATCTCCGTGTGGTATTCAAAATAAAATAGATCTTCTTTTAAGTAATGAATAGAGAAAAAGAACTCTCTTTGACACTACTTTGGTGTGGAGGGAAGAGGTGGGCGGTGGTTATGGCGGTGATGGGCGGTGGCTAAGGTTTGTTTTGCATCATATTCAAACTTGAGACTCCCTTTCCTTTTCTTAATTTCTTTGTCTTCTTTTCTTTCTCTTTTTTGTTTTCTCCATTTCACTATGCTCAAATTATTGCTTGTATGCTTCATGTCAGATTCCAAAGGAGTTATTTCTCAAGAATTTCCCATTTTAGTAGAAAAACAATGGACGAAGATCTCCTCCTATACAGGAGGGTCCTGTGCAGGAGGGAAACCGTCGAATCACACACACCAGTGCAGGTGTGTGCGTGATCGACGGTTTTTCCTGTGCACTGGTGTGTGTGATTCGACGGTTCCCCTCCTGCACATGACCCTCCTATACAGAAGGGGATCCGAATCCGTAAACCACTGGGTACAAACCTATATATATATATATATTTTAGCCTTCAAGCTTCTCTTTTCTTCCATACATTCACCTGTAACTTTTGAGAGGTTAGCTGGGTAATTTGGATCCCCACCTGGTGCCTTCTCGTGTTGTCGGAGGAATGCAACAATCATCTTCAAGTTTTAATTAAGAATAGGATAAGTGATGTAAAAATACAATATTATAGATATATTTTAAGTTTAAGAAAAAAGTTTAGTGTTAATTTACTTTTAAATATACTTTGGTTACAATTTTGAAAATATATTCATTATTGTTTTCCTTAATTACCTACTTTTTAAAACTTTATTACTATATTAATTACAAAATCAGCTTTATTGAATTATTAAAAGTCTGCAATTAATATTTTTGCAATCACAACAATTTGCTTTTCAAGAAGTTGAAAGTATCAAATACATCTAGTGTATGGTATATTTGATTAATAAGTACAAATTGATAATATTGGAAAAATTTACAATAAAAATTAATAACAAAATAAAATTTTTATATAATTAACTCTACATTTTTCAATATAATTAGTCCACACTTTTTAATATAAATAATATCAATTGTTGAATAATTGCACTGTACATCAGCTAAACAATAGACTTTCTCTTAATAGCATTGTATTACCATAATATATCTATCGTCCTTTAGGATAATATCATTTACATTCAAATACTTTTTTGACGTCTCATTCATCGTTAAAAGTCCATTTTTGTAACTTTTTTATATTCACTGAAATTTCTTTGAACAAGTTTCATAATATGAAACTTATTTTATAAGATGTATTTACTGATATCATTGTATTCGTTGTTATCATGCACGATTTACATTGTGATATTTATAAATAAGTGTAATGACATTAGTAAATACATATTATGACAAGTTTCACAGGAGTATTACTCTCGTAATCTATGACTTTCCTGCTAAAAATATCACATAAAATTAATATTAAACACCAATATATATAGTAATAATTTTAAAAATAAAAATAAAGACTTTAGAATACCTACTTATGCTTTTAAAGTTAAAAAAATATTTTAAGGATGTTATTATCATTATAAAAATAATAATTTTATTTATAGACATCTACATGGATTCTATGCAGCATATTTGACAACCATATTATTTAATTATTGACAAAAACTTACCTGATTTCAAATTGCAAAACATAAAAAAGTGATGCTCTTTTTCTAAATTAAAAAAATACATATTGTAATTGATAAAAACCTGCAATTAAACATTTTTGCATCATATTCAAACACTTACTTAATTATATATGTGCCACTTTTTGCAAATAATAAATCCTTATCTTTCTTAAGTTAAATTTTAGGAAAAGATAAATCTTTCAATCACAACTTCATAATTGTTAAGATATGTTGCGACCATGAGTGAATTGCTTAAAAGAAGAAGGATTGTACGTGAGAAAGATATCTCCAATGCGTATATATCATTTTGAGGTTTTACGCTTTTAATTCAAAATAAAGTATGATTCTTTTCCAATGCATACTTCATTTACATACTCTCAAGAAGGTATAAAGTCATATAAGTGGCTAAGGGGCTAAGGTTGTGTTGACTTTAATGCCCAGGGTTAACATGCGATTAAACAACAAGTGGGTTAAGGACATGTTTGTAAGAGTTAACTTTTGTTTACTTTGCATGTCTTTTATCAATATTATGAAATAAAATAATTGTGAATGTACTAGAATAATAGGCAGATCAATTGTGAATAGTGGTCTGGTTTATTTTGTCCGCCCAAAATAAGCAGTTAAAATTCTGAGAATATGAGGGGTTTAAATCGGGGCACCCAGACAACCCGGTTTTATAAATCTTAAAAGCAAACACCTAATAAAGGTGTGTTATTTTTATAATACACCTTTATCAAATAAAGTAAACACACCCTAAAGGTTTTAGTCAAATCGAAAGGATGTGGTACTTTGATTACTTATTGTTGTGGCACAACCATTATACGTGCACAGAGGGAACTTGATTCAGTTTTGTGGGGTCAATTCAGTTCATTAGAATTAATGACAGATCAAAACTGTTAAAGATTTCAGAACCCTGGACTAGCCACTTGGGATCAACCGCAGTCCATGAGAGTGGATCTTACTGGACAACAACAGGGTCAAAACCCGCTTAAAGTTTCAGGACTCCGGTCCAACCAAGCGGGCTCAAAGTACCTCATCGGATCCATCTGGTCCTTCCATTAATTCGGAAAAAAAATTCTGGAAAACTTCTCCATGCTGGCCCTAAAGCAGGCAGACGGGAGCATGGTGACCAACATCACGCCATGAGAATAAGAGTCAAACAGATAAATAAGGTTAAGGTGTTGGGAGCAGTGAGCGAACTGCGCGTAAACTCGAAACTTTGAAAATTCATGAACCAGAACTACCCTAGCTCATACGTTGAATTTAGGTAGCAAGTGAACAAGATTGTTTCTAATGCAGAGATCCTAGCTCAGCGGTTGGGGGAGTAGAGAACAGTGGGGGCTGAGAAGAAAGTGACCCGGGGACTATAAATACCCACAAATTAGCATTAAACAAGGACATTAAATGTCACCAACTCACTCCCCATATTATTTCTTGAAGAGAATAGGGCTTTGAAGATTGTATTTATTTTTTTATTTTAGTTAGATTGTTCATTTATTCCAACTAGCCACGTTGGCATCCCAACCGATATCAACTGTCAACATTCATCAAATCATATATAATATTACCTCCGTCCCACAAAAGTTTGCACACTTTCCATTTTAGTTTGTCCCGCAAAAGTTTGCACACTCTTAAAATGGAAATATTCATTTAAATATCCACCTTTAAAATCTTTACCTCACAATCTCTACCATATACGTTCTACTCATTACACTTTTCTTTAAAAGTCGTGCCCCCAAAAATACCGCAAATTTTTGGGGACGGAGGTAGTAACTGTGTAATCTATAGTAATGATACCTTACATTGGTTAGAAAATTATATGGACATGTTATAAGTAACAACACAACTATATTTTCCGTCAAAAAAAAAAAAAAACACAACTATATTTGTATTTATATCTCATTATTCTTGGTTATTTAGTTTAAGAGGCTGTGAATAAAGTTTTTTACTTTGCTTGATAAAAAAAATATGTACAGAACATTATCCATAAATTGTTATTGGAACCGATATAATTTAAAATAATTTTAAATTGATATATTTTTTTCCCACAGTTTTAAATTGGTGCAAAATTTTGCATAATAGAGTAAAAGAAAGTTTAATAACGAGTACATTTTTTGCATAACGTACCAATTTAAAATAATGGTTAGAAAATATACAATTTCAAAATTGCCCCTAAAATTTATTAATTAATATGAATTCTAATTTATATATAAATTTAAAATGTATATTTCAATACAATAAATAAAAACTTATTCTTATAAATAAGGTATGGGCAAAAAATTGCAAAATCGAATTTTCGTACTGAACCAAAAAATTTCGGTTAATTTGGCTCAGTTATTTTGGTTAAAAATTCGGTTCAATTTTATTTTTTAAAAACCAAATTTTTTTCGTTTCGGTTCGGTTATTTGTCAAAAAAACCCGAAATAACCAAAATTATAATTACATATAATTTGTATATTATATTTATGTATGTATAAATATAATAATATTGTAATATAATATTTTAGTTTTACATTTATTTATTTTTTCCTTTCTAAACCCTTGTGAGTGAGCATTATTAGTTTGTTATGAAGTTGGTTGTATTTGATTTTAGTGTGAATTTAACTAGTAGTTGTTGTGGTCAATTGATAATATTTATTTGTATTTCATTTTAGTGTTAAAAATATTAAAAAATACTTAAAAATTAGGTTATACACTAAAATTATGGAAAATAGATGAAAAAAAATCAGCTTTCACCAAAATAATCGAACAAATCGGTTATTTCGATTATTAAAAATTTCGTTTCAATTTTGATATTTGGATTACAAAATTTTATTATTTCGGTTCGATTAAAAAATAGTTCTAAATCGACAGAACCGACCGAATGTCCACCCATACTTATAAAAGTTGGTGCCTTTAACTAATACATGCACCATAATCATTCATTGAACTTAGTAGTATAATAATTAAATATATTCACCATGATATAATACATACATATATTTATCATGCATTATATTCATTAATATGTGTATGAATTGAAAGTCATTTTTAATTAATATACATTATATTTATATACATCACATTCACCAGCTAAAGAAAAACTATATAAAAAAAAAACACTTATAAAAAAGGAAAGACATACACCATAACTTTATGTCTAACATAAGTTGGAGTTTATCAAGTGTCAAGTTTAACAAAACAAAATTAATAATAGATTTTTATTTTACTAAATTATCCAAGTTATATGTGTGTAATTTAAAAAATATTTAATTCAAGATATTAATGAAATCACTAATCAATACTCCCGCTGCCTATTAAATTTGTACACTATTTTTCTTTTAGTCCATTCACAAAAAAATATGCATTTTCCTTTTGTGAAAATCATCACCTTTATTATTACTCTCACAACTAATTATTTATACACAAGTGGATTTCACAATACGCTCACAATATTTTTACTTTATTCATTTTTTCCTAAAATCTGTGCAAATATCAGTGCACAATTTTAACTGGTCATAGGATCAAAATCATAATTTTTTGTAAGTTAAAGGACGAAAATCAAAATTCAAAACTTAAGAGGACGAAAAACAAAGTCAATAAAATTTAAATGATAAAAAGTGTATTTTCATATTTAATTATATATTTAAATATTTGTCAATTTCTTAAACTTTTATTAGAGTTCAATTTTTTATTTTTTAGTTTTACAATTACTATTCCATTTCATGTACAATTTTTTATTTATTTTAAAAATAAACCGATTTCAAACTTTAATAATTAATTTTAAAATTAAATAACTTCAAAGATTAAATTAAATTTACAAAAAATATATTTTCGCAAATTCTATGTAAAAATTAATTTATTAATTCTTAAAAATTAATTTGTATGTACATTAAAGTATTTAACTAATAATAAATAATCACTTTAAAAATAATAATATTTATATGTGCAATATATATGTTAAATTAATATTTTAAAATGCTGAAATAAATTTAAAATTAAATATTTAAAAAAATTAAAATTTATATAAAATAGAAAAATAATTGATAAAATTAAATCGCTTTCGTAAAAAAATGAGTCTACTATTGCACCCGCATTGCTTTACGCAAGACTTAATTATCCTTATATAAATATGAGATATTTTTTTAAAATTTTATTAACTTTAATTTAATCTTTGAAGTTATTTAATTTTAAAATTAATTCTTAAAGTTTGAAATCGGTTTATTTTTAAAATAAATAAAAAATTATACATGAAATGAAATAATAATTGTAAAACTAAAAAAATTAATTGAACTCTAATAAAAGTTTAAGAAATTGATAAATATTTTAATATATAATTAAATATGAAAATACACTTTTTTATCATTTAAGTTTTATTAACTTTATTTTTCGTCTTCTTAACTTTTGAATTTAATCCTTTAACTTATAAACAATTATGATTTTGGTCCTGTGACCGGTTGAGTGACCGGGTATAACCGCAACCGGTCATAGTACTAAAATCATAATTTTTTGTAAGTTAAAAGATGAAAATCAAAGTTCAAAACTCAAGAGAACGAAAAACAAAGTTAATAAAATTTAAAGGATAAAAAAATGTATTTTTCCAATTAATTATTTCATTAAATGAGCGTAAACTTTTTGTGAATGAATAAATAAGACAAGTTAACGTATTTTTTGTGGACTATGAAAATATTTTTAGAGAGTTTATTAATTTGACAATTACGAATACATTTTATTAGTATTATTTTAAATTGATATATTATGAAAAAATAATGATAAAAAATGTATCAATTTATTTTTATTATTTTTTTTGACTGTAAAAACTGTATCAATTTAAAATTAGGGTGCGACTACATACCCCAAATTTCTCTAAACATACCCCCATTAATAAATATACTCAATTTAAAATGAAAAAATAATTTAAAATATTAAACATACCTCATTTTTTACTAATATACCCTTTTTTTTATTTTTGACTTATTCTTCTTCTCTCTCATGTTCTAACTGCTATATATTCATGGAGTCCTCAAAACCATTCTACGACTCTACGCAGCTCTAAATTTTTATGTTGTCGATCAATTCATATTTTATCCACGTACACAATTTACAGATCAATTCAATCTCATTTTTTATGTTTTGTTAGTCACATCAAACTAATCTAAATTATATATTTTTATTATTTATTGATGAAATATTACTATGCAAAATAAATAATTAAAAGAGCATTTGCCTATTGTTGAAGAGCGCTGCGAAAAGAGTGACGTGGAAGAGGATGAACTGCCGTATTTTCTACGATGATACAGAAAAAATTGAAAATTATGAAATTTTGGAATGGAGAGAATGATGATTTTCAAGCGGAGAAAAAACTGCTCCCGTGAGATCTGAAGGAGCATGGAAAAGAAGACATGACGTTCATCTAGTGAATATTTTTAAAATTTTATTCGATTGCATAAAATGACAATGCAAAGTTTCAGTTCTTATAGCAGAAAAATAGCGACGCAAATTTGAAAAAGTGTATAACAGTTTAAACATGAGAAGAAGAATAAGTCAAAAAAAAAATATTAGTAAAAAAGGAGTATATTTAATATTTTAAATTATTTCTTTATTTTAAATTAAATATATTTATTAATGGGTATGTTTAGAGGAATTTAGGGTATGAATAGTCGCACCCTTAAAATTATTCGGGGGCGCTTGGTATGGAAATCCTTCAATGGTAATGGGAATTGAGATATAATTGTAGTAATTATAGTAGCAAATTAGAACAAATGAGATAGATAACATTGTTTTTCCTCCTAAATAAGGTAATCAACACCTCCATTTGATTACCCCCTCTTCACCTTGTAATCATCCTCCTCAATCAATCCCCAATATCACAACCAACATCTTTATTTTTTTTTCACTTTTTCCAAAATTGGAGCACAACACTATTGATATAACCACCATAAATACAAACACACATTCAACATATGTAGGACAAAAAAAATAAAATAAAATTCCATTCCTATTACTATTGAAGAATTTGAAACAAACGCCCCCTCATTTATTAATTGTTTAGGGAGGGTTAAGTATGAATAATATACTTAAATCATGCGACGTGCACGTGCCAACCTTTGTTGTCAAATCGTCCGGCCACACTGCCACAGGCAAAGCAGTATCGGATGCAGATCTGTCTTCCTAACAAAGTCTCGTGAACAGAAACGGAGCATAGCTTGCAAATTCCATTTATTCAATCAATTAGGGAGGGGAAATTGTTTCAGTAGACGAGGATGGCGGCTTTCATGTCGGTTTTAGAGTCCGATCTAAGGGCTCTTTCAGCTGAGTCTCGCCGCCGCTATCCCGCCATCAAAGACGCCGCCGAACATGCAATCTTGAAGGTCACTCTCTCTCGCTTTTTTCTTCACTTGATATTGCTTTCGTCCTTTACAGACGAATTGCAATTTTTTTGCTGGACTTGCCAAGAGTTGTGTCTAATTGCAAATATTATTTGGCGGTGGCAGAAAAATGCTGCATACTTAACATTTGAATGATGGTTTAGACCCATTACTGTTTCAGTATAAATTACGGGATTTTTCACAACTTAATTGAGAACTGTTTGATTTGAAATTCCAGCTTCGATCATTGGCGAGCCCTAGTGAGATTGCCCACAACGAGGACATTATAAGGATATTTGTTATGGCCTGCGAAGTAAAAAATGTTAAGCTAAGTGTGATTGGTCTGTCATGTCTGCAAAAGCTTATTTCGCATGATGCTATCGCCCCTTCCGCTTTGAAGGATATCCTACGCACTCTCAAGGAAGTAAGTTGGAAGTCATACAAGCTTCTCTGCTCATTTGCATGCCAAATATGCTTAATGCCTATTACCTGATTGATTCCGCCCCTATCTTTAAATATTTCTAGAAATTTACTGATATTTTCATGTTCATGAGAATGAATAAACTGTATGTTGGTTAGATGCAGCTACAGAAGACCGATATATTGGTTAGATGCAGCTAAAGAATGAATAAACTTCATTCCACACTAGTTATCTTACTTGTTGCCTAGTTGTTCTTGTAATGCAAGTTATGTAGGACAATGCTGATAAGGCTGTTCAGTATATACTTTTTGTCGTTTGCTTAGTTCAGTTCTCTATGACATCTATCCCTTGCTTTCTGATCTTTATCTGGAAAGAATAATCTTTTGATGTCTTTATATGAATCTTAGCTTCTTGGATCATCCCATTAGCTCATTGTTAAATCTATGCAAAGAGTTTGGCCAAAAATACAAATGTACCCCACATTGGATTGCTTACGTTGTAGCACGTTCTTGCTTTGTGAAATAAACTCAACTAGGCTAAGCCGCTAAGGTATCATTTTAACAATTATGATCCTATTCATTTTTAGCTCTTCAATGGTTTTAGAGCCAGATGAATTGGGTGTAGAAAACCACAACATTTATAACATTCTTGTTGTAATAGAAAACCAAAAGTGTACAAAATAGTATGTAATTTTATGTTGTTTTGGGGATGATTGTAGAGTTTGGGGTGCTGATTCTTCAAAGGTTTTTTCTGTTAGACCCTTCTTTAAATCATTGTAATCTGACTAAAATCTTGTCTTTTGTTCCATGAGTTAAATCCATATGGATGCCGGTCCCTAAGAAAATCCAGGTCCTTTTGTAGTTGACAGCCTTTGGAAAGTTAGCCACCTGTGATGTGGTTCAAAATCGTTTTCCTGACATGTCTCTTTCTGCAAGTCGGTGTGTTCTGTTCAGGGCCCTTCTGAGGATCTTAATGATCTAATTCTTCACTGCACATTTTCTAGGGAATTGTGGTGGAGGGTGATCTGCGAGTGAGTCTTCAGTGGGTCACTTTCCAGGCACTATTTTAGAGCTGATTCAAACGAATCTGGGGGGAACCATCAATAAGAAAGAAAAATTCTTGTAAAGGATAGCAGTCTCAGTTAATGTGTTGTTCATTTGGTTAGAAAGAATTCAAAGAGTTTTCTATGATAAGTGTGAATCAGTAGAGGTTATATGGGATCACACAGTAGGATTATGGTCTTTGAGTCATAATATGTTCAAGGGTTTGTTTTAGTCGGAATTTGTTAGGAATCGGGCTTTTGCTTAACAAAGTTTCAGTTTATCTGCTTGTAATATGTCTTTTATCTGTTTAGGGATCTCTCATCCCATATTCCATTTCTGGAAATAAAATCTTTGTTTCTTACCAAATAAAAATAAAAATTATATACTAGCTAGTAGCTGGACATCCTAATAGGCTAAACTATAATTTAAGAAGACATCTAACGAGGAAATATATACTATTGAATAAACAATTATAATCTAATATTGGGATTCTAGGTGAAATAGCTATGCCCAAAATTGAAAACGCTCTATTTAGTATAACTGTTGTGGTTAGATGTTCTGTACTTGTGGCTCCATGGCCATGGTCCTATATATGTTCTGTTACCTGTAGGTGGTGACGTGTCTTTAAAGTCAGAGTTCATTTTTGGTTCGAATCTCTATGTTGCCATCTTTATAATATTCCTGTACTCAAGTAATGTTCCTCCAAACTCTTCAGACACATTATACAACTGCATTTAAGTGTATCATCAAATAAGTGTGTGAAAACTTGAATGTGGTAGTATATGTCAAACTTGTGACATTAAGGCATGTCTTATGTCATGCTATGTGTTTGTCATTTACAATCGTCACAATCTACTTAAAACTAAGGATTAAATCATTTGGGCGAAACAGTGCTGTTACTTGCCAATAAGCACAATTTCTTCAGAACTCTGAAGCCTTGGTGGAAAATTTTAGTCATTACTCATTCGCAGTTCACATTTAATTTAGAGAGTTCATTTGCAACAAGAATGCACATCATAATTTGTTAAAGTGCCTTTTATATTTCCATAGTTGTTCTGTTGTTCATAAGTATCGATCTACGCCTTTTTTATTTGCTCAATTTGATGTATGTTACTGGGAGAAATGGAAATGCTGTTGAGATGGAAGTATGCTTGCTTTTCCTCTGTTTTCCTGGCCAGATTGTATTTAAAAGCAGTTCATAGTGTATGGGAAAATATTTTTCCGTGAGCTTCAAGCCATTTGATATAGATTCTTATAAGATTTTCTGGCTGTTTGATAGTTGTGAATCTATTGAGGAAATCTGGTGCTGCATTAACTACACAATTGCATTATGGTCTTTGAGTTTCAATGGCGATGTTTGTTTTGGGTTTTGAACACCAGGATTTGGATTTTGAAATTTAAAACCGGTTCTAGTTCAGAATTTTGAAAGCCAATTTTAATAAATAATCACTACCACACAATACACATGCTAACTGCTCAAAAACCAAAAAAAATAAAACACTCACCTTACTATTTATTAGGATTTCAAAGGCTCCTGATTTCAGAAAACTGATTTTTAAGAACCACTTAAAACCAACGGGAAAAAAAACATCACCAATAAACTTAAAGGAATGTCTCTGTTGGATTTTGCTTGGAATTGAGTTTTTGCTTTATAATGATTTAGGATAGCTTATCTGCTTTCTTGTTATCTTATTTTGTTTTGTAATTTTCCAAGGATCTCTCATCCTTTGTTCTTTTGCAAAGCAACAAAATATGTTGTTTCTTATTAAAAATAAATAAAAAATCTGTTGTTTCTCATTAAATCTGTTGTGACACTACCTTTTCTGTATGGTACTGGTCTTGTTAAGTTTTCATAAATGAGGTGTTCTCCAAACAAGGGTGTTGTTGTCTTCGACTCTTTGTATTATTTATTTTGGTTGTTTGATGGTGATGTGTTTCAGCAATCCGTCTGTTATTAGTTATGCTTATGTTTTCTTCACTCTCATAATAGAATGCATTGATATCTCACATTTCCTGAACTTTCTTTTCCAGCACGCTGAGATGGCAGATGAGAGCATTCAGCTTAAGTCCCTGCAAACTATTCTCATAATATTTCAATCTCGTCTACAGCCTGATAATGAGGTGAGACTCATTTGTTGTTGTTTATTCTAAAATTTCATGTCAGGTTTAACTTTTATAGTCTGATGAATGATAAATGAAGCATATCAGGAAGCCTTATGGTATCTATAGAATTAACATTTTTACCTGGAAGTTAAAGTTTGTGATGAAATATCAGTTGAGACAGCTGTTTATTTATGTAGTCCACAATGAAGTCCTCTGTTTAAGATATTGGGGAGTTTTCCTTCTCTTTTTGTTTCAGTATCCTAAGTTTCAAGCTTTTTCTCGTATCCCTATTTGTTGTCACTTGTCATAGAAAAATGTGTTTTACGTATTCTGCATATCATTTTGTACAATGATTCTCTCAAGCCAAAGATATTGAAGATTTTCTCATCAATGGATTATGAGATGATAAAACAATATTAGGTTTTATTATTTGTAAGTAATGGGCTTCCGTTCTTCATATGTAATTATCAGATAATTTTTATAATTTTATTGAGTTAAGCATATTATGGTTATCACTCTAATGTTCCTTACTTCATTTATAAAAAATGGAGTAAAGTGGAATAATTGGACTCGAATTTGAGGTCATTTTGGATGAAACCCTGTTTTCATATTTAAACTTGAAGTTCTTATGTGATGTTATGTTGTTTGACGTACATCATTCACATCTCGTCCGTGATGTCCTGTCTGATTTGGCTCAAATATGATGTTTTAGCTATTTTGTTGACTTTGTCCAGATAATTGATGTTATTAGATAGTGTTCAGAAAAATATACTCCATTTAGTTCTTGAAGTTACAATGGACAGAAATTGGCATAAGTTTTATGGACATGTCTGGTTAAGTACATCGTGTGTTGACTCTGTTCTAATTACAGGAGAACATGGCTAATGCTCTTGGTATTTGTCTCCGGCTCCTTGAAAATACTAGGTCATCTGACAGTGTGAGAAAGTAAGTAACTTCAGATTCCAGAATCATGTTAATACAAAGATTTTCTAATTCCCTGAAATCCATCTTTATTTTTGTATAAAAGAACTTACTGGAAGTGACTCGTAAAAAGGTTTCATTATAATATTTTTGGAATCTTGTCCAGTACGGCTGCCGCAACATTCAGACAAGCAGTAGCGTTGATATTTGATCATGTGGTTTGCGCAGAATCACTTCCCACTGGCAAATTTGGTTCCGGAGGATACATTTCTCGAACAAATTCTGTAACTAGTGATGTCAATCGCAACATAAAGCGCCTTGAGTATGTGAATTTATTCTTTTGGCTTATTTTCTACCGTAAATTGTCTATATTGTTCTTTTGCATCACATTGCATCCATCAACAAAATCACTTGTTTCTTGTGAAACAGTCTTTTGAACTATTATATTTATTATTATAGTAGCAAAGGAGTGCTTGACGTATAGTGTTATGTGGTGCTTATATAAGAATATACATTTGGGTTATGTTGTATACATTAATTAGTACCTGTTTTCAACTTCTACTAAAAGTATAGCACTTTTTTTTAAAGTTGGTAAGACCCAACTTTTTCAGAAAAAAATAAGTGCTTCTCACTATTTAGTAGTGATTGAAAACAGGCCCTTAGAATGCCGTTGTTCAGTGTCTGATTATATGATAATAACCATACACAACAGATTGTTGGAGTTGGAAGTTATTTCTGGAGGGCCGTCATTAAAGAGAGATACTCTTACAAAATCTGGGAAGCTTGGGCTTTGCTTACTTGAGGACTTGACTACTCTTGCTGCAGGTGGATCTGTATGTGCTAGATTTGAAACTATATATAAACCTTTTATGAATTTTCAGTATTGATGTCCATTAACCTTAACCAAAATATTCCTTTTTTAATAAGAGAAATCATTCTGTCAGCCATAAAATAGTAAACTTTATCTGTTTGGTTTTATGGTTTCAGGCTATCTGGTTACGTGTTGGTTCCATTCAGCGAACATTTGCGCTTGACATACTTGAGTAAGGAGTTTATCCTTAAAATTCATATCCTTGTGGATTTAGTAGGTGGAGCACAGGTCTCCTTTGATTAAATATCTCTTGGTGCATGTGAGTTAAAATGATAACCTCCAAAAGTTGCTAGGAGAATATGTATAGGGGTCATGGGAACACATTACGTTATATACATTCAGTCAACCATCTGAAGCTGTTGATTTGCTATAATATAGTAAAACTGATTGTTGTGGGTAAAAGGATGCAATTTCCAAAATTCCTGATAATCTTTTTTTCCAATTTTAATTTATTTTATGGCTTCTTACTGGGCCTGTTTTTGGTTCATCTGGAATACATAAATCTAACTCAGTTCATGTTTTTCTGACAGTAAAATTTAAGCCATGTAACATGCAACGCTTTTCCGGTTGTGTCTATTTGTTACCCTGTTATCGTTTGCAGTGTAAAAAATCAATTATCTTAAAAAAAATCAAGCTTTTACAGAATTAATGTTACTGAATGGATCAATTGGTGATATGTCCAGTAATTCGTTCTGTTATTCATCAATCTTATTTTTTTTTTAATGAATTATATGTATCTAGATAAACTTTATCCTCACAGAAAAGGAAATTTAGATATCCAGTGGTTTATATTTATTTGAATAGTGATTGAATATCAAGCGGCCATAGCAATTCATTGGAGATTTGTGTATATCAATTTTTAGATGTAATTTGTTAGTTGGAATTTCAAAAAGTTCTCCCTTCCTTTTGATGACTACAAGACAAGTTTTTATTGTTAGATTTCTTAACTGAGCTGGACATTGGCAAGCATAGGACTGGAGTTTTTTCTAGTCAAACTTAAAAATTATGAATAACTAATAACCTTGTCGTGATGGCATTTCAGGTTCATATTACCAAATTATGTTGTGCTCTTCAGGACCTTGATTCCTTTTGAACAGGTATAATGAAGTTTGTGTGGCAGAGATCTTGAACTTAGTGTCATATCTGTGCTTGTCTAATAGATAGTAACAAATTTATAGGTTTTGCGCCACCAAATATGCTCACTTCTCATGACATCACTTCGTACCAATTCTGAGGTGATCCTTTTGTTGATAATGCTTTTGGAGATCATGTTATTATGGACAAGTTCGCTGAGAGGTTTTCTAATGCATATCACTCCATCCCCTCCCCCCAATTTTTTACCCTATGCTGTCAGATTGAAGGCGAAGTCGGAGAGCCTTACTTTCGTCGCCTTGTTTTGCGCTGTGTTGCCCATATTATCAGACTTTATAGTTCATCCCTAATTACTGAATCTGAGGTAGTATTCCTTCTCCTTTCAAAGTCTGTTGTTGCATGATCTTCAGAAAATCAAAATTTACACTTTTGAACATACCTAGAGAACTCCCAGCCTGCTGTATGCTAGATTGCTAGGATTACCAAGAAAGATGGGAAATACTGGGTGAATTATGAATCATATATAGGAAAATCCCAAATCTCTTATGCCATAGCAAGAAAAATGCAGGCAGGGTTGCTGGTAGTAGATTCTGATGTGGTCATAGACTCATAGTGAATATAGATGAGGAAAAGGCTAAAAACTAAAATAAAGTGCAGAGACGAGGCAGCAGCGAAGGATGCATGTTAGAAATCAATTCTCTAGGGAAAAATCCTAGGGTGCTGATGCTGTGCCAAAATTAGGAGGAACTGAATCTACTTTTTTTTCATTAGGAGGAATTGAATCTGCTTTTTTTTCAATTAAAAATTGAGTTACGACAGGCATACAAATACACACATACCCACAGTGATCTAAAGCTGAAAAACGGAAACCTAAGGTTCACTTGAATTATGGAAAATATCTCACAATTCCAGGATATATCAGTGTCTCCTAACAATCTGTACTTCAACTAAAATGTATATAGCTGTTATGCATCTCAACATGTAGTAACAACTTAGAACCAAGTTTAGTTGATGGTGGCTATAGGGAGTAGAGTCGCATGTCTATAGTGAAGTAAATGTTACTGATGATTGTAATTTTCCGAAATATATCTGTTACATACTTTATTGAAAGAAGAAAACTATGCAACTTATTAAAGCCGAAGGGTCCAATTTCATCAACCTAATCAATCATGATCATTAAGCAATTCACTTGAAGTGGCTAGTTTCATCTTTGTCTTGAACCACTTAACATATGTTAGTTTGACAGTTGGCACCGACATCTCTTTAGGCTTCACATGCCCATAAGATCTCCAGAAAGAGACTACTACACTAATAATAACATGCATTTTTAACAAACTCATCCCTGTTGTTTCTTATGCATGTCTGCTAATATTATACATACATTTTTTTATTTTATTTAATAGGTGTTTCTCAGTATGTTAGTGCGAGTTATAGCTCTTGATCTACCGCTGTGGCATCGCATTCTTGTCCTTGAAATCTTGAGGGTAATACCTACCAGTCCAACAAATACCAAGAGAAAGTATCGCTTTTTGGTCATGCAGTGTCAGCTAATTATTTGGAGTTTCTGTGATTTCAGGGTTTCTGTGTGGAAGCACGCACCTTGCGCATTCTTTTTCAGAATTTTGACCTGTAAGGGGATAATGCACACACATATATGTATCGTTGTTAAGTAATATATAATTACATTGGAGGACTATAAAAGTAGACTGAATCAAACGTTTAGGAGATTACTATCATGATATGCATAAACGTATTTTTAGGTATTATTTTATTTCGTGTTCAAGAGGTACACACCTCTTGTACACCTTACGCCTCGAACGACTATGGCACAAATTTTTCCTTGCAGAAGTTGCAGTAATAAAAGAAGATTGCATTACAATAGTTTTACAGTTCGTGAATAGTTGGGGCAAATAAAGTATGAGGCTGGGTTTGGCTTGTTTTTTAGTTTAATACCTCCATTTTTCTACTGTAGAAAACGAATGAGGTTTTCCTTTTTTGGTTTCTTTTGTTACTGTTGTAGTTTGTATATTTAAGGTGCCTAAATTGGATTTCAGGCATCCCAACAACTCCAATATCGTTGAGGGCATGGTAAAGGCTCTTGCTCGAGTTGTTTCCACTGTGCATGTAAGTGATTTTATTCATTGATTTGTATTTTTGGTATGAGATGTTTTGGCCACTTTTATTTCTAGATCATGATTCCTCTGTTCTCTTAGAGCTGCAGAATTTTGTTTGTCAAGTCAGTGTTTTAGGCTATTTTAGTTCTGGATTTTAACAATTTGGATTTGGATTTGGATTTTGAAGTTTAAAAACATTCTAGTTTGGGATCTTAAAATCTGGTTTTTATAGACCTAATACTACACCCTATTACTAACCTATAAAATCTATTAATCAATACCAGTATAACAATTATTATCCTATTATCTTCTCGCCAACACCATTTACTTTTACACAATGATTAGACATAAAATTTAATCCTATTCTAATTCAAAACCCAGAACAAAAATAGATTTTAAAATCCCTTAGACTACAAAAATCCCTGGATTCCAAAACTCAATTTTTAAAATTCACTTAAAACCCAAAACAAACATATAGTCATATACCCTTAGGGCTTTCTATGTTAAAGTGATCCCGCTCTGGATGAATTCTGTTTCATTTTTCCCTTCGTTTGTTATTCTGTTATATGTTAGGTTTGCTTTTAATTAGTCCTTCATGATGCCTGCTTTCACTGTCTTCTCTTGTTAGAAAATTATATGTTTATGTGGCAAATTTAGTGTTGATGATTTCTTGTAATATGCTTATAGTACATGGAAACTGGCGAGGAGAGCCTTGCAGCTGTTGCTGGGATGTTTAGCAGTAAAGCCAAAGGTACTATATGCACTTTTAGACCTCCTGGAAAAAAAGAAGAATCATAATGCTCTGACTAAAGGGAAGGGAACTGGGAGTTTGGGACACAGTATTTTTGTTCGTATTTGGACATTTATGTTTGCTATCTGATTAGTTCCGTGTTTAAATGCTTCATTTACATGTTTTCAACTTTTAATTATGAGATCAATTTTGTATACCAGTTCGTGTCTGTAAGTGCATCCTGAAGATTATGATGATCGAGACATAGAATTTGGTTATTCAACTTGGATCATCATTTGGAATCTATATATTAGATATCGTTATTGCATGACATCTGTAGTCAGATTTTGTGACTGGAGTTACTGTGTGCTTGTTTGTCTGTGTCATGATGGTAATAGACATGACATCAAAAGTAATTCATCAGCAGTATTACCTTTACCTGGAATAACTTACATTTAATGTTCTTTCACTGTCTATTACTATTAGAGAGTTAGCCCATTTAAATTTTCTGTCTTCTGCTGTACTTATTAGCTTATAAGTACATAAATTGATTAAAACATATTTTTAGTTGTTGGTGAACAATAAGTTTGATCCTTTATTAAAAGATGAAACTTACAGCTTATAAAAATTTCAACGAGTTAGGGTCAGTACTCCTTGTAATTTTCTAAATCTCAAAGGTTGTTAGTTGCGAAGATGCTACCTATATTTGTTACTTTATTTTTCTCCTAGATTGTCGCTTTTAATTATTAGTTATCTTGATTGTGAATGACAGTGTCGCGTGACATGTTGAGCATGATATCGTGTCAGGTATTGAGTGGAGCTTAGATACTGATGCATCAAATGCTACTGTCTTGGCTGCTAGTGAAGCACATGCCATTACTTTGGCAATTGAGGGTTTGTTGGGAGTTGTTTTTGCTGTTGCGACTTTGACTGATGAGGCAGTGGATGATGGCGAGGTAAGATATAGGACAGCGTGAACTGCAGGTCTCCTGGTTCATTCACATCTATTTTAAGAAGTGCCTTTGTGAACCTGATCCTTGTTTTTCTGTATCCCATCTTTGTGTCTTCAGCTTGAGTCCCCCAGATGTGATACTGATCCTCCCACAAAGTGCACTGGGATAACTGCGACAGTTTGTTTGGCGATGGTTGATTCGATGTGGTTAACAATACTAGATGCTCTGTCCCTCATTTTGATGAAGTAGGTTGGAAGTTTTTCCTTGAGTCGTATTGTTATTAATAAATTAAAGTCTTGGTTAATTACAAATATTACTAAGTTATAGTCTGCCTAAAACCCATTGAGAAGTTACAAACCCCTTCACCTAATGGATGTACAGAACTTCAACAACCCCCGCTTTCATGCCTATATCATATATGCAGATCTATATACATGCTTACTAAGAAAGGTTAGGATGGGCTCGTGTGGGGTGATGTGGCTGCAGAGAGACATGGGTGGATTTGGGTGGGAAGTTTAGTTAACATTTGGGCTTGGATACTAAAGAAGAATAGGTCCTCTGCGAATCCGGGTTCACGTGAACTCTTTTTTTTTTTTTTTTTCAAGTGTCACAGTTATAAAAAATGCTGGATTTTTAATCAGTGACACTTAAAATGTCCAACTGTGATAGTGAGTATGCATAACAATGGTAATATATTTGCTCAACAGTGATACTTGAAGAAAAAAGTTAATGTGAACGCGAATTCAAATTACTTTCTTCACTAAAGAATATGAACACTTTTTATATTCTCTTGAATTTCTAATGTATTTCCCTTTCTAATTATGGAATAAAAGATATCTAACTCTGTTAGAATTTAATTAGTATTATTATTATTTAAATATTTATATTTATCTAATTCAAAATATTTAGTTCTATTAATTCATAAGACTTGAAAGTATTCTCTGATTTTACAATTTGGTAGCTCATTTTTAGTGAATTTGATATATTTGTTTTGATATCTATTATTAAAATTTTAATGTGTAAACCTGTCGATAATTAACTATTTTGTTTTCCTTTTTCTGTTTAATAATTACATAGTTACTTTGTTCTGAATCCATTAAATTACAATTTTTTTGACTTTTATGTGAATATATTGCAAATTTACTAGTTCATTCCTTTTTTTTTTTGTATAGTTGAATGTTTTTGCATTATTTTTATTTTATGGAATTTTGTTGTGAATTTTTATGATGACAAGAAATATAAATGAAAAGAAACTTTCTCAGAATCTTTTGCTTTTTGTGTGAATTTAGAAAAAAAAAAATTCTTAATTGTGCTGATAACAAATGTTAGAGTTCCAACCTTGACCACCCATACAATCCCATCTGTAGGAGTTTATCGTAAGATAAAGAAGGAACTTTGAAAAGTTAGGAAAAAAAAGTGTGTGGGGGGGGATGAGGATTCACTCTTGTAGGCGGTGTACAGAAACATGACCATTGCACCCTTGTTATCAATCATTACATATACAGCTTATTGACAACTGACAATATTGTTAGAAAAAAGTATTGCATACAATATTTCTGGGTCAAGCTAGGATTGTCACATACTCTTTTGGCTTGTGTAATAATTTTTGCCACAGCTGCTAGGGACATGCAATTTGTAGGATTTATACAAGTCTTGATGGTGTTTGTAATTTCAAAATTTAAGGAGGCTACTTTTGTAAATATAAACCTCAAGGGTGGTTTTTATAGTTATCCTAAAATCTAAGCTTTATGTGTATCGTCACAGGTCTCAGGGAGAGGCCATCATATTGGAGATATTGAAAGGTTACCAGGCTTTTACACAGGTAAATTATATTCCTTGCAAGATTTTATATCTTTGGTTCGCATAAACCCTTACTCTTTTTCTCCTTGTATTCCACGAAGGAAAACCTTCTCGTTGTGTCGTATCTCCAATCTTACCTTGCCTGAATGTTGGTGCTGTTCATGCTATTATTTATAGAATACTGTCTGCGGTGCCACAGGATCCGATGCTGAACATTACTCTTTTTTCCTTTTACAGGCATGTGGAGTTCTTCGCGCTGTAGAACCTTTAAATTCTTTTCTTGCATCACTTTGCAAGTTCACAATCTATATTCCAAATGAAGCAGAAAAGAGGAGGTATATCTACTGAGAAACTTGGACAACTTTTCTGTCAGTCGCATTTACTTATAATCCTTCATATCCTGTCCAGAGCATCATGATTTCTGAATTTACTTCAAAGTTTATAAATTGATATATAACTTTCTTGATGGGTGTGCTTCGATTTTGGTCTTAGCTTGTGTATGTTTAGGCCCAAAGTTCGTTAGTTACATGGCACCACATTTTTTGTTTCCTCAACTTTCTTGCCGAATTATATGTCAACTTGCATTGTTTTCCCAGTTACCAACAAATAATTTTGTGATGTGACGTCTGTGCCGCAAGCCCCTTTACATGAAAAGAAGTGTTGAGAAACAATGAAGATCACATACTCTACTGTAAATTTTGAATGAAAGTGAAGTGCTAAAAAAACTGATATCCAACCGATGTAGCAGCTCAACAATTATCCTATAAAACCTTGTTGAAATTATCGAACCTGAATTTGGTGATACTGGTTGGCTGAAAAGAAAAGGCTTTGTTTCTAATGCTTGAAAAGTATTCAACTTCATCTGATTTATCACCCTCCTGGTAAGGTGAGTGGCCAATTTTCCCTTTAAACTTCCTGGCATATATGGTTTATTGCTAAATTCTCAAGCTCAGAGGCAAAACTGCCTGGGAATAACTTCCATCCAAACTGAAGTCACAGATCTGAAGGCTTCGAATAGTGCCCTCAAGGTCAGCCTCAGATCTGTAGATCCTGAATTCCGTTTTCAGAGCCATCATAATTGAGCTAATTCTGTAAGAAGATCTCCTACGCTTTTGCTGAATGAAAAAAATTTCAGTTGTTGCAACTGATTAATGTCTTTTGTAGAAAGCATAATTAAAGATGTGAGATTGTTCAAGGCTCCCAAGTGCAGGAAAATGGTATAAATGATATGCTGTAATTACCACCTTAGTGCTATATACTATTCAGATAAACCAAAATATGAGGTGAAATTGACTAGATATGAAATCTAGAAGATGAATCACTTCAGAATAGATTCAGCTGAACATAAGATAAGAAGTTTATTGTATTGATATTTGAGTTCTGCGTCCATAATATTTCTACTCCAATTTTTGGTGGATCATTCTTTATATTTAAGCTCTGGAAAACGAAAACTAGATTGATTTACAGCAATGGTGAGTATAACTGCTGAAGCCATATATGTGTGTGTTCTTTGTTTCCTAAGAACAGCTGTCCTGCTATTTAATTTACTGTATGGATACAAATTTCCTTGTTTCCTTGTTTCCTTGCTCTTGGTCTTTTGGGTGACAGTAATCAGTTGACAGATCATTACTAATTCAGCTAAAGATCAAATTTACCTGACAGATCATTACTATTTCAGCTAAAGATCAAATTTACCTTTCAATGATCAGCAAATGCCAATTAATATTGCCCTTGGCTCGATATTGCGTCTCTCTAGCTTTGACGGGGCAGCTTTTAATGTAATTTGAACTTTCTTTCTTAACTGATGCCAAGCATTATGAAACATCCAAATGAACTCCAGATTTTATGTAATTTGTTGTGTTTTCTGTTGTTTTATGTGTGATCTAGCATACATCTCTGTAGTTTTCTGTGTGATCTAGCTTACTTGTCTGTGTTAAATATATAGTTGATCATTGACTTGCAAATGTCTTCTTTGCAGTGTAATATTGTCTCCTAGTTCAAAGCGGGCAGAACAACTAGTTGATCAGAGGGAAAGCATTGTTCTTACTCCAAAAAATGTGCAGGTATTTTTTATTGGTTCTGTTACTTATAGTGAATACTAGTGTTGTGCATGAAACAACTGCATTCATACGACTGGTTATGTTACTTGTATTTAAATAACTGACCTCGTCATTTTTCTATATTCATAATTATACTGTACAGGCCTTGAGGACTCTTTTCAACATAGCTAACAGATTGCAGAATGTATTGGGTCCTTCATGGGTTTTGGTATGTTAACTTTTTATCAACTTATAACTTTTGTTAATTCTCTCATTCTAATAGTTGTTTTTTGCATTGCAATTTGGAGGTTTTGGAAACTCTCTCCGCTCTGGACCGAGCAATTCATTCCCCACATGCAACAACCCAGGTAATATAAAAAAACATGCTGCAACAACCCAGGTTATTTTGTGGTGAATATTGTCTTTGTATTATCAACGATTTAACACTAGGACTCCAATTTGCTTTGCTCTACCAACAAACCACTATAAACACTCAGCCATCTAATACTGCTTAGGTTTCAGTGTAATCAAATTAACCCTGTTAATAAGGACTATTTTGTGTTGATTCCCTTTTTGTTGAGTATGCCGTTTCAATATTAAAAAACAAACAAAAGCATTATGATCGTGGCCCTTGATTTCTGAAAACAAGCACACAGCCTTTAATTTCTTACTCTTAAGCATGAAAAAATGTTTTATTTTTATATCTTTTACGTATTACTTCTGACAGAGGCGTGCTTTCATTATGTCGTCATGGAATCACCAGAATTTTCACTGTCAAATGGATGAATCCCTACCCTTCGGGGATTTTGATTTAATATGGAAATTGAGTTACCCATGTTGCTAGTAATTTTTAGGAATAGGATATGATTTTATTATAGCCGATGTTTGCCATCATCCCATCCTTATACATTCAGTTGCTTCTGTTTCTTGTTTTCTGCAATAGTTCTGAACATTTAACTCCTACAGTAAGACAAGTTATAAATTGTTACTCCCTCCGTCCAATTTTAGAATGTATGAATCCTTTTACAGAGGTTTTAAGGAATATTGATTGTTTATGTGTAAAGTAGATGAATGAAGTAAAAAGTGAAGGGTATTGTTAGAAAGTGCTGATCCATTTATAAATAAAGTCATTAAAGTGATTTGTTCATGAATAAAGTCAATGGCAATTTAAGTACTTACAGAGATGTTTTGGAAGGTGAAGATACAGTTATGGGGTATTGCTTTTTCCATTTTGGTATATACATTTTAAGTTTGGACAATCATAAAAGAATATAGACATTCTATGTTTGGACGGAGGAAGTATATACTTACAAAGCTGTTGAAGAATTTTATAAAAGATTGGATACTAAGGCATGATGATGGAATCATGGAAAGATAGAAGAGGTATTTTATGACATTTTTAATGATGTCAAATGAGCCAATTAGCGAGTTTGGTGATGCTGGCATATTAGAAATCTTACCTTCGTTTTAGTAACCAATATATTTTTATTATATTTAGAAAGATAAGTACAAAGATAGGATCCATGACAAGCATACTCACTGAAAAAACATTGAATAGATAGAAAAGGCCTAAGAATATGAGGTTGAATTTTCTTTGAAGAATGGCGAGTCCGAGTATAATAGGTTTTGTTTTTCTGTGAACTTCAAATTTTGGAGATAAAAATGTGTTGAATAAATTTACAAATCTATAGCCTCAAGACAGGTAATGCTCTATGAATCAGAGTGATGGGACTGAATATGAGCTTGACAAAAAAGGACGGTAGCAATTATGTGAACGTTGTGATGGACGCAGACTCAAAAGTGAAGTTAACCAAAAAAGTTCAGTAACTTGTTTGTTTCTCATTTGCAAGATTGGGGTCTAGCTCTGCAATGTTTTAGTCAGTCTTTGAATAGTTTTCTGTAGACGGATTATCCCCTAATTGCAATTTATTTCATTTAATTGATAAAATACATTGGTTATTGTAATAAACCATTATATTGCTGAAGTGGATGTTCGGACACACTAGATTAGATAGAATAAGTAATGAATGCATCAGAAGGAAGGTGGGGGTGGCCTCAAAAAAAGAGAATTGCACAGTGCTTCTAACGTGGTTTTTACATGTGCCTCGGAGAGCTTTAGATAAACGAGTTCAATGATGAGAAATTTAAGAATTTTTACTCAAATAAAAATTTGTTAGTGAAGCCATAAGAAACCTGAAAAAAGAGACATGTATTTGATTATAACAAGAGCATGTGCGAGGTCAAACTCGAGAGGGATAATTCATATTACAGACCCACATAGTGATGAAATGGTTTAGTTTTAATATGAGACCAAGCTGCACTAAATTATTGCATTCTATCAGGATAACTTTTGTAATTTTTCAGTCCTCAAAATTATTTGTTGTCCATGTGAAGTATTTAAATTGTCTTTCATCATTGAAGCCACAATTCTATGACTTAGCTGCTACAGTATTGTAGTTTAGTCATTTCTTTTAGCCTTTATAAAGTCCTCTTTGCTGGTGGCCAGTCATCAAATTTGGTCTTTTAACTTCATAGGAGGTTTCCACAGCTGTTCCAATGCTAACGAGAGATTATTCTGGACAATACAGTGATTTTAGTATCCTCTCCTCACTGAATTCTCAGGTAAGTTTCATATGTTCTTCTATTTTGCTCAAATTTCGGGGTAAAATTACACTGATTGTGCACATTTGATCTTCCTTGGCCTAAAATAGCTGTTTGAGAGCTCAGCGCTGATGCATATATCCGCTGTTCAATCACTTCTTTCTGCACTGCGACAGCTGTCACGCCAATCTATGGAAGCAACTGTGAATAGCAATGGGCAGGCATCAAATCAAAAAATTGGAAGTATTAGTTTTTCTGTGGAGAGAATACTATCAATCCTCACCAATAATCTGCATAGTATGTCCTTAAACCAGTTTCACATCTTGCAGTTTTTTCATATTTAAATTTTAACCAATCTGTGGATGTTGCTAATGAACTAAACTGCATGTCTGCTGCCGTACTTCTTCCAGCTTACACATAACTTATATGAAGATGGTGTTAATACACTATTGTTGCATTTCATATTTTACTTCACTGATATCTTGGTTTCCGTTCTATTTATCTAATAGGTGATGGATGAATCATCTTTCATTCTTGTTTTGTATTGTGCATCCACGGTGATTGAAGAACTCTGCAGTGGTTACAACAGTGAATCTGAGATTTAATATATTTGTGAGGAGAGATAAGCCACTGCATATATTTCTTCCTGATGCTCATGGAAAATTAACAGAGACACCTAAAAGTCATCTTTGGAATCATAATAGTTTTCATAGAGTTTGTATTTCCTATATGAGCTAAACAATTTTCTTTTCACATAACCAAAAGATTAGAATGGACTAGGGCAAGCAATCTTATCCTGTTTTCATGAAATGCAACACAGTTCTGTTATTTCAAGCTTGAGTTGATTAACAGAATGATCATAACTTGGTTGCGTGCTGTTTACTTTTTTTTTAAACAGTATTCAACAGTATCCTTGTTTTATTTTAATTGAAACACTGAATCAAGAAATAGTTATTTCTGCCCAAAATCTTAAGCTAGAAATCAAATACAAATTAAATGACGCCTTGTATTTCAGTTGAAACCTGGTCTGAACTTGAAATATTTTGTAATTCATGTGTTGCCTGTCTCCTTCAGCAACCTTCTTTGGATAGAACTGTTTGGGTACATCTGTGTTAAGACCACCAGATTATTGTGTTTTCTGTGCTTTTGACAGGGGTGGAGCCATTATGGGATGATGTAGCCGGTCATTTCCTCGAGGTAATCCAATTATCCATATTATTTTATATAGTGCACCTATAATTATTGTAACATCTGCACAATGCTTTACAGCTTGCTGATAGTTCAAACCCAAAACTACAATCGCTGGCCCTTGGTGCGTTGGATAAGTCCATATGTGCTGTCTTAGGTTCCAATCACTTTCAGGAGAATACCTCATCAAAACCTCTTGATGCACCAAATGATGTGAGATTTTTTTATTTCCCAGTCTTCTTTTTTGATTAGATTGGTCTTCAATGGTGGTAATTGACATATATTGCATTTCGAATCCTCTGAAAGCTAATAGACCTATCGAAGTTGAGATCACTGGAATGTGCTGTCATCTCTCCGTTAAATGATCTTTATTCTTCATCCCAAAGTTTTGATGTTCGTGCTGGGTCTTTGAAAATCCTTCTGCATGTTTTGGAGGTAATTTTCAGTCATCCATTTGATAATTTTTCCCTGTTTCGTGGCTACTTTGCCTTGTTTGTCTGACTGGTCAATTTATCAGAGGCATGGCGAGAAGTTACGCTACAGTTGGCCAGACATTCTTGCAATGTTAAGGTGCTTCTCTTGCGTTGTCTTTGATTTCCTTTTCTGATGATTTAAACTACTCAATATATTGTTCTATCCCTATTTCAGGTCTATAGCCCATGCATCAGAGAAGGATCTCATCACACTTGGCTTCCAGGTGAGATGAAAAAATCAAGAGCTCTGATGTTATTTATTACACTTAGTTCATTAACTTATTGTACATTTGTGTATCTTGGTTTGATTATCTTATAACAAATGAGGATTTCGTACTGACAATGTGCACATCTGGCACATAGTTGTCCAGTTAATATAAAATACCCTAAAGACCTGGTTGTGTCGGGACAATTTGTGTTCTGTTTCTTCACTAGTTGTCCTCCGGTGTTTGATTTGAACTCATTGTTTCTAATGCATGTGCCCACACAATGTGATATCTGGTGATTGCAAAAGAACTATTTATGACATGCTAATAGATTGTGAACAAGTTGGTAAAATCATGAAAGTTGCTATCATCTCACAAACAAATTATTACTAAAAAATCTTACCTATTTTGTTTTATGAATTGTTTTCCACTAAGATAACCTCAATAATATCAAGTTGAAACTACTACCTCCATACTTATGCTTAGTATTACTATATGGGCACTACTGGTTCTTAAAGTACTGAACGAGTTTCAAGTAGTTGGTTATGGAATCCATGGCTCTATTTAATATGATGTTAGATATTTTGCTACTCCCTCCGTCCCCCAAATTTATTCCTAATTGTGTGGGCACGGGTTTTAAGAAAAATGAGATAAAGTAAATAAAGTAAGGGTATTGTGAAATAATTTTGGGGTCCACTAGAGAACAAAGTGATTGTTTTGTGAGTGTGATAATAAAATAATATTTTCTAAAAGAGGAATGTGATTAAATTTGGGGGTCGGAGGGAGTATTATTTTTTGGGTTCCAAAAGTAGTTTTGATTCAATATATCAATTAACGAAAGAAATATAATAAAAAGGTTCCATTGTATGGCTAAACAAGTGGTAGACGAAGATATCTGATTATTTTGCGTGAGAGTCAACTGAAACTGACTTTAACATTTATTCCCCTGTTTGGCTGTTTTGAGCTTTGCCAATACCAAGTTTTTATTTTGTCCCTTAGCAAAATTTTGATTTAGAAAAACATATTTTCTCTTAAAATAACACTCTTTTCTTGAGAATCAAAGTTTTTATTTTCTTTTTCTCATTGGTTAAGTGTTTTGCATTAACATTACCCCGATTATAACAGGAGTTGGTGGAATCATGTAATTTGTTATGATAATATTATTTTGTAATGTAATTGGTATCAGCAATTTGATTTCTGATACATGGTACATTTGAGGAAGCATAGGTATCATCTGACTTTCTTTGGTTGGCTGATCATGATAATATTAGCTAATGTGATTGGATAACTTTCAATCTGGTGAATATTAAATTTTCTGATGCTTACTTCTAGAAGTTTAATCAAGATGATGCATCCATTTTACTTTGTATGCATCACTTTTCTGTTGGAGTTTAATATATTTCTTCTGCTTCTAACTGTTGATATTATGCTAGATGATTGAATGATAATCCTGCACATGTCTACATTGTGTGCATCACTTTACCTTGGAGTTTAATATATGTCTTTTACTTCTAAATGTTGATATTTTATTAGATAAATGAATGATATTCCTGCTCATGTCATCATTTTACTCTAATAAAGTTCCTTCTTTTAGAGCCTTCGAGTGATAATGAATGATGGGCTGCCTACCATACCTGCTAACTGGCTTCATGAGTAAGAGCTTTTGTTCCTCCTTTATTCCTGTTCTTTAATTTCATCGCTTGATTTTATGGGAAGGCAAATTTTCATATTTTTTCTCTTATTAGTAGATTATGAGAGATAGAAAAGTGAAAAATATCCTCATAGCTAGAGCCCAGAGGAACAGGATCATTACCCTTAACCCTGAGTCTGAGACTGTAAATAAAGTTTCAGTATTAGATATCTATCATCAGGTATTATTTGGTCAATGTTACTCTTCCTTTTTGGTTTGGTAGTATGCAAATTGGACGTGGAAGAAAAGACTGATTCTGGGAGGATATCCACCTTGGTTATAGACCAAAGCAGTTACTTTTTTAGTATTACGATCTTTCTTTTGTCCAATTTATTCTTCAGTTACTCTTATCTTTCTCATTCAAATTTCAGAGTTCGATTTTTTCATTCTGTAGAAGAACTATAGCTGTAGCTCATTTTTACTGTTCATCAGCCTCTTGGCGTTCTCTGTTATGCCAATCCATATGGAAAGCAGATATGCATTTCAGGATTAAGACCTTGAAGTGTGTGTTATTTAATGAAAGGCTGAGCATCTGTTATATGTTGCAAACCAACAAACCTTATCTACTTGCTCTCCTTGTCATGTCGTATAAAACTACAAGAAATAATCATGACCTTCGTTTTCTGAGTTTCCTTTGTTTGATGGTTAGTCTTTGATTATTGAACGAGAGACTAGGAAGTCCCTTTTCGGGAAGTGAGATCTTAATGCAGTTTGTATGGCTTCAAGAAAGAAAGGAGACTATGTTTTGAACGTCAACGTGAACATATCTGTAGGAGCAACTAAAATGTCGCTCTCATTTTCTAGGTTTGGTTTAAGGCAGTTGATCTGTTTTCTGGCTTACCTACGGAGTGATTGACATGCAATTATCTCAAATCCCTCTGTATAACGTAGTTGATGAGGAGTCTTAAAATAATAATATTGTCTTTATGTACCATATTTTGTTTACCAGTTAACCCAATCAATAACAGCCTCTGTAAGCCCTTAGCATGTGTAATTTTGATCTCGAAACCCTATTTCATAATGTTATCATTTGTAAACTTATATTTCAGTCATCTATCCTGTTCAATGTTTCATCAGATTCTTGTTGAAATTATCTTGCATTTACAATGCTACCAGTTTTTAGGAACACTTGAGGAAATTTGAGACAATTCTGATTTTGAGTCTATTTTCTGCAGTCTGAGTGATCTCTTTGAACTTTACCAGAGCTTTTAAATAATGCTAAGTCTTTGTCATTCTGTTTTTTTTTTTTACGGAACATCACCTGGTTTTTTTTACATAACATCACCTCAATGGTTCTGCAGATGTATAGATGTAACTGGGGCATACAGTATTCAGAAGACCGAGTTGAATATAAGTCTGACAGCTATAGGTTTATTGTGGACGGCTACAGACTTCATTGTGAAAGGGCTTGTGCGTTGGAATCAAGAAGAATTTGAAACAGGTTCTGTTTATTTTACAACTCCTGGTATCTTTTTTGTTGTATACTGCTGATATACACGTGAGGTAAGTGTTTGCTCTGGGTTGCAGATCCAAGAAATGATGAAAGGAAAGAAGAGCCAGTTCCTAATTCTGATGAGGAAGTTACTGATGTCATGAACTTATTAAATACTGTTGAACGTGACAAGTTGCTCTTTTCTGTTTTCTCTTTACTTCATAAGATGGGAGCTGATGAGAGACCGGAGGTATTTCCCTTTCTTTTCTTTTTTCAAAAGTAGCAGAAGCTTAATATAAAATTCTTTTCTATGTTAAAGTGACTTGAGAATACATCTTCTGCAAATCAAACTAAAGTTGCTTGAATTTTGTGTAATTACTCAGCAACCAAAATACTGCTACTCTAATTCCTAATGATCAAACATATATCTCGTTTGTGTTAGTTATTTTTCTTCCCATCACCATAAATTTCACCTTTTCTGTGTTTCTTCATCATCCTGATCATTCTGTAGCGTATATTTAAGTTGAAGATGTGGTAAAATTTTTAACATCATTGATTGAACATGATGCACATGCATATATATGAGATACCTCGCATTTCTGCAGTGTATTTGTGACTTGTTTTACAAGAAACGCCTACAGATATACACAACTGTCTCTGCATCAACATTGTGGAACTATATTCTTTTCACAAACATTTATTGCATGTGAGAATTTTATTGATTTAAATGAAATGTGGAATGGGTATATGCTTAAAACAAAGGCCTTGAACCGTGATTGCCTTCCTATAAATTATAAGAACCCTGCACCATAGATATGTTTGGTCAAAGCTAGTTATGTAATTCAGAAAGTGCTCTAAGATAAATAGTGCTTAGTTTCTTAATAAAATTTAATAACCTTTTCTTGAACTTTAGTAGAACAACTGATTTAATTTTGCTAGTCGTGGCAGGTGCTTTAATACTGAGATAAATTTTGCTAAAAAGGTAGGGTACAAAGAATACTTCTGAGAATGCTAGATGGTATCACTTGAATGTCACATAGATCTACAACAATTTTTCCATTTATTTGACAGGCAGTATGTTTATTGAAATAATGTGGGGATTAGTCATGTGATCAGGCCAATAGGTCACTGGAAAGACTTGGCTATACACTTTTATAAGAATACCAACCAGAACAGTGACCATCTGTGATTCTGGTTTTTTTGCGCTGCCAAATTACGTTGATTTTGGAGTCTTTGTATCCCAACATTTGTTCCCAATCACTGCTTCATAGCTTGCTACCTGTCCCGTCTTTTGCATGCCTTGATTTCTTGTAATGGTTGCAATAGATATTATTCATATTTTCCTGTCTTGGAACTCTTGGCATGTTCGCTTTCTGTTGCGATATCCCACATCGGTCCGGTCCACTTATGTACTCTTCCACATTTTCATGTTGATATTTTGACAATCCATCGCTTTTTCATACCGGACATCCAAGTATGACAAACTCAGGGTGGCAACCCATACAAGGCTCACTTCCCGGGTAGAAAACCCCCTTGGCCCAAATCTGAAAAAGATACCACTGTTCTCCTTACAAGCTTGGAGGTTTGATAGCATCAAGATGACGTGGAAACATCTGGGTTTTGATTAATTAAAAATGCTACATATAGACTTACACAATAATCTTGTACTGTTAAAAGGAAAAATATCCAATGCATCATATAGAGTAACACAGTGCAACAGCGTGTTCCTGAGTCCTGACAGAAAGGATTTAGTTGACTTCCTTAAGAAATGATTTTCCTATAACCAGGCAGCCTAAATTACCTAGTAGCTTTTCATCACCACTATTTGCTGAACAAATGGGCTAGAGTGAGATTGAAGAATCAGTTCTATTTCTGGTAGTATAGTGAAAGTGGAATTCTGACTGAGGAATCAGTTTGCGCGCCTTGAATCTCTTTTTACTTGATTCTTTGTTTCTTTTATTAATCTTTTTATGCAACCTTTAATCCTCGGGTTGATGGATCATTTTATGCATCCTTTTATTAATCTTTTTATGCAACCAGCTACTTGCTTGTTAGATATGTATCCTAACATCACCTAAATTTCTTGTTGACTTATCTCATGACAAGGATTCTTGTGACTGCTCCTACTCTTTAAGGTTATATTCTCCCACAACTGATTTTTCCTTTTTCAATTTTTTTTAGGTTCGGAACTCAGCAATAAGGATGCTTTTCCAAACTCTTGGAAGTCATGGACAGAAGCTTTCAAAAAAAATGTGGGAAGATTGTCTCTGGAATTATGTTTTCCCTACATTGGATCACGCATCTCACTTGGTAAGATCGATGTCTTTTGGAATTACCTGAATCTTCCTGTTTTCGTTTGTTGACTGAAAAAGATTCTTTTTTTTTTAGGCTGCAACCTCGTCAAAGGATGAATGGCAAGGCAAAGAACTTGGAACTCGCAAAGGAAAAGCAGTGCATATGCTTATACATCACAGGTATTATGCATTTATGTTTGCTTTAGAATTGGAATGTTTGTTTTCATTTCAACTCAATAAATAATTCAATCCGTTATCTTGATTAAAAAAAATGCAGTCGAAATACAGCTCAAAAGCAATGGGATGAGACACTTGCGCTGATGCTGAGTGGAATTGCCCGGATTTTACGATCCTTTTTCCCATTTCTTAGAAGTTTAAGAAACTTTGAGTCTGGTACATGTTGACTTTGTCTTATTGCACATTTTGATAGCTTACTACTTTCATAATTCAAAAAATATAAAATTTCTCTTGAATATCAGGATGGGAATCTTTGCTCGTCTTTATCAAGAATAGCATCTTTAATGGTAGTAAAGAGGTTGCTCTTGCAGCAATTAATTGTTTGCAGTCTATTGTAGTTTCTCATTCTCCAAAGGTACGACCTAATTATTTTTGTTTGCCCTGCCAGTTTCTTGCAATAAATTATGCAGATTCCAGCCTCCCTGGGTGGCTTATTTTTGGCAATTTTATTGTTTCTGGCCCTGTAAAAGTGTAAATGCTTGTCTTTTCGTCTCATTTTCCATCCTTATCAATCAGGGAAACGTTCCTATAACATACATTAGGTCGGTACTTGATATTTATGAAGCTGTTCTACAAGAATCTCGAGACAGCAGTGATCACGTCACAGGCAAGGTGAAGCAGGAGATTTTGCATGGTCTTGGTACTAAAATTTACCCTATTTCAGTTTATTTATCCTTTAATGTCTGAAATTCTCTCCTAAAATTATTGGAGTATGTTGTGTATGTTCTAATACTATATGGTTTGCAATGATACTGTTTTGGCAGGAGAACTATATTCACAGGCTCAAGGGATGTTCGACATGGACATGTATAAACAGTTGATAGCGGTTGTAGATACAGCAATTAGAGAAGCCAAGATAAACAATAATACCTTCGAAGCAGATTATGTAAATATCTTTCCATTACTACTCTATCCCCTCTTCTTACACACCTCCACGGATCAAACATTAAATTCATCAAGGTTTTCTCATTATTATTGGGCTAACCATTTGCTGAATTTCTGCATATTGCTATCTGCAACTTCTTTGGAAGATATTTTGAATATCATGTACCATGTGCATGTAGAAGTTATTTGACTTGTCTAAATTTGACTAGTGAGTTGATTAGAACATCGGGAAGCTCTATAAAACCTACAACTCATCTAGCTTGTTAATGTGTTTGTTTAAGTAACACTGGGTTTCGTCCTACAGGGTCATGTGCCACCTGTGCAACGGACTATACTTGAAATTTTACCATTAATACGGCCAGCACCGCACCTTAGTTCGATGTGGAATCCCCTCCTTATGAATTTATTGCATTATCTCCCAACAGCAAATACCTTGTTAGATGACAATGAGAAAGATGCCAGTCTTGTTGGTAATACTAATCCAGTTCCTGGTTAGACCTGCTATTTACAGATATTGTAGTTGCAAAAATTAAAATATGATAGGTTTGGTAATGTTTTATGCCTGATGTGATTTTCTTCTACAGCAGAAAAGAAAGGAGATGGGTTGATCCAAAACAACACATATAGTATATTTGCGGAGAAGCTTGTACCTGTGATTGTTGATATCTTTCTGCAAGCTCCACTTATAGAAAAGTATAATGTTTTCCCCGATGTAATTCAAAGTCTTGGAAGGTGAGAATATTCTGTAAGATGATTAATGATTTACTTTTCAATATTTAATAGAACTCTGCATCTTTTGAATTTTTTTTAACCAGGATTCTGGTTATTCTATATAAAGTTGTGTAGAGTTAGAACTTAAAAGTAATTGATGCTAAAAGATTAGGATTAACTGTGTGACCTTTTAACATCACCATTCCCTTAAAAAAAAAATTTACAACTATCTTATGGGTTTTATATTATTGGTCTCTTTAGGTGTATGACAACAAGAAGGGATGACCCTGATGGCACACTTTGGAGGCTAGCTGTTGATGGCTTTCAACGCATTCTGATTGATGATGTTAGAAAACTGAACCCAGCACTGGGAACAGATTTAGCAATAACCAAATCATCAAGGACTCATGTCTGGAAAGAAGTGGCTGATGTGTATGAACTCTTTTTAGTGGGGCACTGTGGCCGTGCCTTACATTCGAACAAACTATCTGCAGCAGCTCGTGTGAACGATGAGTCTCTTGAGATGAACATTTTAGACACTCTGGGAGATAATATCCTTAGATCAGATACTAATTTACCTCTTGATGTAAGTTACTAAACACTTTCATCTGAATCTTCAATATATTGTTTACTTAAATCTTCTTTACGTGGAAAATTATTATGACATGTATCCAACGCTAATTATTGATCATTTTGATAATTTTTTTTTTCTCCTCCTATAATTCATATGGCAAGGAGATGACCTAGAGTACTTAATTGACATCAGGCTTACCAACATACCTGAAAATGTTCATTCTATTTTTCTATTTTGCACGAAGCTATCATTAGATCCCTCATTGTTACACTTTTATTTTCTGATTTCATTTTAGGGGGCGTTTGGTATAATTGTAAGGAATGGAAAGAGTATAGAAATGTAATGGATATAGAATGAAAGTCATAGTTCTCAAATAGCTGAACTATGGTAGATTTCTTAGTTTTTAGGAATCAAAGTCATAGTGGAGTCATTCCAAACACACACTATGACTTTGATTACCATTACTCACCTTTCAAAGGTGCTAACCAAACACCCTTACTTATAATTGGTATTATCTGTCTGGAAGTTCTCTCCTTAAGAGCAATTGCATTCTAATTCCTCTGGAGTAGTCCTGTTGATGGGTATACTTCTTTTGCACTACCATTAATATATGTAAATTTCAGTTTATTCTATTGCAAGCTGCTTGATTTTATTGCTTTTATCTTTCTAGCATCCATATTTTACTTTTGCTTACTCAAAGAAAATTTTACTCCCAGATCCTTTGTGCACATGCTCCCACGAATTTTGCATTGTATTACAACTAATAAGATGCTGTATTCACAGATTCTTCAAAGGCTAATTTCCACCCTTGATCGATGTGCATCACGTACTTGCTCCTTGCCTCTCGAAACTGTTGAACTTATGCCTTCTCACTGCAGCAGATTTTCTTTGACATGTTTGCAGAAGCTATTTGGTTTGACCAGGTAATTTGAAACCTATACTTAACCTTAAACTGCTATACCTGATGAACGATTTTCTGTACAATATTTCACCCTCATATCTTTACTTCCAGCTATGAAAATGGTGATTGGAATCTGGCAAGATCTGAAGTAAGCAAAATCTCGATCATGATACTGATGTCCAGATGTGACTTCATATTAAGAAAATTCTTGTCTGATGAAAATGACTTGGGTATGTGATCAGAACTTATTATCTTTACGCCTTCTGCAAGTATGTTGTTTGAGTTTCTTCATTACTTGTACAGGTGAGCGTTCCTTGCCTACAGCAAGAGTAGAAGAAGTTATATTTGTACTTCAAGAGCTTGCCAGTCTTAGAATTCACCCGGAAACAGCATATTGTCTTCCTTTACATCCCCACTTAAAGGTGGGTGTCTCAGCGGAGAGTCAGAGCAGACATTCTCATTTGCTTGTTCTGCTTCCATCGTTTTGTGAACTTGTCATATCAAGGTAAGGAAAATAAATTTGGATATGGATGTGTTGGGGTAAAGATTGTATTTTATCCTTTTAATTTCACCAATATTAATTTTAGTTCGCTAATTTTCAACTTTGAAAATATCCCCTTAAGTTATAAAATTCTAAAATTCAATTCTTTTCCGTCCTTTTACCACCTAAAATAGGTTAACAAAAATAAGGGGTGAATTTCAAATTAAAAAAGTTAGCGGACTAAAATCAAAATTGGTGCAAGTTAAAAGGATTAAGATAACATTTACCCGAATGTGTTGTATTGTGAGCGTCTTCTAAGTGACAATATTTCCTTCCATGCACTTTTCGTGAAGCTAAATTACTTTGCAAACTGACCACAAGCTGAATATAATGATGGAGAGAATGGGAATTCTGTAGATTTTGTGCGATAAGAATTAAAGTTTTGTTTGGTTATGCAAACAATTTCACTATAGCTTTTAATTTCCACAAGAGGGTTGCCAGAATGGCATATTGAAAATTTTAGAACTGCTCAGTTACATATTAGCTGAACTTAGTCGAAATGTTTAGGGTTTACAAGGCACAACACTAATACCGTATAATAATTATCAATAAACAGTAGTTTATGGTAGCCTTGACAGAGGTGACATAACTTTGACGTGAGAAATAAGTGGAAGATTTGAAAGCATTTTCGTTATCTGTCTGTGAGTTTCTGAAAAACAGATAGTTCCCAAAAGTAGTAATTTCATTCGTGTTATGTAAGATAGTATGAATGTTCATTTGATTGGTTGTGTGCTCTGTTAAAAAATTGTCTGAAGATGTTTGTTTGGACAGGGAATCCAGGGTCAGAGAGCTTGTACAAGTGTTACTTCGACTGATCGCAGCAGAGTTAGGCTTGCAAAATATCAATCTAAATATTAGTTAAACAGTTGTCTACTCCATATTATTGTAGGAGAGGAATTTTTCTGTTTTCCTCCATATACATATCAGATATTACTTGTGTGACATTACATATGAGGAATCCGAATTGTATTTGTTAGCCTAGCCATTATTTCCTCCTGTATTTTTAATAGCTAATTCACATGGTTTTCATTGTGTAACCATTTTCCTAACATATATATATATATATATATATATATATATATATATATATATATATATATCAGCCTCTTTTAACTTGTTAATTTTTGGGTAATTGTCTCTCAAGTACTTACATTCCTAAACTCACATCATTTCTCTTACTTACTGCCCAATTCCAAAAAGCACCCCTAGGCCTTAGGCTGCACACTAGCCTTTCTCTATCCTCTCTCATCTGCAACATTTTCCATTTTTTCTCTCTTTAATTTTGATCCCCTCTCTCTTCTCTCCACTTTATCATCTATTTTTTCTCTACTCTCTTCTCTCTCCCTTCACTCTATTTTTATTTTATATTTTTGTTATTTATGGTATTGAAAGATGTGCTTTTTTATTTAATTTTATTAAAAGATGATCTTGGAAAATTTACATTAACAATTAGATTTTTTAAATAAATTTTATCAAAAAATATATACATACCACTAATCTTCACTTAAAAAAAATTAAAGACAATAGAATAATTGTAAGTTCCAAAAAAAAAAATCAAATATTTTGTAACTATAAGTTCAAATCTATTAATAATAAAGTTCCAAAAAAAAAGTTCAAATATTTCGTAACTATAAGTTCAAATCCATTAATCATTAAAGTTCATTTATAAATTTGCCCCAATAATATTTTTTGCTCAGTTTTTTAAATGCAAAATAAATTGCATTAAATTTTACATTAATGTTTATAAGTGCAATAGAAAAAGTAAAATTCAAATCAAGTAATTATTAAGTTCAGTTTTATAGCAATATCCATAAGTGAATAAAAGAGTTCAAATCATATCTTCAACACATATAATTATAACAAAATGAACGAGACTAGAGCCACAAATAGTCCAACAACAAAAAAATCTGAAAAATCAATTAAATCATCAAAAAGTCATTATAATAAATTCACATTCATCCTCACATGTAACAACAATTTTTTTTTGAAAAATCAATTGAAATTTGAAAAAAAAAACAAAAAAAGCCAAAAATTAATTAAAATTTTCGATGGTAGTAGATCGATGGTTCTTCTCATAATATGAAGGCAAAGGGCCGTCAGGCAAGGCAACGACCAAGGGGTCAGATCACGGTGGTAGAGCCTGATATGGAGGCTTTGATGTTTGAAGCTCTGATTCCGGCGAGAATCGGAGGTTGTGCGAAGCCCTGCGGTGATTACCAAGGAAGTTTTGAATGGCTTTATAGCGGTTGCGTTACCAAGGAAGTTTTTTCGGCGGACCTCGACGTGACGGCCAAGCCCTGCGGCTACTGCAAGTCCACGGTAGTGCTTCTTATGCCGCCTCGAATTGGCCTTCATTTGCATCGGCGGCCACGCCAAGGTGTGAGAGAGAATGCATTTTCAAAGGAGGAGATAGGAGAGAATAGTGGGAGGTTTTTTGTGAGAGAGATGAGAGAGAAAATGAATGGTTTATTTGTGTGTAATATAACAAAGAGGGTGACAATTTCTGTGGTTCGCTAGTGGTGTTAATTCTCACTCCACACTACTCTACCCTACTCTAGTAATACTTTAATAATTAATATATGACTTTTGGAACTAGGGAGTAAGAAGAGATTTTTGGGTGGGTTGACAGTATAAAGCACTTGACTATAGTAGTTGAGAGTAAACGACCCTTAATTTTTTTAAATTATTTATTTTTTACTTCATGTGGTATTTACCCACTACAACCAGCCTACTTCTCTGACTATTCAGCTCAGATGACTTCTTCTGATAATGAAGGAGATTTTTGCGCTTTTAGTTCCATTGGACATGAATTATTTTAGGATTGACCCTAAATAATTTATAATTGCTCTCGTATGATTTTTATTTTTTTTGCACATGTAGTTTTAAATGTTACAAAATTTGTAGATTGATTTTAAAAATTGTTATAAAATTTGCAAATTTAGTTCCAAATTTTGGGGATCAAATTTGTAAATTTTGTAATATTTGGGACTACAAGTGCAAAAATAAATCTTATAGGACCAATAGTGAAGTGTTTGAAATCAATTCTGAAATAATATATGTTCTGTGGGACAAAAAAAAAAACTCAACAATGAACACTATGGAAATAAGTTACTAGAAATACTTCAGCAAAACACCCTACGTTTTTTCTTCTTTTATTTTTCTCAGTAAATAAAGTTTTATTTATGGATCCCGGGATTGGAGTACAAGTAATACTCCATACCCCCAAAACTAAGTTTTACATAAACTTTTAAAAATCCCCAACAAACCTGATAATAAAATTGTTTTGAACAATTATTTCAAGTACAACAATTTTTTGAATTTTGCATCCACCCCTAATGGAAATGCTCCTACTTTTTCGCTTAACTGACAATTGTAATATTAAGTTGAAAATATCTCACTCTTTTGGCGAAAACTTGAAACTAGTTGTGTTCAAACACATTTGGATGGAGATGAAATAATTTCCTTCTCAGCAAAATATACATTTATTTTTATTATGAATTTATATATTTACTATTATCACGGAGCGAGGAATAAAAGTAGCCAAGTTTATTGGATGGAGACAGAGAAAGAGAGAGATTTGTCATGACAAATTAAGGGACATATAATAAAATGATTGAACCCCCTTGAAACGTGGACCGTCTCTCGTTTTCTCACCACCCACGCCCTTGTATGTATATATATGAGCTAAAAGCTAATTAAAAAGAAATTAAGAAGAATCAAATTATGTAACCACCTTCAAATTAATTAATTAATTAATTAAGATAAATAGTTAATTAATTGATAATGGAGGGTGGAAGGATTAAGATTTGGTTTATTGTTGTTGCAGCGATGGTGCTAATGAGCAGGTGCAGCGCTCAGCCTCCGCCCGATAATGATTGCATGAAACAATGCATCACCGAATGTGCTAACACAGGAGGAACCATGTGCGTCGTCAGCTGCTCCTTCCAATGCAAATGTACATATATACCCCTCTCTCTCTCTCTACAACTCTCTCTCTCTCTGCATGTGTTCTTACGTATATGCATGTTTGCTGAAATTTCGACCCAAATCCGTACTAAATGGGTTTGGAACTGTTTTGGATTTTTTTAACACTCGATCAGGTATACATTGATACTCAAATCTAAGGTTAAATGCAGAAGGGGTCCCACAAACAAATATATAATTAATTGCGTAAGCAATAATTTTGTTAACGAGTGGGTATTATGTGTGTAATACACACGCAAATAGAATTCGTGTGGAACAATTTGATCCAACTCAAATTATTAATAAATGGATAGTTTGGATCATATCACATTCTGAATCAAATCAAAATTGATACATATAAATTCTATTTTCCATGTGTAGTTCACGTATAATAATTTGCCATTGTTAACAATAAAAGTCCTTTTGCATTAACGATATGTTTTTTTTTTTAAATGTGGGATCACTTTTGCAATTAAAATACACATAAAAAAAGACCATTTTTGAGGTTTAGAAAATGCTATTAGAAAGTTTAATAAATAGGTTTATAAATTAAGTGATTATTTATGGAAAATATGTTATATATATATTTTTCATATATATTCTTTTTATTTATAAATAAATCTCATAATATTTTATAATATTTTTTGATATATTATATTAAATTACGTAAGAAAAAGTAAATATATTTTTTATAGATAGGGGAGTAATTTTTACATATAATAGTATAAAAAAAATTGTGTTTAGAGGGGCAGAGGCAATCATCATGCTCTATCCTGATACCTGATGAATATTTAATGAGTGAGTCTTGTGTGAGATGGTTTTATATTGTTATTAATTAATAAAGAATTATTATTTTTGAACAATAATAAAGTTTTAATAAAATATAATAATATTTTTGCTAAAAGTAACTATAATATTTTATTAAAATTTTATTTACTTTTTAAAAATGGTGGCTTTCTATTAGTAAATGACAAATCTCATGTCATGATACGATGTCATATAAAAAAACTTAATACTTAATTAATCTAGCTATGTAATTTTTTTTTGTACATAAATTATTGAGAAAACACACAAAACTAATCAAATTTAATAGGATAAAAAATATTTGCTCAAAGAAATTGACAAAATAGTTGGCATACATGTTGACACAAGCCAACTATTTTTCCAACATTTTGGAAAAAATAAATTCGAAAGTAGAGGGAAAAAAAATTGGCCCCTCCATTTGAGACAAAATTATACTCCCTCCGCCCCACTATAAGTAACTCATGTTGCCATTTTCGTTCGTACCACTATATGTTGCTCATTTGCTTTTTTACCTTTTATGGAAACTACTATTAACTTCTTTATTATTATTTTCAATATTTTTTACACTATTTCCATTACTTTTTCACTTTTCTCCATCACATCACTTATACTTTTTCACTTTTACCTTAATTCGTGTGCCCAAAAGGTGCGAGCGACATATAGAAGGACGGATGTAGTATTATTTTTAATAATTATTTATAATAACTTTTAGTAGAAAAATACATTCTCTTTAGTGATATTAAACAATGTTTTTGACAATTAAAAATAACACCCTTCGTACTCTTTAATTTATATTTTATAGTAAAAATAATTTGTATTCTTCAACTCGTGTAGTAAAAAAAAAAAAAACTAATATTTCATAATTAAACTACTCATACCCTTTAAAATAATTTATGTATAATTATTTTCACACTATATTACTTAATTTTGATTAATTGAATTGATGGCTTAGTCTTGTATGCATCAGTTACACCGTGCAACTCAAGTTCATTTTTAAAAAGTTACACAAAATACTATTTAAAAGTGTACCTTTAATGGTGTAACTTTTTAGTAATAATTTGTGTATTTTTTCAATAATAAATTGTATAACTTTTTAAAAATGAACTTGAGGTGCTCGGTGTAACTGGTGTACAAGAGATTTACTCTTGATTGATATACATAAGTTGAAATTAAACCAGTCGCATAACTAACTTATTTTTTTATCGTGTGTAAATTGAAGGGCCTTTCGCAGACGCAGCAGCGTTTGAAGATTTTGAAGCAGAAGCTCAGAAGCATCACATTGGCCATGCTTGAGAAAAGCAAGCTAGTGCATATATATATATAGAACTTGTATGTATATCGCTCGACTATATGCATATGAATTATAGGAAAACATGCATTTATATATAATAGATAGTTGATGATGAATTTGATAGTTTCTGTTTTCAGCATTGACCTTGTAATCTCATTAACCTTTTGTTGGATAATCGGTTTTAACTTCTTTAAATCAATTAAGTGTGCATTTTAATTGCTTATTTGATGAGAGTATGAGAAATTTTATCAGAGAATTAAATAAATAGTGTGTAGATGAAGAGGATTTATGTAAACTGGCACTGGAAAGTTGAGGCGCGAGTTGGACTCGTACTCCGTAAAGACGTTATAGTTTGTTTCGTACATTGGTGCAATTTGTCTCATGGTCACCATCTTCAAAATATAATGACTTTAGAGTCTTCTGTCTGTTGTACTACGAAACCAAAACTATCGGCGAATTAGAAATAATCGTATTCGAAATTTTAGGATGTGACTATAATGCAACACTACATTTCTAGTATTCCTGCACTTGATATCATTGTTGCATGTTGAGTGACACTGTGGGAGGATTTATTTCTAAACTTTCAAATATTGGCAGGTAATGGATGTAACTCTTCACCGTTAAGTTTATTTTTCAAAAGTCACAAGTTTTAGAAATAGAAAATTATTCATCAAAATTTATCTCTTTAATTTAAAAAGATACAACCTTTAGAATATAATTATTTTCACTAAAAGATATGATATGTTACGTCTATTTTAGTTACAACATTTTATTATTATCACTATAAATACATTTGTTAATGCAAATATCCATATATTAAATTACATTAATTTCTCATTCACCATAATTTGATTTTGAGAAATCGAATCAACCAAATATATTTACGCAAAATGGATAATTAAATCGTTATTTAATATTTAATTAAAATATAGTCAAACCCATTATTTACAACAATCTCCCACATGAATGAAATTTAATGCATATGTGATTAGGTTGCATATTTTGATGGAACTATTGACATTTTGAGATGAATTTGTGGATTTATTAGTTAATTGGATGAGAATTCATTTAAAGATTGGACAAATTGATTAACACTTGATTTATTTTGTTTTAAGGAGAAATTGTTGATAAATGAGCATTGGAAAACACAATTAAAATGAGAGTCAAATCTTGTGAAGAATGAAGATAAATTAGAGCAAGACTTGGTTTGAGATAACAAGAAGATGAAGTTTTACATGCTGCTCGAGCACTCGTGGTCGAGCAGATATGCATGATCATGCACCAGCTCATCAAAGTGTCATACGGCTTTTCAAAATCGTGCTCGACCAAGGAGGATCCTCGAGCAATGTTGCTCAATCGTGTTGCCTTAAGGATTTTACGAAATAAATGGAGAGGGAGAGTTGTGCTCGAGCACATTTACTCGAGCAACGTTGCACGATCGAGCACGATGGAATCTTTTTATCAATTTTTTGCTAATCTAAGGACACATGGAATGATCCTATGAAGGATATAAAAGCCTCAAGAATTGATTTGCCTCATAGAATTCGGGATTGGGAGAAGTGGAGAGCAAGAAATAGGGTTTTGAACATTTTCTCTTGGGCAATTTTCATGTTTTTCACTATCAAACTTCCATAGGTTAGCTTAGCTTTCATAGATTAAGTTATAATTTCAGTTTTATTTCAAAGTTCAAGCAAGAATTGGAGTGGGCTATGGATTTACATCAATTTTGAGTTCTCATTTATAATCTAGAGGTGATATTTTCTACTGTTGCAATTTAATTTGTAGTTTAAGCATGGGCTTTGTTGATTTAGTATTTATTTCATTTTGTTTTGTGTTATTAGCCATGGGCTAATCCTTTAATGCTTTGGGTGTTGGAATTGCAATGGAGATTGATGTAACTATGGTTTGATTGTTTTGAATTTGCTATGTGTCTATTGCTTCTATTATGGTGTTTATCTTGATTGGATTGATTGAATGAATTTAGTATCTCTTAGTTAATGAGTATGTGCTTCAATGAGAGTTAAATATTTACTTTATTGACTTTGTAGGGAAAGACTGTTTGATTAATTTGATTCTTCTAATAATCTACTACACCGAGAGGGGGTAGATGCCTTAGACTACCTATAATAGACACTAAGTTCTTTAATTGGTGATTAGAGCATTTAGTGATAGGAGAATTGTAGAGATTAGTAATGTTAACCGTGTTGAACCTCTCTATTATTCACTACCCTAGTAACTAGTTAAGTTACTTGATCACCCAAGCCTCAAAAGGGACCGGTCTTCAATTGTTAAGTGGTAGCCTCTAGTTACTTACAAGAACATAATAAAGGATAGATTGATTGAGTCGTAAGAAACATTGATCGAAATTGTAAGGAAAACACCCGAAGTACATTTCTCACCTTGCACTTCTACACGAAGTTAGATTGTCTTGTTTCCAAGTTGCTTTCGAATTGCTCTTAATTTAATTGATTTTATTGTTTAATCTTGCATGCTAGTAGTTATAAACCAGACTCGTCACTATAATGCTTATGACAACATATGATTTTGAGGATGCATAGTTATCCTAGGTCGATAATACTTGCTCTACTACAATTACCCATCCGCTTTTGGGTAGATTTGCTTGAGTTTATAAATTGTGCAAAAATGCAAAAAAAGTCAGTGACCGCTCGGAAACCCCCCAGACCACTCGCGATGTTCGTTTACCATTTCGACCCGATTTTTCATTCGCTTTGAGGGTATTTTGGGTATTCAGCCCAGGGACATATAAATACATCATGAGACACGAAATTAGATCATTCTCCATTAGGTTTTAGAACTCTTAAACAATTTGAATTCTTGTTCTTGAATTTAGGATTTCTTGAGATTATTTTCTTTCTATTTTCTTTGATTTCTTGAACGAGAGAGATTTTATGTTGGATTGAACGTACTTTCAGATTTATTGAAGATTAATTTCAATTTCATCCTAGGATTTATGCAAGTTCTTGTTTCAATTATTTCAGGTAATATCATTCTACTTATTAATTTATGTTATCTGTGATGATTCCTTTTGTATCAATTATTTATGTTCCCCATCAGCCATGTGTTAATCCTCTAATGTTTTAGGTGAAGGAAGATATGAGTTAGTAACAATCGCTTTCTTTAATTTCTTAAGTGAAGACATTCTAATGAGAGAACTCTTTTTAGTAGGTCAATGAGACACTTAAAACTTTGTTCCCAAAGATTAATATTTAAATCCTCATCACAACACATGAAAATTGAGTGAGAAAAGTAAGAATATTCAATTGTTAGTACTAATTTATAGGTTTGAGAGTTAACGTATCAAAGACATTGAGAGATGCATGATTATAGAGAAAAAGACTACTAGGGTGTTGATGTATAAATTAGAGTTTATAGTTCGATAAGGTAGTAGTGTCTTGTTCATTCATTAGATGACCTTTATGACAGAAATTTTATGAAGTTGATTGTGAATTGTGATTGACACATAACAAAATTCACTCGAAGCTTATCACCAATCATTCACACATTTGTTTTAGTTAGTAATTTCTTGATTCTGCTTATTTAGTTCTTTTGATTTTCTATCTCAATCGGTAAGTCTTTAGAAAATCAAACTTGCAATTTCATTTTTATTTGTTTCATTCGAAGAGTTCACACTATAATAGGATTAAAATTGTCTTCAATGATATCCCTCTTTGGTCAATTCTTCTACTCACTATTATATATACTTGTAGGAAGTGCATTTGTGTGCGAATACAAATCATTAATCAGTGAATAGTAATAAATCGAGGAGTTCTACTACGTGCTACCAAATACGCGTAATAGAAATAAAAAAAATTCTTATCTCACCAATCAAACAAGACCTTATTATACATTAGTTATTTGGTAAAGAAAAAAAAAAGAAATGAATAGAAAGAAATAGAGTTGATCTCTTGTGAACTCGAGTTCATATGAACTCGTATTACTGTAATATATAATCACTATCACTATTCAGGTATACTATTACTGTTGTAAATATATACTTAATTTTTTAAATAGTATTAATGTATATATATATATAATAATTGTGAATATATATAATAATGATAGCATATACAAATGACAATGATAATTGATACGTGATATCGGATTCAAACAATTTTTTTGTCAAAGAAGTAAAGAAATAGTTGGGCCCACCTTTCTCTCTCCTATATTAAACCCTACCCTAAAATCTCAGCACTGGTAAACCGCTACTCCCGCCGGAGAAAACCATGTCTTTTGTTGAAGAATCCGATGTCGGAATTCTCTGCTACATCTCGCCGCTCCCTGGATTCAGTGGGATTCTCAAGCTTAGGTTTCTCCCTTGTAAATTGTGCTTTTTACTGTGTAAATGCATTTTTAGTTCTTCACATTGCATGCCCACTTATTCTAGGAATTTGAGAAGTAAATTGAATTTGGGGTGCGATTGGTTATGTATCTATTGATTATTTCTTTGCCGCTTGTCTACTTGACTTGAAAATGCATATCCACTTACAATTGGCTTTTCATTTGAGGGCTCTCAAAAGTTTTACAGAATGAAAGTTTCAAAATCTGTAGAAGATTTTTGATTTGATGGAGGTCTTCAGTAATAATAATAAATGTCTGAGTAGCGATACAATTGCTGCTATTGTGCCGAATGAGCTTATATTTCTGGTGGAGTAATTTAAATGAATGGAATGTAGTGGAGATAATCAACTTAAGAATGTTGTTGGTTTACAATAATTTGTTGATACAAGGGAAATACATGAATATGATCTCTGTCTCGACGTGAACCAAGGGTAAAATACATAAGCCTTGATCAACATGGATGATGATTTCAATTTTCAAATAATGTAATAATTCATGTAAACATGTAACCTTCATACGTATTTTATTTATTTAAATTTATATAACTGCATATCAATCATAACTTACAAAAGACAAATACTTGAATACTTTAAGACGTTGTTCCCTTATGAATTTGTATTAAGATGCAAGAGGTCAACTGCATAGAATCACCCTCCCCCTGGGGGCAGGTTTTGTGATCATAAATAGGTCCTAGCCTGGTGTCTTTAATGCTATACAACCTTTTAGTGTATCCAAACCCCAGCTATTCGTCATTTACAATTATGCTATACTCATTTGCCTATTAGAGCTTGATGCATGTGTGTGTTTTTTGGATAATATATACACACTTCACCGATACTTAGACATGGGATATAAATATGATCATGAAATGTCCCTAGGGTTAGGCAATTGGTGAGGAGGTGACAAAGGGACCTTCTTGTCCTGGGTTCTAATCCCCACTGTTGCACCTATCTTGATGTCTCCCATGCTTAGGCATTTCCAATTCATTTTAGGCCTTCTCTCCTTCCATGTTAATTTGAGTTTATGATATTTATGCTCTACTTTTTGTACTGGAGTATCTAAAGGTCTCCAGTACTAGTGTGAAAACTATTCTCTCATTTTCTCGTTTATTAGGGCAATCCCTATTTTCTTTCTAATTTTATTATTCCATTTTATCTAGCGTGTCAGGACATCCATCTCAACATTCTCATTTATGTTGCCCTCTTTTTTTGTTCATGGACCTAAAACTTTGATTCTATTGAGCATCACTAGCTTTACACCCTTTACTTATAAGTATACTAGGAAAATAAATCATCTTTTTCTTTTTGTGGTTGGCTGTTTGGTCAAACTAGTTGAAAAATACTGCCAGTTGAAGGCTTCACAAGTTCATCTTCGATGAATAGCGTGCTGGTTTAATGATTGGTCAAGCTGTAGCTTCTGGTTTATGTATGGTAGTCTTGAGCAGTCATATAGTAATGCTAATTGTGGAATTAACATCAGGGAAACAAATAAAAGGATTCCAGTCAGTGCATTTGCAAAGAAAACCATTTTTTGTTGCTCTTTGCAACTTTCAGTTAAGTGACTTCGCTGAAGTGCTTATGTTTTGCTGTTTTTCAGATATTCAGATTTCATTGTAAATGAAGTGGCCTTGGATGGAGATGTTGTTCATTTAACCTCTCTGGAGGCTCCGCCAGAGGTGTGCAGTTAGTACTTAGTCATCTCCTGATGAAATTTTGGTCTATAATTGTCGTCAAACATGTAATAATGTGGTATACTAACTCATATATTTGATCTGATAGATTGCTGATGAAAAGAAGGAAAGTATAGCTGATCTAATTAACAAGGATTATGCCACTGAGATAGAATCTTTTAGAGCTCTTGCCGGTGATTCTGGTGCTGAGAGTTTGAAAAAGTTTATTGATCAAATTGGCTCAGGAGTTACTAGCAATGACGAATCTATTGTTCTTTCTCCAAGCTCCGACAAATCCTATCGAACGGTAGTCTGAACAAACTCTGCCATGTTTTGTACTTATTAGGTTTGACTTATCATTCTGCTTCTTCATGAAACATAATTGATTTTCAGGCTGTTCACAACTTCTTCAAGGAGAGACTGAAATTTCTTGTTACTGACACAGTTGATGGGCCAGATTCTTTATCAAAGTGTATTCGTGTGCGCTTGAATTCAGGAAGTAATAAAGGTGGTGGAAGGAACTCCAGGAAGAGAAAGGATCGAGGTGATAAAAAATATGATAGTAGAGGCTCTGATAATTGGCCAGAGCACATTGGCAAGTTTCTTAGGTGATGCCTCCTTTATCCATTTTCTTTTACTTTAATGCGCATTACATCTTTTCCATCCTGTCATAATTTAACCAAAATCCCCTGTGAAAATACTGGAAATTGGGCATCGCAGGGTATGAAAGTATTGTATGAAAATTATGTAACTAAGCCAAAATAGTGACATGCCAAGAATAATTTTTGGGAGATGTCTTTGGGTGCTCAAAGGAATATTGGGCTTGAATTTGTTTCAATATTTTGTACTTTTGCTACTATTCCAGAGAGGGATGTGTTAATGGTGGAGACACCTGGGATATGGCATTAACGTTTCTCAGATTTAAAATGCAATTATATTTTTATTCACCCTTGTTCATTCATCATCTCCCTGTGTTAATACGAGATTTGACTGTTGACATTTAAAAGAATTTAGGGTGCATGCTAGTCTTACATTATATCGACAAGTATCTCCTATTCCTTGTGATGCTGGAAGTTAAGAAGTCCCTCCCACCATGTTAAATAAGTATCTTTTTGAGTTTTCTTTTTGAAAGGGCATTACCCCTGGAGCAATTCATAGTAGTTTCCTGTTTGGATGATCACATTTTTATGGACCTTAGTGTTGCAAAAACTAATAGGGGCTGTTATTAAAGGTTTCATCTTTACAAGGAGAACAAGGATACACAGGAGGCCCTAGGGCTCCTTGGCAAGATGCTTGGCACAAAGGTACGTCAATTATATACCCAGACTTCTCCAATCTTGCTCTTGCTGATAAACACAAATTATTTTGCTGATCTGAAGTCTTATGGGAACTTTATTAGTTGCTTTATCTACTAAGTCTAAGTTGTATTGAATCAAAGTGTTGTTCCATCTATTTTTTAAGGAAAATTACAAAAGGATTCAAAAAAATGACACTAATTACAAATTGGTTCTGTGCAAAAAAATAAATATGCTTTCGTTGAAAAAAACTATTGTGCAAATATTGTACCAATTTGTAAATATGGTCACTTTTTTGAACCAATATGTAAATGTCTCTTTTTTTAATTGTATTGTTGGCTAATATTTTTCTTCTTTGTGATGTATGAAACAATTTTTTAATTTCTCATGGCAGCCCAGGTCTTTCGGATTTGCTGGCACGAAAGATAAACGCTCAGTTTCCACTCAAAGGGTGATTTCATTTCTTCTGTGCACTCCATATAAGTTCTTAACATGGGTTGCCCCCACCCAACCCAAGGATTATATAGTTAAATTCTAAATGACTGCATTTGGAGCATCTCTTTGTTCAGCTTTGGTTTTCAACAAGTCCACCTTTTGATTTATTGCATCTAACATAATAAAAGTTATTTTTTTAATTATGGGAATTAATGAAAAAGTAGTTTCACAAAATTAGTTTGGTTTGGTTGATTAGTTCTTAGAACATTAATGTTTTACAAGAGGAGCAAAAACTAGGAAGAGAACCTAAAATTGAAATTCTATAGGTGATACAAATATACAATGCCTATTTAAAAGTTGCAATTTAATCATTTAATTATAATTTTGCAATGTCATACATGCCTACTTATATTTTGCAATTTGATGCACGGTCTTTTCTCCGGTGATTTACTGCTGATATAGCAGTTGGCACTTTTGACGTGGCTGTCAGATCTCTTTTACATGTCAGCAATAAGTTGCCAAATAAATAATCATGTGATCGAATTGCCAAAAAAAAAAAATCAGGTTTATGACATTGCAAATATTAATTGGTCATGATTAAATTGCAAAAACAACAACAGGTAGTGAATTTATTTACAATTTTTCCTCGATATCTGTTACTGAGCGTGCCATGGTGATTTTTTAAAAATGCATCTGTGTTATACTTCTTACACTTAATCTTTGTCTGGATCTATCTATGTGTTCAGGTTACTGTTTTTAAGCAGCGTGCAAGTCGATTAGCTGCTCTTAATGAAAAATTAATTGGCATTAAAGTTGGAAACTTCTGGTGAGTGCACGCCACACAATTAATACTATATCAATATTTTGATCTCGCATGGTATGGGTGACTGAATTGGTTTGTTCTGCAGCCATGTTAATGACGCCCTTGTTCTAGGGCAACTCCAGGGAAATCGGTTCACAATTACATTAAGGTTTGATTGTGTTGCAAGACATTGTCTAGTTTACGGCTGTCCTATGCTCATATTAAATCCACAATTGGCATTTCCATAATTGCAGAAGCCTTGTTACTGAGACCGAAGATATTGTTAGAGCATCTGCTACTGCCTTGGGGGAGAATGGATTTATCAACTATTTCGGTTTGCAGGTTATATAATGGATCCAAAACATTCTTCCCTTCTATGTATATTTATATACTTTTCTACAGTAAAAAAGATCGATTTTAAGCTACCAACTATCATATGGGATTTGTCAAGCATTTTAACCAGTAGCATAGTGTTTAAGTGAGAAATTTGGACTGCTAATCCACACTTTGACCTTTATATTCTTCCAACTTGGACTAGTTGATTTGATTTAGCATGGAGCTAACAAATACACATCATAGCTGATTATCAGGAAATAAGGGTATGTTCTTTTTGGGTTTTAAGTGACTTTTAAAAACAAGTTTTTGGAAACTAGTGGTTTTTAATATCTAGAGGATTTTAAAATCTGTGTTCTTTTTAGGTTTTTGAATAGGGTATGTTTTAACTTTATGATGTGAGAGAAAATAAATGTAGAATAGATATTGGGTGGAGTAAGTATAATAATATTTAATTGATATATTTTGTAGGTTAATTTATAGGATATGATTAGGACTATAAAAATTTATACAGAAATTGGTCTTGGTCATATTCCTGACTCAAGCATTCTAATAGGGATTTTGATGTAATAGAAGTAGAAGTTTTTAATTTCTCTACATTTATTAATGTCTATGATGCATGATACTTTCAGCGTTTTGGAAGCAGTTCTGTACCAACACATTTCATTGGAGCTGCATTACTACGAGGAGAATGGAAAGCTGCTGTTAGCTTGATTCTAGATCCACGAGAAGGAGATATCCTTTTCCAATTCTATTCACATGTCTACACTTTTGAACTTGAATGGACTTTGTTAAACTATTCGATTTTATATATATTTTCTTGACTAAATCTTGATTACAAAAGGATGTCACTAAAAAAATAAGGGAATACTACAAGGAGAGCGGTGACATGGAGGGAACCCTGAGACGGTTACCACGGTATCTTGTTGCTGAACGTGCTATAGTAAGCCTAACACTGCAGATCCCACACCTTTTTACATGGCTGATATCTGTCAAACTACGTGTTGTTTAATGCCACTTCCTGAGCCAATAAAGATTTGTTATGTTAACATGAATTAGGAAGATGGCAGGGTAGTTAAATATGTAAAAGTTGGTCCTGATAACTCAAGCTCTTTCCATGAGGTCTGCGTATGAAGGAGCTGAAGCACATTTTTTTTAAAAACTTTAGACAGTTCTCTTGAAAAAAGCCACAGCGAGAGCTTTTTGCCCTTACATTAACATAATAATCTCTCTGTTTTTGTTATGTTTTATATTATGAATTGATTTGGTTCATTATATTTCGTATCCTTATTGTAGCTATTGTTTCATCAGTCATGACAGAATTTTTTCTGATATCCAGCTGAACTGTTTACAAAGAAATCCTGGAAATTACCTGCAAGCTCTGTTGGCTATACCTAGGACACTGAGAATGATGTAAGTATTTGTAGCAGGCTTTGTATTGCATTAACCTTTTCCACTTTTGTGATTTTGAATTAGTGCTTTGTGTGCTTTAAAGGTTCTTAGTTGTGTGTTAACTAGTATGAGGGGATTGTGCGTGGTTTTGTAGAATCCACTATTTTAGAGGAAAAGAACACCTCAACAATCTTGGTTAGGAGATGCCTAATTGTTAGTATAAAACATTTTAGGTAGTGACTCTTTTGCCCTTACCTTATTTTTTTGGTGAATGAGATGCAATACTGCATGGTGCATAGAATTTTAAACACACAATTATTACTTTAGGTGATTAAATGAGCTGTAACATCATTTAGTTGCAATTTATTTTGAATACTCAAGTATTCTTCTTATGGAAAGGGAGTGTATTTAAACACAGTATCAAATTTTTTGAGTTGTTACATTTGTTAATTTACAGACCTCAGTCTTTGCATTTTAGTGATGTAGTGCCTTTTCAACTTCCAGGTTTGTGCACAGTTATCAGAGCTATTTATGGAACCACGCAGCCAGTATGAGAGTACAAAAATATGGTATGTAGGGATTTTTTATCCCATCTGTGGACCTAAAGTGATATGATAAGCTTTGTTAGTCTTTAAAGTTGGAGGGGAATATTGCAAATATTGACTTGAAGTGATAATAAGCTATCAAATTATTGGTTTATGTATATTTAATTATCCTGATAAGTCAAAAATATTTTAGGCAATTTTTTATTTCAATCCAAATATAAGCAGTGAGCTCCAGTCATGAGACACTTTCAGCAGAACAATAAATTTGAACACATTTATTTATTTGGTGTAATAGAAAGAAAAAGGGCTTGACCATGATAATAAGGTAACTGCCACTGTCGGATTTATGTAGGGTATCTGGCATGTATAGTTGCCGCTCTTGTTATACATACATAGGGGTTTGAAATATGGCCTCTAAGCCTTGGTTGGAGTAACCTTTATTATTACTTCTAAGCTTGCGGTAGTTGGCACTATAGAAGTGTATCTTTTTAAGTGTATATTTTGCCTATAGTACTTGATGTGTCCTTTCATGTTTATGTGGAGTTACAATGTTGTTTTACAAATCTGTTTTGTTGGGCCATTATCTTCTTAGTTGCCTAATAGGGTTCCTGAGTGAGAATCCTTATTGAAGTTCACAGATTAGTCTTTCTTTGTAGACTCTCAATTTCAGAATGTCGCTAGGGGCAACTATATCCACTATTTTTAAGTTCATAATTCTTCTAATTATAACATAATGTGTAGGATATCACCAGGTTGTGGTTGGTGATTTAGTATACTGCAAAGAGCAAGAAACTGATACAGAGATGACCTCATCTCTTTTGGAATTAGAAGATGGCAGTGAAAATGTTATACCTGATGATATTCATCTGGAGGACACATCTATCGTCGATCTTCCTGAAGTGAGAAATACATCTGTGAAGGTAAATTTCTACGAATTTTATCTAAACTAGATTTTAAGTTACTCCTTGAACAAAATTTAGAGCAAGAGCTCGCGTTTGGCTCACCTCTTTAAAGTTTAATCCTTTTTTTTTTAAAATTTCTTGATGTGTGCAGCATCAGTAGTGCTATCTGTCACATTTTGTAGGTTCTGATTAAGTTATAAATATGGACCTCATAAACAAACATGGAAATTCTGCAAGGAAGAAAAGTTAAAAAAATTTGGTTCCTTTTTTCCAAGTCATACACCATCAGTGTTACCTACTAAAAGTAATAATCAGGAAGGAAGAAAAGAGGATGTATAACTCACCTTAAGGAAGTACTCATTTAACTCCCGCATCACTTGATATACTTCCATCATTTTCCCTCGTCCAATTATGTGATACCGAAATGGTTAACTTACATTTACATATAATGATATCCAAATTAAGTGTTCCTGAGTTTGAATCTCATGACCACCGAATTTGAAATTTCATGTGCGCTCATAAGAAGTACTACCTCCGTCCGTGAAAAATAGTCTTGTCTCTTTCCCTGTGTCTTTTTTGGTTATATGTTGGAGGATATTATAATTTATAAAGGTCTATTAACGAATGAAATAAATATATTATTCATAATCAATTATTTTATTTATAAATGGACCTCACAATACCTCATAACACCCTCTGACATATGACCAAAGACACTGGGAAAAGAAGAGTACCATTTCTCATGGACAGAGGGAATAATTTGTCAGTCCTGATAGAGTTCTTAAACCAACAAGTTGGGCAGTAATTCTGAAAATGAAGGAGAACAACTTTGACTATGCACAAATATTGAACATAGTACCATAAGTTTTATCCGCCTAGATGAATGTAACGCCTTGCATCACCATGTTGTGTATGTGGTCTCATGTCCTTGTTATGCTGTGTTTATGTTCACTGTGTTACATTCAACATTAATTGTGGTCGAACAATATTCTTACCCGTAATGGCAGTCTTGCAATTTGGATGCTTATCCGATGTCATCATTAAGTACTTCTTAATATGGATAGGTAATTAATGAGGAAGATATAGCTGCAAAGAAGTATACTATTGATGATATCGTCCTTCCTTTACCTGGGTAATGTTTGGCTTGAGATCTCGTTATTTCTCATTTCCTCAATCTCTTGCACACACTCCCAATTAAATGTGATGCAATATTTGTCTACCTTCAGTTTCTTTAACATAATTGTTGCATCAGGTCGAAGATATGTTATCCATTGAATGATATTGGGAAAATCTACCATGACTTGGCTAAAAAGGTGATATTCCTTTAACTATTGATATTCAAACATGAGTGTACTGTTTGTATAGAGGCGACCTGAGGAGAGATTAAATATGGCAAGCATCTCGACTTCTTCATTCCCTGTTTTGAGCTTTATAGTAACTGTAAGAACCTCATGAAAAATCACAGAAGTATATAACGATTTTGGCTAAGAATTTTTAAACCATTGTTCCAAGAAATCTTGATGTGTAAAGTCTCTGATCAGATCTGGATCTAGTACAAAAACACGAGAGATTCCCTTCCCCCCCCCCCCCCCCCCTCATTTCTCTCTGTCTGTCTGTCTCTCTCTCTCTCTCACACACACACACACACACACACACACACGCACCCCTGGTGTGGCTCTTACCTCTTTTAAATTCTCATGAATTTTATTTTGTTTCAGGATGGTATCAGCTTGACAGAAAGTGTGCATAATTCGAAGTAAGTTGTTTACATTATTTTATGTGTTGATTGTATTTAAATCCAAAAGTGTGCATTATACTCTTTCATCCTGCAACTTTTCTACAATCCATGGATTGTTATTTGTGTCAATGTTTTATAATTTCACTATTGCTGGTGCTTGTAGGGAATTTTCCTTGAGCAACTTGACTGGGGCATATAGGAAGGTGTTTCAAAAGCCCAAGGACTTTGAGTGGTATTCTTGACTCTTATATACTATCCTTTTGAACCCCTCTTAATCATTGGTCATCTTGAATCTTGAAAATTAGTTATGGTTACTCTTCAGGGAATTGCTCAAGTACACGGATACAAATGTACCGCTGGCAGAGACAGATTGGGATAAAATTGTAAAGTCACGTGCTGCTACTAATGCCAGAGAATTCGATAATAAGGAACAAATTAAGCCTCAAAGTTCTTGTGTATCGGAGAGAGATAATCGTGACAATGGGATCAAGGTATCAGCAGGTAATGAAGATACTGAAGGTAACAAAAGTAATGGTATCCAAAAAGAGGAACGGGTAGGCGCCTCTAAGACACAGGAAAGCCAGATGGCTCTCAAGTTGAGCTTTACCCTCCCATCTTCTTGTTATGCAACTATGGCCATAAGGGAGCTGCTGAAGATATCAACCTCCGTATGCATCTAAAACTTGTTGCTTGTCATTCTTGAGGCTATCATTGTTCATTCCCCACCCAACCTTTTTTCTTTTCATTAGCAGCCTATTGTGGATTACTAGATTATAGGGGTGACAATGGGGCGAATTTAAAGCTGTACCCTCATTGAACCCTCCCCCGTACTGGGTGGGTTTGGACCCAGTCAAGGGGATCCCAGGCAGTCGTGGTTTTTATAGGACCCGTCCCGTAAAACCGTCTCCGCATCTGCTACATATGTTTATATATAATACTCCCTCTGTCCTATAAACCTTAAATATATTTTTGGACATTAAACCTTAAATATATTTTTGGACATACAAATTAAGTAGTGTTAAAATATGTGATAGAAAAAGAAAAAAAGTAGTAGGTATTATAATAAAAAGTAATGAGCATATAAATTAAAATGTTAAAAAATAGGTTGCCAAATAGGGAATGAGGGGTTTATAGTAGAACAGACCAAAAAAAGAAAAAAAAAGAGAAGTTTATAGAGGGATAGAGGGAGAATGTATTTATTTAAATTTATATTAATATTATTATAAACACGTTTGTCTCAATAGATCTGAAGTGCTATTTTTAAGTATTAAATGGATATAAAATTTATTTTAAACAATTATATATATAAGCAGTTGGTTCTGTATGCTATTCTCCTCATGTGGCAGGTCTTGTGACAGCCCAAATTTGCCCCGTTGCCATCCATCTCTATTATGGACTGCAAATTTTGCATTTATTTATCTTAAACGACCGTTACATATAACCTTTTACTCTGTTATCGTATTTTTCAAGCATCCAACTCTTGTGATTAATTCATGAATGTATACTGGATAAGTAACGTGCCTTGTTTGCTGAGCAGGTTGCCTTCCACAAGGCGTTTAGCTAATAGGCACGATTTTCATGCATCGGAGAAATTCATCCTTCTCGTGATGGAAGTTGCCCCAGAAAGTGCTGAAGGTAAGTCAGATAATCTCAGATTCCATGACTGTTATGCATCAAGATTTCTAAAACCTGAATTATATTTTACAGCGAGCGAGACGAACCTCAGAACGAACCGGAGATGTGATACGGGCCGGAAACGGGGGAGTTCGAAATCAGGTTGATCGGTTTTCATTGGAATGGTACAAGGCTTCTTTTTGACTGGCTTAATTTAGTCACTTCTCAACTTGGTGTGCTATCTTATTTGCACTTTACAGTTTTGATAGTACACTGCAATTAAGGCCTTACATTTATGTCGTTTAAATGTTTTAAAATTTTGGATTGTTTATTTTACTATGTTTGACTTGTACTATGTGAATTAAATTGTGTTATATCTTTGCAGGTTTGTGTAATTTGATTTAAAAAGTTGCAAGAAAAAGGATATTAAATGTGAAAAAAGTGATGCACGCAATAACCTGACATTATATCATGTACGAGTACGTGAATTTTAATATTCACCATTAATATGTGTTGTGTTATTTATAATTCAAAATATTGATTAGAATGAAATTAATATTATTATGTATATTTACTGATATTATTATATTTAAAATTTAATATTACAATAAAATGTTATGGTATTTGTAAATGTGTATAATAGCATCCGTTTCCACTATGATTAAGTTTCGAGTTTTTTTGCACTTTTGGTTCCACATAACATGTTATTTTAGAATAAATCCCGAATATTTCGTTATTAGTTCTATACAATTTTTTTTCTTGCACTTGTAGTTCTTAGTGATACAAAATTTGTCCCAAATCTGCAAATGTGCAAGAAAAAAATTGTATGAGACCAATGGTAAAATATTTGGGACGAATTTTAAAATAAGACATGTCCAGTGGAATCAAAAGCGCAAAAAATTCATTAAATTTCACAGGAAATTGACTATAAATAGTACGAAATGAAATATTAAATTGAAATAGGAAATTACTTTTGGGTTTTTCAGGTTTTAGAATCTAGTTTAAGATTTTAGAAAAAAATTATAAGAGGCTTGTAGTTATACACGATCAGGTCAAAGATGAAAATATTCC
>JAPKLY010000102.1:493959-512313 GCA_026898435.1 Prunella vulgaris
TTGACGACTTATTCCGGATTTGACCTACAATTTGGTAGTAGGTAGGTAGATGGGGCCGTTGTGACTTATTCCATTTGACCTATTAAAACTCTATTTTGAGTCTCTTATTTATAAGAGATCAGTGACTTGAAGAGCAAGAAAGTAATATTCTTAAATCGGAGAATAAGGAAAAAATATTTCAAATCTTGGAGATATTATTGTATATTTTATCTCCAAGATTGTGATTTACATAATATATGACACCGTTAAATTTAACAAATTTTCGGTGCTTACAATATTGATGTTATAAAAAAAAATAGGGTTAGTCACAAATTGATCCAAAAATAATGCACTATTTTCAAATAGATATAATATGCAAAAAAATAACTCTATTATTCAACTTATATTTATATTATTATGCAAAAATTTTGTACATATTTGAAAATAGTGCATTACTTTTGTACCAATCTGTAATTATTTGAAAAATATTAAATATAATAAAATATTTATTAAAAATTTTAAAAACTTCACTTGAAATTTTAGAGATTATTATAACATACTATAATATATGTGTACAATTTAAGATTATAATAAAATGACATGTTTGAAGCAAATATATAGATAATAGGCTATATATATTATATGACGTAAAATATTAATTGATAATATAATATATAATATAATACAAGATGAATAAATTTATACGATGTTGTTAGTACCTTGATTTAGATTTTGATGTGTGCAAAACAATGTGTTTAATTGTTTATATTGAACTAACACTTGTGCTAAGGAAATTGGTGTTTGAATCATATAGTTGTAAATGAAGTATACAGTTGTATATTTGATCAATCTACAGCTTAAACATGACTCTACAACTGTAAGGTTTCTCTACAGCCGATTTTTGATATTGACAGGACACTACAGCTGCAAAGTTGAAAGACTCTACAGTTGCAAAGAACTGTTTGAAGAGATGTACAAGTCAGAAATTAATTAAAGATTAAGAAGACCCTTAAGGACTATTAGTGTAGCTCTCAAGCACTCACTAAACTGTACTTAAGTAGAAATTACTTTCCTAATTCTGAAGCCAAATTAAGATTAGTTACAAGGAGGCCAAATTCTGAAGAAAAGGACATAGTACAATCAGTACTATCCTGTGTGAAGGATGAGGACCACTTCACACATGTCAAATAGAGAGAGAGGAGCCTTATTCGAATTTCAAATTTGAAATTCCCAACGGATAAGTCACACCACTCAATCTATAAATAGAAGAAGTCCTCAGAGGGTTCAACAACAACAACCCTGAGTTTTCAAGCATTCAACCTAAGCAAGTCTACAGCCAGCAATATTCTGAGAGAGCTTTACTCGTTTTATTCTTTGTGATTCATAGGATAGTTGGTTAGGATTTTCTTAGTAAGAATCACATCTTTTGTTGTTGTTCCCTCACCAAGTTTATATTTCTACTTTGTGTAGATAACTCTTTGTGAGGTTTTGTAAAAACTCTTTGTGAGTTGTTTTCTGAGTGAATAGGGTAGTTTATCTCTTTTTAGAATAGGAATCTGAGTGAACCTAGTTCTAAGTGGGAACTACTTGTATTGATTTTTGTGATCACTTCTTAGTGAATTTGACACCTGAGTGGTGTAACAGTGGATGTAGGTTGTCTTTTATAGACACTGAACCACTATAAATCTGGTCTATTTACCTTCTGCTATTTATATTCTTGTTCTGCATATTTAATTTCCTTGTTACATTCATCATTGTTTTGAAATCTCGAGTGCATAAAACCTTGTGATTTTCACAGAAACTGACTCTACAGTTGTAGACTTCTCTAAGTCACTCAGATGTTAAGTTTGTTTATATTATTTTTCATTAACACTCACTTTATTCCGCTGCACATTAGAGTATTCTCAATACAATTCTAATTGTGAGAACTCCTCTGATATTTTGTCTACAAGTGATTTATTTTTGCAAGTTGTTTTTTAACTCTGCAGCTGCAGACTTGTTAAGTCCACAACTGTAACCTTTGTGGTCCTGTTTTAAAACTTTTGTAGACTTACTGTTTTCTAAACTTCAAAAAGACTAGTGTAAGGTTCTAGAATCCATCCTTTTGAAAAATTTGAAAAATCTGATTTTGGACTCAAGGTCTATTCACCCCCTCTAAACCTTGACCACTTTAAGGGACCAACAGATGCAATATAATTAGTTTTAAAATAATGATTGTTGATGACTTGATCATACCGAGATCGCAATTAATATGTAGGTCGTTATTCTGAATTAAATTATCAAAATATGAAAACACTTCTTGTGAAATATGTTTCTATATACATAGGAAGTATGAGTATAAACATGAGATAATCCCAGGTTGAAAAAGCTACGCACGGCTGTGCCATAGCATAGAGGGCGTTAGGCTTGATGCTACCATTCCTTTTCATATATTTATATCATTTTAAATTTTTTAATTTTTTGAATTCAAATATAATTTTTTTTAATTTTTTATATTATTTGTTACTCTCTTTTTTTCTTTCTACCAACTTGAATTCAATTGATTTTTGTATTTTATTGAATTTTTTATTATTTTTATCAAATTATATTTTTTTAATTTATTTTATTATCATTATTATTTTATTCTTTTATATTTTAATACTTTTTATGTAATCAATACGGCGTACGGTACACTTTTACACGTACATGCAGATTGCTATAGTTGAATATATCCAAAATTTATGCATATACCCAAACTTTCCAATTCTGAATAATAATTTTTTTTCTTTTTGCATACTAACAACCAAATAGAATATAAATCTTAAAATTATGAATTTAATAATAAAAAGTTTCAAATTTGAACCTTTAACAAATTAGAGCAAAAATCAATTAAAAATAACATACCAATTACATCAAAAATCAATTAAAACTAATCTATCAATTACAAAAAGAAAATCTTTAAAAGAAAAGAATACCATTATCTCAATGTCTCAGATATAAATTCTTGGTTGCCTCATTTTGCCCACCATCTATACAGGAGCATTAATATTCTCAATTCAAGCCCCAATCCTTTTTCTCCAAACTCTGCAAAAAAATGAAAAAAAGAAATAAGCAAAAAAATTTCATAAAATCAACAAAACAAAAATAACAAATAGAATCCTAAATCTCATAAATAAATAAAAAACCCTAATATGTAGAATCAAAACCATAATATGCAGATTAAGATCGGAGACAGAAAGTTGCCTAAATCTCATAAATCAAAAATAAAAATAATAACAAATAGAAGCATTAATCTCATAAATCAAAGAAAATCCTAACATGCGGAATCAAAACACTACTATGCAGATCAGATTGAGGAATAAAAAATCGTTGTTTACAGAGTTTGACCGGCGGCTATGGTAGATCTTTCGACAGGAATAACACCTGCCTCGAAAAAAAAACAGAAACAGAGAGAGAGAGAGTCTTACTGCCGTTTACAGAGTTTGATCGACGGTCATTGGCGAAAGCATCGATCTATAAATTCGTTGGGAGTGGGCTTACTCCGATCTACGATATACAGCTTCGTCTGGAGGCGCGGATCGTGACAATTGTCTGGCGGATCGCGGCGGCGGCTTGGTCTGGCGAAGGCAGAATCGTTGGTAGGGTGGATAGGGAGGTGGGAGGGTGGAAGGGATTGTAGGGGAGGGGGTGACGTTTCGAGAGAGAGAGAGATTGGGGTTGGGTAGGGTAGGGTAGGGTAGGGTGGGGGTTGTTTTTCAAATATGAAAATGAAATTGGGGTTGGAGGAGGAAGGTTTTTATTTGTCAGATATAATTGAGGGCAGGGGTGAGCACTATTCGGGAAAAACCGAAAAATCGAACTGAACCAAAATAAAAATTTGGTTCGGTTAATTTGGTATTCGGTTCGGTTTTGGTTTTAGATTTTCAATTTTTTGGTATTCGGTTTCGATTTCAGTTTCGATTTTCGTGGCAAAAATATCATAATACCAAAAACCGAACCGAAATAAAATATTATATATATATAATCATATATATTTGAGATTAGATATATGTTAATAGAATTTATTAACCGTGTTTGTTTATGTGGCAATTTGCATCATTTAATCCTACCAAACAATAATCTATGAATTTAGTGTTCTTGGGAAACAATGTAGAGAGAGAGAGTGAGAGCTTAGAGAAAGAAAGTAGAGTGTAGGAAATGTATTGATTGTATTGAATTATTCCCTGAATAGTACAAGAGGGGTCTTATTTATAGGTACGCGAGTGTGAGACGACACCTTACGAGCCTATATGGCTTCCGATGTTGACGAGGGTTCCTTACCCTCGTCTTGGTCCCTCACACTGCTTCTCATGTCGTGTCTCGTCCTACTACTATGTCTTAGACTAGATGAGCCTCATTAAAAACCTCATCGTAAACCACCCTTGTGGATAAACAGGACGGAGGAAAAAAGAGTGCAACCATCGGGATCTAGCAGGCTACGGGACGAGCTTTTAGGCGAGCTCAGGGGCGGACTCCTGGGCGAGCCCCATTGCCTTGTGCCATTTTTTATGGCTGTGTGATGACGGACCTCGGCGAGGTCCCCTTCTGGACATGGGCGAGCTCTAAGGCGAGGTCTGATGTCTCATGCCCCCAATGCTACATGAAGTCGAACGGACCTCGGGACCTCGGCGAGCTCCTTCGGCCACCTCTTGTCTCTGGAAGGGCTGGGTACCCGGGCGAGCTCCTATCTTCGTAGGGAGGCCGAGGTCGGCCCCTTGGTCCTCTGGAGCATACCGGCGACCTTCCCAGCCTTGGGCCGAATGATCTCTTAATCATCCTTAGGTAGCTCGCCCCCATCAACAATATAATTATATTTATTTTATATAAAAAAAGCACTTAATTAGATTAGATATATATTAGATTTCGGTTATGTATATATAATATTATATATTATATAATTATATATACTAATAGTAATATATACTAATATTATATATTTTAAATTTTAAAATTTATTATTTTAAAAATATTTCGGTTATTTCGGTATAAAACCGAAACCGAACAGAAATTTTCGGTTTCGATTTTTCGGTTTTGCATATATATGGCTTGGTTTTGGTTTTTTATATTGGGTAATTCGGTTATTTCGGTTTTGGCTATTCGGTTCGGTAACCGAACCGAGCCATGCTCACCCCTAATTGAGGGTATGGGGTAGGGATAGGGTTTCAGACATTTTTAATGAAAATGGGGTGTGGTGGGGTCTCATTTTGATCCTAATTATATATGAGGTTGATTTTGTGACCTTATTTGTAACATGGAGTTTTTTATATTCCTATTTGTAATTTCACTTTTATAAATGACCTTATATATAACTTACCCTTTATTTTATAAGTAATGATTATTAAGAGGTGTCATATATCTCTAATTAATATTATCTTGTGATACTTGTCAAGTTTATCTACTTTTGTTAGAATAATGATCCTTTACAAAAATGGATAATTATGTCATTTACAGAGATAATTACTAGCATAATTAGAAGATGTTCACCTAGGGTAAGTGCAACCATGACATCTCTTGATAGGCTTCCTCATGATTTGTTTTATATGCTGATATAACTTGGGTGATCATATTTTTAGTCGATGAGTTTTTTTGGGTGATAATTCTTGCTTCACTTTTTAGTTAATTGGATAATGAGTCTTGTCTTATTTGATGAGATTAATTATTGGGTGATGAGCCTAATCATGACTTCTGAGCTGATTACCTAAGACTGCTCTTGAATTTACTTAGAAGTTAGAACTCTAATCCTTCTGCCTTTCCCTAACTCTGGTTAAGTTGTTCAACTCATCAACAATGACCTTATAAGTAGAGATGTTAAACGGGCTGGCTCTAACCCTACAGGGCCAGCCCTATAGGGCTGCGGGTCTAAACGGTCTCGGGCCTTAGCGGTTCGTTCTTAACGAGCCGCTAATACTCGGGACCTAAACCTAATCCTAGCGGTCCGCGGGCTAAATGGGCCATTAACGGGCTTGGGGTAAAAAAATTTAAAAAATTAAAATATAATATAAAATACAACTAATGATTTGATAACTAAAATAATCCATAAAGCATACACATCAACAACATAAAGTTCACACACTAACATTATAATCCATAAAGTTCACACATTAACAACATAATCCACAAAGTTCACATTTTAACAACTAAAATTTAATAAATATCTTCAAACTCTTCAATCTTCGATATTAGATCCTTCCTTGGATAATGATAAAATATCTTCTTCCATTTCATCATCATCATCATCTAGTGCGCGAGATGGACGATGAAGGAGGATGCTTGAGAGTTGGGAATGGCGACGGAGGCTAGGCGACATAAACCCTAATTGAAAAACACGAGAACTTAATTTAATTGATATCTAGTTATCTACTATTTTCTATTATTGATTCTTAGTTAATAACAAATTAGTAAATTAATAACTAATAAGTTAATTAATAAACCTGCAAACTGTAAGTATAAAGTATTAATGACTTAATGTATATAAGTTTACAAATTACAACAGTGAGAGAACCTGGCCCCACTTTTCAATTTATATTATATATAATAAATTTAATTTTAAAAAAAAGGGCTCCGGGCCAGCCCGGTTAACCGGCGGGCTAGCCCGTTTAGCCCACGGGCTAACCGGTCCGGGCCAAAAAAGTCTGGTTTTATACGAGCCCTCATATGCTCTGACCTAACCCTATAAATTAAAGGGTTAAACGGGCCGGCCCGCGACCCGTTTAACATCTCTACTTATAAGGATCAAAAGTTGAAGATAGAATATTATCTTTGTTCAAACAATATTAATACCCATTACCAACTAATCACGTTAGAGTAATTCAGGATATAATACATATATCATTCCTTATTTCTCTATATCAGTTTCCTCTCATTGTTTAATAGTGTGCATTAACTCAATGATTTTGTTTGATATTTATTTTGACTTAAATATGACATTTGCGGAGGTGGTTGATGAAACAAATATTGAGAATATATTCTTATGACAAACTTACAATCAATACAAATTAAGAAAAAAAGAAAAAAAAATTATATTTATTAAAAATATGTAAAAAATTGATGGAAAAAATCACAATATATATGCGAGATTTATCTATTTTTATTTAGTTTTGTACTATAAATGAACTGACATTGATATTGATCTAATATCGATATCTTGCGATATATTCATGATACTCGCTAAAAAAAATATTTTTTTCCTAATATCCATATCTCTATCTCAAATTTTACGATATATCCCTCTTTAATTTATAATTTATAATTCTAATTTTTAGGGGATAGACTTACTATATTATCACGATCAACTATACCCAATCATTTAGCATATTCAAAAAATTACTTTATCTTGGATCTTGGGCGGATAGCGGGAATCGAACCCGCATCTTCTCCTTGGCAAAGAGAAATTTTACCATTCGACCATATCCGCATTTTTGTTTGTGATACACAATATATCCACACATATATGATAACCTGTATCATATTTATGCAGTATCGGGCCGGAGACTCTCTTCCGCGTTATTCCAATCATTTTATTAATCTCATTAATGATTGTTCAAAATCCGTTTGAGTTATTTGATGCATACAATAAAAGTTTTTTAATTAATATATAATATTCTAACTTTTTAGTGAAAGAGTAGCTATTCAAAAATGCATTTGAGTTCATCCATACACGATCAAAACTATATATTGTTCATCTACAATTTAATTTGCAATTCTATAGATTTTTCCAACTTCCTTTTAATTAGGGAAAATTACAAAATGGTTCACAAAATTGGCATTAATTACAAATTAGTTCTTTGCAGAAAAAAAAACGTGCTTCTGTGCAGAAAAAATATGTGCTTCTGTACTAATATTGTGAACCAATTTGTAAATAGAGTGATTTATTGAACCTATACGTGAATCACCCTGTTAGTTACTTGCCTCTGAATCGTTTTTTGTTGAATTTTTATTGTATTTATTTTATCAGTACGCATTACTGATCATATAGCATGTGCATGACTCGCTTTTAAAAATTAGGGCATGAGAATTTATGAAGATATAGTATTAGTACGTATTCTGACCTTTGCGTAAATTTGAAACGATAAAGACGTACAAAATGTTGGACTTTTTTTGGCATTTTGATGCTCAAATTAATAGGTTAACTATTTCATTCAAGACTAAAGTACATATATATTCATATGTTTGAATGTAAATAATATATGTGTTTTGATAGATCTAATTAATTTTATTTTGATCAAATGATTTTTGCAAGGCATTCTCATCAAATTTTATTTTAGGGATTAAAAATTTATAAGCCCTATAAATTTGCTTCATTTTGAATTTGGTCCACATGAATTACACATTTTGATTTTGGTCCTGTAAATTTGAAAATATTTTGATTTTGACTCTTTTACAAATTTGATTTTGGTCCTGTAAGTTTGTAAAAAGGTCAAAATCAAAATATTTTCAAATTTACAGGACCAAAATCAAAATGTGTAACCATGTGGATCAAATTCAAATTTGTGACAAATTGTAGGACAAAAAAAAAACTTTAATCCCAAAATTTTAATTAAATAAACTTAACTATATTCAAAAATATATTTAAATTGCACAGTGCACTTAATGCATATAAGACCAAGGCTATATACTGATCATTCTACAATAATAATTTGCAATTTTACAGACTTTTCGAGCGTCCATTAACTTATGTCGCATCAGTTTTCGTCGAATCTTTATTATATTTTATTGGTACGAGTGTAGCTAGCTAGCATGTGACTCACTTTTAAGAATTTGGGCATGTACACTTGAGATTTTATGAATATGGCATGTATTGTGGTCTTTGTGTAAGTTGAATCGGTAAGACGTCCTGCAAAATGTTGGACTATTTTGGGCATTTGATGCTCATGAATTTATTGCTAAACTATTTATTTGAGAACAACATATATATGTACTTATATATACTTGAATATATATAGATCATATCATGTATATATATGTTGGTAGATATAATTAATTGGTCGCCTAATCAATTATCTAGGTGAGCTATAGCAGCACAGTCTACTTAGGTCAGACATTATTCTGAACATGTAACCCCTGTGTAAGTTTTCAAGCCATCCACGACCAATTTTTTTTCAAAAAAAATTAATATATTATTTCCTCTAGTTCTAAATATGTGTATCGCCAAAGTTAAATAAATAAATAAATTTTAAATTTCTCTATAAATTCCGTCTTTTAAATGAGATTGAATTATTTCACGTATAAAGGCCAGAAACTCATGTCCACATATTTTGAGTTCGATTCTCAATGAAAGTCAATTTCACCCACATTATACATTGTCAATATATAATTCATTAATTGGACTCCTCTCCGAACGGGAAAAAATTCAAGAATCAAAGGTGCAGAAGTCAAAAATATGTAACCGGATATTTTTTGGCCGTCTATTTATTGCCTAGACTGCCTAATTTTTTTAAAAAAAATTAATATAAGTAAATATAATTGTCAAATATATATAATGTACAGAGCACTAAAAACTCTGAACTATAAACATAGAAATAAAAACATATTGATCATGATTGAAAACATATAAATATTAGTCAAAATCTTTGGACTAAATCTTAAAATCCCCTTTCTTCAGAGCAGAAGTAAATGCATTTCTTATTTTTAATTTTTTTTACTATTAAACTAATCAAATACATATTTTAAATTTTAATTTGAAAAAAACGTGCAAGGTTGATTGGCCTCTTATGGCCGCCTAGCGCCTATAATGACCAATTTTGTAAAATATCAGGTCAAGGGAGGGCCGCCTAGCTCATGTAATGACCAATTTTGCAAATATCAGGCCGAGGGATGGCCGCCTAGTGTCTAAACTAATTTTCGCAACACTGTCAAAAATATAACCCATCATGTGTGATGATGAGTGTTAGAGAAATTAAATAAATTAATTGGATTCACACATTACCAGCCAGAGGCTTAGTCATAGTATTCAAGCTAGGCCTCGAACTTGGTGCGGTCAGACCATGAATTCAACACCATCTGGACTTGAGGTTGTGTCGCAACTATATGTTCTGGTACTTAAATATCTTAATTAGTTAACTTTCACATGCTAATAATACTTGTAACAACTCAAAATGATTAATTCATATTAGACAATAAATCAAACAAACACTATAAATCACATATTGAACAACAATTTTCGCAAATCGAAACAGCTCAACATGATCAAGAATCAAATTCATTAAAACTAGCAATAACTATCAGTGCATTATTATCATTATGTTTTACAAATATCATTTGAATGGTCTTTTTAGGACTCATTTGGTTCGTAAGATAAAAATATCGATCCGTAAGATACTTTTATCTTCCGAACCAAATGAGCCCTTAAGAGATGAACAAAGATATCTCTGGGATAACAATCCATGAACAAACTCAATAACTGCTACCTCACATTAAATCAAAACATTAAAAATCACACGCAATAAAAAACTAATTTAAAAATCCACATATCTAAGTGACAGAAGCAGTGACACTGGTGGTGTGTGCAGAATGAATTGAAAGGTTTGATGACGCATCGAGAAAGCGATACCATCATAAATCCGTTGATTCAAACCTATAAATACCAGATAATATGATCTTTGCGTTATTGCATTAGTTCTATTTATTTATCGAATACTAGAAATAACAACAATCAAAACATGGGAGAGAGGATTAAACACAATTCTTTTCAATTCAGTTTCAACTCCCTTTATAAAGATTACGAGACCCCTATATATAATACTAACTACTTAGCGAATAAGAAATATTAAAATCCTAAATTATGAAATCATATCCTAATTAAACATAAATATATAAATCTAAATCAATATAAATATCTAAAATAATCTACATCCATATCTTCATCATCTGATCTCACATTTTTCAACATCAAGCCGCTTTATAGATATTACGTACTCTCTCCGTCCCAATATTTTTTTATAGGTAGGGTTGCACGCATATTAAGAAAAAGTGAAGTATATGAGTGTGAAGTTAAATAATAAAAATATAAAAATGTATTTTATTGACTTTTGTGAGTGAAAGTTATTTTCTTTTTGGGGTTTGAAAAAATAATTGGGACGTTCATATAAGAAAAGTGTGAAAATTATCTGGGACAGAAGAAATATTATTTAGGAGTGATTTCTTATGTGCACTTAAGTGCATGATGCACTTAAATTCTGAAAAAGTGACTCACACATTAATAGTAATATCCTGAAAAATAATTAGTAATACTTTAAGAAGCAATATGTAATTTCCTAAGAAATATGCTCTAAGAAGTAATCAACAATATCAAAAAGAGTAATTATTAATATCCCAATTGAAAAAAAAATATGTAATTTAGCATGTTATTGCGTGTTTTGAAAAAATCTAAATTGAAGTCAAAATTGAATTTTAAATTCAAGTATTTTTTTATATCTATGGTTTCTAACTTGGAGCACAATGCTAGTTAAATCACTATAGAGACAATCATATCATTCTTTGAATATTAAATTTTTGGAAATAAGCGTATATTGAATGTGTTGTGTAGTTAGCTTCTATATGAGTCCGGTTAAAATTTATAAATACTATGAAGACGCTTACACGAATTTGGTCTCGTCTACCTCCAACACAAAAGGTACGAGGCAGATAATGGGTTGTTGGTAGAATTTTAGACTTCATTTCGATGGATGAATTTGAAAATGAATGAATTTTAAAAAAAATACATATAAAAAAGCATATATATTAAGTTAAGAATTATGAAGAAATGTGAGAGAAGGGATAAAGTAAAGAAAATGAGAGACGGAAATAGATAGTGGGAGGGATTTCAAATGACATGGGCTTGAAGAATTCCTCCATTTTAAATATAAAATAAAATCTAAGTATTTGTAAATTTATGCAGAGAGTGGTTATTTGTGTGTGAAATCCATATATTTCAAATTCACTCATCCAAATGGAACCTTAAAGAAAAGATATATGAATACTGAGCGAATCTTATATGCGACGAATTAAGATAAATTTTTTACTTTACGTGTCAGAATTGTGTAAACATTATTAATTTAGTAAGAGAGACTAAAATAATAGGTATCACTTGTTTATTTAATTAGACAAGATAAATGGTTAAAATAATATGGTGTTTTTACTTTTCTTATTAATTTTGTATTTTCTACTATTTTTTTAAAACAAAATATTAATAATTCTGAATATATTATTTTTTTAATATTAGTCTCTAACAACTTGTAACACAAATACCGTAAATAGAGCCATTATTGACCCAAAAAGCGTCCAACTCATTCAAGTCTAAATTTTGCAATGAAAGTCGTGACAATTTTTTATGTTCTTTACTCTTTCAGCAGTGTTCTTTGTTGCTCAAAATTAGATCACATTTATTCCATAATCATCAGCTATTAACTTGTCTAAGTGTCCAACACATTGTACTTTCTAATATATATTTTATTCAACCCATTTATTCATAGAAAATAATAAATAAAAGTATTAAAAATTAAGATATGATTGTATTTTTCAGCAAATTAAATAATTTTTCAACTAAAAAAGTGCTAATAATCGATATTGTGAACTCAAATGTATGAAGTTTTATTGTAGAAGAGTGTACTTAATAATTGGTAAATAAAAAGGATCATTTTAAATAGGGACAGTTGTGAAATGATACATTTTAAAATACTATTTTTAAATTAGTACAATATGCAGAAAAATAATATTATTCAACTCATATTTATTATATTATGTAAAAAATTTATACCAATTTAAAATTAGTATTTTAAAAATATTACCAAATTGAAATGATTCCTTTTAGGTATTTCATATTTTTATTTCAAAATATAAAAAGATAATGAGGTATGCTTTTAAAATATTTGGATCCCAGTAACCTGGGCCATTCAACTTTTGTCAAGAATATTTATTCTATCTTTATCCTAATCAAAGTTTTCAGACCGATCATATGGGCCTCAAATAGGTTTTGTATTGGGTCATTTTCATGTTGATGAAAACCCTAACCCATTTTCACACGAAGACATTATTCTTTTGAGAATTCTTGTGTTCTTTTTGTAGCCCCACCTCCATAATTGATAATTCATTTGTTTACTGAAGACTATATACTACCTCCGTCCCGGGTCTTTCTTCAAAAAGACCCGGACACGCGGATTAAGAAAAAAGTAGAGTATGTGAGTGTCAAGTTAATTAATAAAATATAAAAAGTGTATTTTATTGACTTTTGTGAGTATAAATTATTTCCTTTTAAAGGTGTGAAGAAAGAGTTGGGACGTCCAGAAATGGAAAAACAGGAAGAAAGAGTTGGGACGGAGGGAGTACTATAATTCTATTAAAAAAACACTGTATAAGTTTAACTAAAATAAATTAAGGACCGTGTCAAAACAAATGTAAACCCTCTTTTATAAAAAAAATATACTCACTTATTTGCATTTAGTTTAATAAATTATATAGGGGTATTATAAGGTATTGTGAAGTTCTATTATGAATAAAGTGATTCTTTATAAAAATTATGTCATAAATATTTATTTTATTCATAAACGAATCTCAATACATCATAATATATTTTGGACTTAGTTTTGTATGCATCAGTTGCATCGTGCAACTCAAGTTCATTTTTTTTAAAAGTTACGCAAAATACTATTGAAAAGTCACACATTATTACTGAAATGTGTATCTTTAATAGTGTAACTTTTCATTAATAATTTGTATAACTTTTCGGTGATAAATAGTGTAACTGTTTAAAAATACACTTTGAGTTGCACGATATAACTGGTGCACAAGAGACTTACTCTATACTCTGACATAACATATTAAACATATACAAACAAGTGAACATAATTTTCATGAATGAAAATAGTGATTGATATATTTTTATTAATTCCTTAAAATCGAGATTTAGTTCTTTTTATAACACCATCTCTCTCTAAGTAAATTTTGTTCTCAAAATTCAAAATAAAAGAAAAACACAATTATTGAAATATTTCTTTTCCAAATATGTCATATGTAGCATATTCTATCTTCTATGATTTTGAGCATTACTCACAGGAGTATATTAGATAGATAATATTGTTAGAGATATAGTTATGAAATCAGAAGATTTGGAAAAATCTTAGAATATATCATTCATTATAATCAAGATAGTATACATTATTTTTCTGAGTAACTTTTACGTACAATCACTTACAATTGAGGTTATTTATATTAAAAAATATATATTAATTATAAAAAAAAATTTACACTAAAAATCGTGTATTTAGTGCATAATGCAATCACTTACAATTGAGGTTATTTATATTAAAATATATATATTAATTATAAAAAAAGTTTACACTAAAAATCGTTAATATTGTAAATTTTTAAGTATAGTCTACTCATATTTTTTTGTGTAAATAACTTCAAATATTGAATAAGTACACCATGCACCATACTCATATGAAACTTGTGCTTTTTTAAAAATTATTTTTGATATTTTTCATTTTGTAAAGATTTAAATAAATATGTGATTATTTGCATAACACTCAAAGTTGCTTATAGAGCACCCAAAATATTGTATATATACTTCTTGCAAATCGATTAATAATTAACATTAAGTTGCCACAATAATTTTTTGACATGGCCCAAGTATTGTAGATTTTAGTATTTATATAAATATAAAATAGAGTCGAGAGAACTCTTAGTGTACATATATCTTTTCAGTTAAAGTCGTAACCATTCGGTTTGTCGCTCTTGAAGTGGAATTGCAACATTTTGGCATAACTCTTGAGTTAGAGTTGCAACATTTCAATGCAATTCTTGAATATCTATATATACTCAACATATATGGAGTTCATTAATTACTAAAATAGTAGATTCAATTAATAGTTGAAGATTGAGAATTAGAGTTTCTCAATATAGTGAAAAGTCGAGTCTCTCTATATTATTTTGAATCTTTTATTTTATTAAAAACACTACTTATGATTTCTACTTTTGAAATTCGTTAGAGTGTAACTATCGAATTTTCGTAAAATATGTTTTGTATCCTGGAAAGTCAATTCCTTGTGAAAACCATTTACACATATGTGGGAGGAATTAATACCTTTAAAGATAACATTGTTTTTCGGTGTGCCTAACCTATCATTAACTTCATTACCCTCGTATATACAACAACAAGAGTCTTTTGGCTCACAACCATGTCCTGGGCCATTTCTATATAATTTTTTCTTCTATTTTCGCTTGTCTTCCAAATTCAACCTCGAACAAGCAATGTCTATTTCTTTTTCTTTCACGTCGTTCTCATGTCCATCGTTAAGTGTTGAATTTTTCTTTTTTTTACTTATGATTGTATTATACATCCTGTTTAGTGTGTCGTGTGGTTACTCCAAATTCATGTCTATCTTTCCTCTAGCTCCCTACTCTCTTTTTCGATAATTTGGTGAAATAGTTTTATCTCTCTCTTTTGTCATTGTTTTTTAGTTTGTCTTTGTTATGTTTCTATTGCCCTTGTCTCTATATGTTTGTTGTATCCTACAGATTCTCCATCTCGCGAGGATAGACATGCATATACTTACCAAGTTAGAATATTTGAAGAAATCAACACAAGATATATCATCCATCATAGTCAAGATAGTACATATTATTTCCACATTATTATTGATATTTTTTTTATCTTATGTAAAGATTTAGGTAGATTTATAATTATTTGTAGAACACCTAAAGGTCGCTATTAGAGCACTCGAAATATTGTACTCCTTCCATATTAGAGAACTTTGCACCCTGAGATTTCATATCTTTTAAGAAATATATATTTTTTAAATAAAAGTAATATAAGTATAACTATATGAATGTACACACCTGGCCACCAGCCACTCACTTTTACCGATAAAAAAAAATATATAAATGTACACACAAATCATTAATTTTTTTTTATAAAAATATTGTGTGCATCCAAGTGCATAGTATGCACTTGAGATATAGGTCAAATTTTAATTTTATTTTTGAATGACACAATTTTAAGTATGGACTGGTCAAAATTGATTTTGAAATTGATGCTCAATTAAGGGTTTGTGGGATGCACTCAAATGCACTCAAAACACATTTTTTTTTTTATAAGTCGATAAATAGAATAAAGTAACCACATATCATTTCTTGACACCAACGTTGAGATTTAAAATTTTGTTAATATTAATCACAATCACAGAGACAAATATTTAGAATTTACTTGCAAGCATTTTCACTATCAAAGTGCAAAGCACCCATTAGCATAAAAAAGCCCACTTTATTTGGGAAACTATATTATGCATCCACGTTGGTATTATAGTCCACGTATATGATGTATTAATATGAGTCAACCAGACACATGTACATTTTTTAAGACAAAATCTAACACAAAAGTACAAAAAATATAAATAATTTGTAAAAAGTACAAAATGTAGAATACAGAATGTGTATATAACATGTAAGATATTTATAAAAAGTATAAATAATTGGGAAATTTATATACTACAGGTTCAAAAAATTTAGTATATTTACAAATAGGTTCACAATTTTTACATAGAATAACTTTTTTTATCTACACATAAGAACTTTTTTTTCTGCACAAAAGCATTTTTTTTCTGCACAGAATCTATTTATAAATATAGTGATTTTTTTAAATTTATATGTAAATCACCCTAAATAATTTTGTATCTAATTGCTCCCACATTTTTCTTTTTGGTATTAGGATATACTTTTTGTCTTAGATTATGTACTTAAATTGTAATAACCTTAATATATATATATATATATATATATTACACCAATTTTCATATAAATCTGATGCACAGATTTTAGTACCATGGATTCGCCATATTTCAATTATATTATCTATATGTTTCATATTACGTTTCAGTTAAATTAAGTTTGCATTTTCAATTATATTAATTTGCACGTGATTTCACTCTTATATATTTAGTTGCACAGAGGAATTGGTGTATCAAAAATTGACTTTATATACTAAAGTCATTCTATTATGTACCATGTATATGAATGCAGTTGTCGGGCGGTCGGGTGGTGTCAAGCGCCTAGAACCCTAAGCGGCTGTTTAGACGATGCCAATGTTTTTTTTTTTTTTTCTGCTTATGTTAAATTTTTTCTAAATATATATTAATAAAAATACCCGAAAATAACTTACTAATACCCAAAAAAATCAATAATAACCAAGAATAAGCTCATGCAAGTAATACCGAAGAACAAATCAATAATAACCGAATAATAAGTCTAAGTAACAACAACTCACTAATACTTAAAAAATTAGTAAGTAATACTCCAAGAACAAATTTAAATAATACCTTAAAATAAGTCAGTAATAACTCAAAAAGAAACCAGTAATACTCGCAAAATAAGCAACAATATCCAAAAATAAGTCAACAATATTTAAGTTTAAGTAATACCCGAAAAACAAGTCAGTAATATTTCAATTGTAAAAAACTACACAGATGGCGTGTAAGTGTGTCTTTTGAAAAAAAATTAAAACTTTATTCCATTTTCGATCCGCCGAATTTTATCTAATTGGGTCAGTTAAAATTGAATCCAAAATTCAAGTGTTTAGTATGTACTTGTGCACACAAAAAAAATTGTGAAAAATATAATAAGCAGGTCCCACACACGATGAAAAGTAATTGAACATTTACTTCTCGTAATAGTTTAGTTAATGAAATATCTGTATATATCTAAATATCGATAAATACCGATTTTTTGGTATATTGCAATTTTTTAAAAGGAAATTATATACCGTATTATTAATGGTTGCTGAAACAACATAACCCTTATCACTTGGAGTCAATCACCCATGCAAAAATTGCTTCTTCTGTGGCAATTGGGAACAACATGAAGAATATAAGGTGATATAAAAAAAGTGGAGTAACAATTAAAGTTTAAGTTCATGCTTGGAAGGTGCTAAAAGAAACACTACTAACGATGGATTTGTTGCAGAAAAAAATATTATTTCGTCGGCGATAAATAATATTTGTGTGTTTTACAATCTTGAATCTGAATCAGTTTAACATCTTGCTTTTGAATATTTTGCTTCCCACTTCTTTTGGATGAAGTGTGTGAATTGATTGGGGTGAATATGGTGCTACTGTCTTGTTCTTATGCTAACCTAACTTAATTTCATGGACTTTGTAAAGGAAAATTGAAAAAAAAAAAAAAAATAGCACCAAGAATTTGGATGTGTGGTGTTTGACTCCTTTGGAAGAAACAAAAAATGAGTGTAGGAAAATAAGATGTGATTGGGAGATTTTTAAAAATCTCAAGCTATGTTGCACGGGTGCGGATACATGAATGTGAGAGCGATACGATACGGGTTTGGTGATACGAATTTTTTTAAAAATTAGAGTGTGATTCGTTAAGGATACT
>JAPKLY010000102.1:512413-538336 GCA_026898435.1 Prunella vulgaris
ATATATATATATATATATATATATATATATATATATATATATATATTTCAACATGTTTTATAAATCAAGAGTATGTAATATATATTTTTTATCACCTTAAAACTTGAGTATATTCGATAATATAATTATGTAAGAAAATATCAATTCAAGTTATATTAGTTCAATACATAAGTCATAATAATAAATACAATCTAAAATAAGTCACATTAGCTTATATACCATAATAAAACTCAATTAAAATATTATATTTAATGTTTAATAAATAGGATTCGTATAGTGGATTCGAAAGTCCGTTAGCTGAATTCGCCAAATGGCAGACGGATTCGTCACGTGAAAAATTTCATATGCAAAATGAAGAATCTTACCCCTTTTGGGCAGGTGCGATCCAATATTACATTATGATATTTTTAGGAGAATCTGTGCATCATATATCTCAAGAGATATTGCTGGTATTGGAATCAACCTAATGAAAATTGAAAAAAAGAATTTTCGCTGGATGATGGGTGAATTCTTTTCTTTCTTTCTTTCTTTTTTTTTTTTTCAAAAGATGTTAAATCTCAAGAGTTTGGTATTAGGAATGTACTTTGGGGAGAATTGCTGAAAATTTTGTAATTTTATGTCTCATTTGGTTTAATAGATAATATAAATAATTCAAGATCGATTAGTTAAGATTATAATCTAGAGATTGTTATTTGTAAGTTAAATAGTATATTTGAATTGATAGATTAAGATAATTAGTAATGCAAGATAATTTTATTTTGAATGTTTGGATTGTATGATTAATAATAAAAACATATGCAATTAACAATTTTACTCAATATATCATAAACAAAAATGAAGTGAATTATGGTCATTTTTCCCAATATATATAAGAGAAATATTTTAGTAAAGATAAGTACAATAAATTATTATCATAAATTTTTCCTAAGATAATATTATCTACCATTCAAAAGATAAGTTAAATTTTTTTTAATTAATTTTTTGTCTTTGTACATCAAACCAAATACCAAATTAGATAAAATATTTTAAAGTGTATCTTACGCCTTGAAGATTATTGTACTTGAGTACAATATTTTTGATAAAAAAAAAAAAAGAAGAAGAAGAAGAAAAAGGTATATCTTGAGAAACAAAAATAACTAATATTTTTTTATCTTTCATTCCATACAAATTCTCCAATAAAATATACTCCCTCCGTCCACGATAATTGGTCTACGTTGCCTTAAACGGTCGTCCACAATAAATGGTTCACTTACATAAAATGAAAAACTTACAATCATTATTTTTATTTTTTATACATATATACTCACTTTTACACATCACATTAAATGTTTTTTAATAATTAAATATATTTTTTTATATTAATATACTCATTTTTACACATCAACATCAATTTTCTTTTAATAACTGTGAATCGCCTAGATAAACCAATTTTTATAGACGGGGTGAGTACTTATATATAAAGATATTATTTTTATAATTTTATGCATCAGTAGACCTATTACTCATTATTAAATATAAAAAGAAAATCATGAAGCAGTTGACTTTAGGCCATAAAAAATGGGCATTTTCTGAAAATTAAAGGGGCATCATTGCAAATAACTTGAAATCATGGATAAACGGCCTCGTGATTGAGCAGCATGAGGCGGGCCGCACAATATGGGTGTAGGGCCCTCGATATTTCTCTACAGTTGTAATCTCATGTACTCTTTCCAGTTACATGCTTCCCAAAGCTGTGATCGTGTATCGCAGTACAATCCAAATTAACAACTCAATCGAACCGAAGGAAGGGGAACAGCAGAGGATGGTCAAGTGGGCCCAATCCATTTAACGCCCCCTCCTTGCATGTAAATTTCCAACTGTGAAAGCTTCCAAACAAGGGTGGGTCCCATCTGTTGGCCTTTTCCATCCTCATACCTTTCTATAACCGATAATAAAGTTATCCTATATATTTCAATATTTTTTTCAAATATTCAGTTCCCCTCAATCCCACTATAAGTAGCTCATTTTGTTATTTTTATCCATTTTGTTCATTTGTTTTTTATTTTTTTTAAAATTACTATTTATTTTTTTATTATTATTTTTAATATTTTTTATTTTTATTTTTTCATTTTTCTCCATCATATCACTTATACTTTTTCACTTTTACCTTAATTTGTGTGCCAAAAAATAATGAGCAACTTATAAGAGGATGAAGGGAGTAATATTTACTTTTATAGTCATTGATATTGATATTAAATAAAAATGATATATTTATAATATAAATAAAAAATAAAAATATTGATAAGTATCAGTGTGTAAAATTAATATCGTTTATTTATTTTCCATAAATTAGATCAAATATCATTAAATATCGAGAAAACATTGAAAGATATCAAAAAATACAGAAAAATTTTGAAAAAAATCTAAAAAATAGTATATATATAAATTTATCATAACTGTAAAATTTGTTCAAAATTTTTTGTTAAATTTATGTATTAAATATTTATTATTAATTTTTAAAATTTACTTATATCGATAGTTTCGCAAATTTAAAATTTCTATATTTTTCTCGTACCGATATTTTCAACCCAATTTATAACTGTATCCTAAAACCAAAAACCACAAAATCCAAAAACCAATTTAGATATTAAAGTTAATTCTAGATTGTATAATATATTTTCTTTAATTTTTCGTCCACTAGTTTCGTAGAAATTTCATTAGATGACCGTGTATTATGTAGATTTTTTTTTAATAAAAGTTAAGAGTACTTCTCATGTGCATCTGCGTTCACCGAATGCACCTCAATTTTAATTTCAATTTCAAAATCTCGCGATGACGCAGTGAGGTATATGAACTCTCCACATCAATCGAGAATCAAGATCTAATCGACTAATTCAATCTGCCAATCAATTAATTCAAGGTAATTAAAAAATTTCCTAATCTATTGAGCGCCGAATTGGTTCTTGGCCATGTCGATTCAATTTCATGAGTATATTTGTATGAATTCTGTGTATATTTGTGTACATACAGGACGATAGTTGGGTTGATTCACTGCATATATATGTATGAATTTGTAGCCTACATTTGTATAAATTATGTTCCTGATGTTAAGAAATTGATTTCATAAATCACATAGATAGTAGTTGGTTGATGGAGCTCTGGAAAATTGTAGATTGTGGTTAAAGGGGATATGGTTGTTGAGTTGATTACTAATTACTTGAAAAATAAATTATAATACCCAAGAACAACTCAAAATACCTTAAAAATAAATCTAAGTAAATACCCCAAACTCAACTTACAATACCCTAACAACAAGTCTAAGTAACCCCAAGAACAATTCACAATATTTCAATTGCAAAAAAATATATAGTGCAGAGTGTAGTGTGTGTTTTCAAAATTCAAAATAAAAGTTAAAATTAAAATTCAAGTGCATTATATGCACCCTAGTGCACCCTATAATATATTATAATATATTATGTCCAAATAATAATTTACTCATCATGAAAATAATATACATGTGCTATATAAATAAATATATTTAAAAAATGTATGTGTTGAGTTATGGTTTAATTCTTATCAACTCACGGTATTTATGTTAAAACTCAATTTAATTAATGAGTAGGTCTCTTGTGAACTCGAGTTCACATGAACTCGTATCACTGTCATGTGTAATCATTATTACTGTTATTCATATATACTATCACTGTTATAAAAATATACTTGATTTTTCAACGGTGATAATGTATATGCATAACAGTGATAGTAAATATACATAACAGTGATAGTGTATACATATGACAGTGATAATTGAGAACCCGAGTTCACCGTGAACCCGGGTGTATACAAGTTTTTGTCTTAATTAAGACTTCAAATATTCTTATAAAAATTCATTAGCGCTTTAGTCGTTTTAATTTGGTTTCGCACTTTCAAATTGTGATATGAATTTTGTAGCCACACTTTAGTTAATTAATCATTCAATAAATAGAATAAATCAAAATTATTCAATATATAGAAGCGCTTGTCATGAAAATTCTTCAAGTAACGAGAATAAATGAGGTATACAATATTATTTTTTCTTCTAAATCAAGTAATCACCACCCTCATTACTCACATCTCATCTTATAATTACCCTCCACAGTCAATCCCTTATACTATAACTAATAACTTTTTTTGGTCAATTTTTTTTAAAATTGGAGCACAATATTAATAATATAATCATCATGAACACAAACTCTTATTCAATATATATAACAGTAAAAATAAAAAATAAAATTATATTCTCATTATCATTAAAAAAAAATCACAAGCGCCCCACTAGTTTCACTATTTGAATGGTCACATTAGGATTTTTTAAGTTGAAAATCCTCAAATATAGTAAGACTATTAAAATAAGTCAATTAAGTATTATTAAAATTCATATAATTAGAAGTTTCTATAAAATAAGTAATGCTCTTTAATTGCTACAAGTCAATGAAACAATTAACATTATAAATTAATATGGCATATTTATGTTTACAAATAATACCCACTCCAAGATTATTGACACACCGTTTTTGTTTTGACGTTCCACAATTATTTTATAATTTTAAATAAAAATGTGTTAATTTACATGTACACTCATAAAATATATACATATTTATTTATATATAACTATTTTATTTAAAGTTTTTTTTATTTCTATGTAAAAGTGTACATTACACTTGGAGAGAGAATAATTATCAATATTTTAAAAGAGTAAGTCTCTTATTAACTCGAGTTTATATAAACTCTTAGCATTTTTATAAATAATCACTATTACTGTTATAAAAATATACTTATTTTTTTAACAGTGATAATGTATATGCACGATAAAATTGTAAATATATATTATAATTAATAAATTGAGCTTAGATGCATATAAATTTTAGTTTTTTTTAAATCAATTTTACAATAAAACTTGCTATATTTCCATAAATGTTGGTAGCAGCACCATGTGACCATTCAACTAACTTTATTGGCTATATACTAGGGCCGAAAAGGTTGAAGCTTTGACTCAATTATTGCAATAGAAATATATGGGTGTTATAATTTTAAAAGATAAAAAATTGTATGAATCCGAGTTTACTGAAGTCGGATTCCTAATTATCACTGTCATATATATAGATTATTACTGTTATATATATTTTTTATCATTATTATACATATATACTATCTCTGATAAAAAATCAAATATATTATATGACAATGATACGAGTTAGATTTCAGAGGAGACTTACTCATTCTATGAATGTTAGACCTTGCATGTGTCCTATTTCGTCAAGACTAATTTCTTTCAATCAAAAACCATGTTTATGTCTCCACAGTCCACATCGTTATATTAAACCAAAGAGATATGGTTTTGATTTTATTTTCAGATTGGGTTCATCCAAAATTCTTTATTACGATTTATGAGACTTAAAATTTTAGTTTTACCATATTTATGGAGGGTAGTTTAATTAGTTGGAGACTTAATTTTATTAATATAATAAATCAAATTATATAATTAAATCCACAATCCACAGCGTTGTTATATTAAAACAAAATATGATTTTAATTTTATTTTCAAGTTAAGTTTGTCCAAAATTCATTTATTACGTTTTATGAGATATAAATTTTAGTTTTACCAGTTATGTTTGGTAGTTTAATTAGTTAGAGACTTAATTAGTTTTATATTTTACTAAGGAAAATCATAAATATAGTACTAGTATTGATAAAAGAGTTGCTATCTGAGTAAATCTTAGAAAGACAAAATGTATTAAAATTGGATAGTGGTTGATATCATTAATTATTTTTATATAAATCTATTCAATTGAATGTACTAATTAACTATATTTCTATATAAATTAACAATGCAAGTATGTACTATAGTCAAACATTAAATTAATTTGAACTTTTTAAATTAAAATTATCAAATATATATAGTAACAAAAGTAACTAACGACAGTTCAATTTGGCATGTTTGAAATAAGTAAGTCTCTAAGTAGAATATTGCACATGCAATATGAATATATTTAAGAAAAAAATAAAAATTTGTGGTCATGTCGGGTCTAATGGATCTTTCCAAATAAATCATACAAAAACAAATAGAAAATCTCGCTTTTAAATTTGTATTACTATAAGAAAAAATATGTGTTACTATATATATATGAAGAATAGAGCACAATTGTGAAAATATATAATTTTAAAGAACATTATAAACAAAAAAAAAAGTTAATGGTGAAAAATCAATGTATCTGTAATATAGATAGATGAAAATTGATCAATAACGTGAATAATGAATAGCATGAGGAAGAAATATCTTGAAAGTGTAGGACAAAATAAAACATCATATTAAAGAAGAACACCAAAAAATATAAAAATTATTGGATAATCATAACATCATGGTCCTCAATTCAGTGATCCATGTGTTGCTACATCAAAAATCGAAGAATTAATCTAATTAGTAAGTTTAGTTCAATAATTCATGTGTTATTAACTTTCAAATGATAAAATTATCTACCTCCAAAACATGCATATTTTGGAGGAATAAATAACTTTATCCAGTAAAACATATACACAAATGAGTGTTTCTACAAGAACATAACAATTTTACGATGTTAACTATTTTTCCGTCCTACTATAAGTTGTTCATTTTGTCATTTTCGTCTGTTCCACTATATGTTGCTAATTTGTTTTTCTATCTTTTTAAGGAACTAATATTCACTTTTTCATTATTATTTTTAATATTTTTTCCACTATATACACGTTTTTTCACTTTTCTCCATTACATCACTTGTACTATATTAATATTTTTTTATACTTCTTAATACTCGTGCCCAAAAAATATGTGCGACTTATAAAAAGATGGAAGGAGTATATAACATACTTTTGCTCATGCATTAACAATCTTTTTTTCATATAATAATCAAGGATGAAAATATCGCGAAATATCGCGGATATATCACAAATTTTGAGTATGCGATATGGATATTGGAGTACAATGTATTTTTTACAAAGTATCGTGAATATATCGCAAAATATCGATATCGATATCGACATCGGTTCACTCGTATTACAAAATTAATTGAAAATCGGGAAATATCGCAGATATATCGCAAAATATCGCACTACATAAAAAATCGCAATTTTTTCTTTTTTTTATATTTTTATACAATTTTCAAATGATAATTTTTTTTAGTGATTGTATATTCTTTCATGGTTTTATTTTTATACATATTTTTTTTATTGGGCACTGATCATAGTGATATGTCTCAAGATTCATATGCTTCTGACACACATTCGAGTTCACAATTTGGTTTAAATACTCGAAATGTGTTTCAGCATCCATTTTCATATCAACAAATTCATTGGGTTAGTGCACACTATCCAATCTATGGTGAAACAGTTGGAAGAGATAGAGAAACATATGAATGACATGTGCATAACTATATGCAGGATTATTCTAATGCAATGAGTTGGTACCAATATTGTTTGGACAAGAGATGGGATTCCATCTTCTACATTTGAACCCCATAGGTCATCATTTTGGTACTAAATGTATTGTATCATGTAATTCAAATCATCTTTTATTGTATTATGCATTATATTATTAATTAATTAATGTCAGACAATAATTATATAGTCCATTATCTATTTATTTGCTTTAAACATGTCAATTTTTTTGTGATCTTAAATGAAACATATGGATAATAACATGATAAAATAATCCCTAAAATTTCATATTAAATTTCTAAAATTTTAATAAAATTTCCGTTATTTTTCTATTTTTTTTGTGATATCGAGGTTGCGATATTACTTGCGATAACGATATTTTCATCCTTGATAATAACACAACTTTCAGCAGTATAAAAAAATAAAATATAGTGTTTACAAAAAAGTACATCAATGATGAAAATAGAAGAAGTCAAAACGTGCGAAAATCTTAATGGAAGCTCACAGAAAAGGAGAAGAAGAAGGACAAGAAAACATATTGAAAGCAAGAGAAAGTGTGAAGACATTGCCATGAAAACACAAAAAAGAATGTGAAAGACCACGCAAAGTAAAAATGGACCAAAATAGACCATATTGAAGGTTGTGATAACCATGTCATTTTAATATAAGTCTTTGTGATTTAAAAGATATAAGACCAATTTGACCGGTTGAAACTTTATTCTCTCTATCAATTACACCGAGTAGGTCTCTTGTGCACCAATTACATCGTGCAACTCAAGTTCATTTTTAAAAAGTTGTACAATTTATTAGTAAAAAGTTACACAAATTATTATTGAAAAGTTACACAATAAAAGATACACTTTTCAGTAATAACATGTGTAACTTTTCAGTAGTATTTTGTGTAACTTTTAAAAAATGAACTTGAATTGCACGGTGTAATTGGTGCATACAAGACTAAGCCAATTACACATAATTTATATTTATTTAAATTTCTAAAATTTTATTTGTACCTCTTTAAAAACATATTGAAAATATCAATATGATACAAAATCAATTATTTAAAATTGAAATGAAAGAATAGATAAATTGATAGCAAAGAGCATATAAACGCGCTTCATCTACATTAAGGTGATGTTTGGTTGAGAACTTTTGTTACTGAGCAATGATAATTAAAGTCATAGTGTGTGTTTGGAATGACTCTACTATGACTTTGATTCCTAAAAACTAATAAATCAACCATAGTTCTGTTATATGAGATCTATGACTTTCATTTCATACTATTTCCATTTCTATACCATTTTCATTCCTTGCAATTATACCAAACGCCCCCTAATTTCATTTCTTGCTCGCTTCAGTCGATTGATAAGTGATACCAAGTCATAAAAAGAAGTACACTTCATCTACATTTCTTTCTCACCACTCCTTGTTTAATTTGCTTAGCTGCTCTGGTCACACAAGCAATTTAATTAATTAAAGATTAATGAAGATAACTATAATTGTAGTTTTCCAACACAATAAATACAAGGATACGTCAACTTAATTGCATCTGACTTTAATTAGTGTGATTTGACTAACACTTAATTCAACTAATTGATATTAATTGGTGTTGAAATATCACAAAATTAATACTATATAGTACCACTTTCATAGATTGTGATTGTTTGGACAACACCTTATCACTGTCGACCAAACCCTCAAAATCATAAAAAGACTTTAAAAGCGATACTTATTAATGTACTCAACCTAGTCTCCTATGAAATCATTTTACATTATGAATATAATAATTTTAAAACAAATGATAATTTTTTTGTTTTAAGAAACACTTATCACGTTAAATGTTAAGAGTGATGTTTTGGTGTATCAAATATACAGCACAACTAGTATAATTTTTAACCTATAATTATTTTTGGGTCACTTGCTTTAAAAAATTGAATATATTTACAAATTGGTTCAAAATATTTATATAAAAACATATTTTTCTACACAAAATCAATTTATAATTAGTTTTAATTTTATGAACTATTTTGTAATTTTTCCATAATTTTTTGTGGAAGCAGTTTGTATATTAAAGAGTACTGCACCATAACACAAACTAATATGTTCTTTATATGAATTATTATTTTTAGGCTTAGTCTTGTATGCACCAATTACACCGTACAACTCTAGTTCATTTTTAAAAAATTATATAAAATACTATTGAAAAGTTACACATATTATTACTAAAAAGTGTATTTTTAATGGTGTAGTCTTTCAGTAATAATTTGTGTAATTTTTCAGTAATAAATTGTACAACTTTTAAAAATAAACTTGAATTGTACGGTGTAACTAATGCACAAGAGATTTATTTATTTTATTTTTTTCATACGACACATTAAAATGTATATGCCCACCGATGGGATTATATGCACTGATGCACACTGCTGATGTGCCAATGCCACATCAATATAGTTTTGTTGTCATATATTTTTTTAGATTTTATTCTATTCCTGTTTTTCTCATCGCAAATCTTAAATATTATTCCATAAATATATATAAAATCTTACCATGTAATAGAAATTTCATTCAATCATTTTAATACGCAAAATATAAGACTGTCGATTGTATGACATTGATCAAATTTAAAAAGTGATAGAATGATAATAAATGTAACATTAATGTTTTAAAAAAAAATGATAAGTCACTTTTAATAAAAATATTATCATTTTTTGTTAAAATTTTATCACTTTAAAAAAAAAAATTAATAAGTAACACATTTTAAGTTAAAAGTAGATTAAATTGTATTGATATCATACTATGAGACAATTTCATTTGATAAACATACCTATAATTTAAGTAAAATTACAAACTTTAATTTATGACATTTTGTATTATAAAGGGTTAGTCTCATATGCAATTGGTGCACAATGTTCTCACTCAATAATTAAGTTTTTATTTCCACTGAAAAGTGTGGGTTGATTACACTGAAAACTTTATACTATTATCGGATTTTAACGTAAAATTTTCAATGCAATCAACTCACATTTTTCAGTGTAATAAACCCTCACTTTTCAGTATAAGTAATTTCAACTATTGAGTTAGTGCATTGTACATCAAGTGCACATGAGACTTACTCTTTAATGTCTTAGTTTTGTATGCACCAGGTGCATCGTGCAACTCAAGTGTATTTTTAAAAAGTTATATCATTTATTACTGAAAAGTCACACGTATTATTACTGAAAAATATATTTTTAAAGATACACTTATATTAATAACATATGTGAATTTTCAGTAATATCTTATGCAATTTTTTAAAAATGCACTTGGTGCACAGGAGACTTACTCTATTTTAATTATTTAAATTAGCATCTAAATACTTTATGTGAATAAAGACTTTGTTTTATTTGATTATTTTCTATTTTTTTTTAATATTCAAACATTATGTTTTCTTAGATAATTTAATATTTGTGATAGAAAAAATAGAGATAGAATAGAATCTTAAAAAATATATGAAAGAAGATTATGTTAACGAGACATTGTCGCATCAACATCAAATATATAAGGGCCATTTGTTAGGTTTTATGGGAAAATGAGCTAAGACAGAAACTGTGATATGTTTTAAGGTTGAAATATATTTGTTGATGTTTGATAATATGAAAAAAATAATCATGTTATATTGTTTGATAGAAGAACATAATTCAAGTGAATTCATGAATGCTTATTTTGCCCTTTTCAAGAAATTCACAAATAAGCTCACAAAAACTTTATCATCTTCATAACAATTCTAAAATCGGTTGAAGATTATCACAAAAACGACTGCAGATTAAATTTTAAAAGCAAAATTCAAAAAATGAACCCAAATCGATTGCAAATACCTAAAATCGGTTGCAGGATGAATTCGCCCAAATAGAACAAAGTCAACAGTCTACTTCATTACCATTACTTGTCATCGCGCACTCCACTGGAATCGAAATTGTAAACCACCACTGTCATTAGTGGCCAAAATTGAAGAATATAAAACCTTTGTCGCCGCTTCCAATTAGGGGTGTGCATAATTCGGTTATTAACCGAAAACCGAACCGAAACCGAACCGAATTATGAATTCGGTTCGGTTACCGAAATATTCGGTTCGGTTTCGGTTATTATTTTTTAAGAATTTCGGTTTACAGTTCGGTTCGGTTATTAACCGAAATTATTCCGGTTAACCGAAATCCAAACCGAAATAATATTATATTTAATAAATAAAATAATAATTCTAACTCAGCAGTAACTCTCCTAACTTCCTAAATCCTAATTCACTCACTCCTAACCTAATCTGCCTTTTTCTAAATTGAAGAAACCCTAAGTTGAAAGCCCGCAGCCGCACTCCTCTTCCTCCATCAACTGCCCCTGCCTCCACCAGCACCGCCCCTTGCCCACCTCCGCCTGCATCTACAACGGCGGCACCCGATCAGCCTCCAGGACGAGGCGGTGAAGCTCGCGGCGACACGCCGCCTCCACCCCGACGCGGCGACGCTCGCGGCGATGCTCCGCCTCTACCCCGACGCTCTGATGCTCACCTCCACCCCAACGCTCCGCTTCCATTTTTTTCCTAATTAATTGTTGATTGTGATGCCCTCCCGAATGAATGCGTCCCCATTTTAATTAAGCAATGAAGGGCTGCCATTGATTCCTTTCCTAATGTATATATTGCTCTCCAATTGCTGTACGTATCTTTTTGGTAACAGGTTTCAAACTTTGAAAATAATTTACTTATTTTAATAAATATTTCGGTTTTAACCGAAACCGAACCGAATATTTCGGTTCGGTTTATATTCGGTTTTGGTTTGTTTTACCTCAATTCGGTTCGGTTTTTGGTTATCGAAATTCGGGTCGGTTCGGTAACCGAACCTACCGTTGCACACCCCTACTTCCAATCATAGCCACTGAAGCTTCACCGCTCCGCTCCGAGATCAAGCACTGTTATTCGCATCGAAGCTTAGTCCAACCACCACTTACAATTTTCAAGTTGTAGTTGCAACTGAAGCTGCAACCCACTATTGTCGAAAATAACGTAGCCGCTGATGTCTGGAAGCCAACTGTATTCAAGCCACTACTATTCGAAAACCTCTCACCACAGGTGTTAACAACCACCGTTCACAGCAGCCATAACTCAATTCTCAATCACGATTTCATCTTTGCCATGGCACAAAGGGGTAATTTTGGCAAAGGAGCGCAATAAGAATTCAAAAACTGTATCGGGTGTGTAGGCCTCGATACCTTTGTTGAAGAGCTACAGTAAATGTAGTGAAATCATTTCATGGCCGAGTTTATACACGGTCAGGGAGAAAATATTATTGTTCTACCAAACAACAATTAATCCAAAAAATAAATTTTTTCAAGGGTTTTTCAGCCCTACCAAACGGGCCCTAAGTTGATGCTCATAGACGTGGGCACATTTTCAAATTCATATATTTTATACTCAGGTTAAATCAGATTATGCTACTTGTACCTGATTTGATATAGAGTCATTTTTGTGTGCACATAATAAAATACATGACATATATTTTAATTTTAAAAATTAATTGTAAAAAACACACATTTCAGTGTGTACTATATATTTGATCAGTAATACCCAAAATAATAATTAATAATATCTCACACAATAATCAATAATACTCCAATACCAAGTGATACTAAAAATTAATAATCAATAATATCCTAAACAGTAATTAATAATACCTCAACTTTTAATATAATTATTAAAAAATATTTAAAATTTTAGAGAATATTACACACGTGTGGGCATACAAGAATTTGTATTGGATACATGCATGCACTAACTCAAGCAACTTTGATTTACATTTGATATAATCAAAACCTAATGAGTAAAATTTTATAGGAGTAAATATAAAAATACACTAACCTATTTTTACTTAACAGATTAACAATATTCCTTAAGTGCGATTAGACTGAGTAATGTGTTGATGAACTAGATTCGATTAAGCTAAAATCTAACAAAATTTAGTATGCAACGGAAAAAGAAAATCTAAATTTTTACAGAGTGAAGCTCATGTACATGGATCTGGATCCCCCCCTGTACAGGAGGGTCCTGTGCAGAGGAAAACCGTTGGATCACACACATACACGACTATACGTACACACTCGCATGGGGTGTGTGATCCGACGGTTCCCCTCCTGCACGTACAGGACCATTCTGTATAGGAGGGGAACTTCATCCCATATACATCAACCAAGTGGGCAATAATGTGCAAATTAATAAATATAATAAAAAAATTACATTAAATATAATTGAAAACATGATATTAATTTAATTAAAATGTGACGAGTACACAAAGTTAAGATGCATATATTGGTCTTGAGAGATCTTACCTTTTCTACGACTATGTTGAAGCTCATGTACATCCACGGTGTGGGCAATGACATGCAAATTAATATAATTGAAAGACAATACTCTATCCGTCCTTATATAAATTGTTTATTACTTTTGGGCACACAGATTAAGATAAAAATGAAAATGTACAAATGATGTAATTGAAAAAATGAAAAAGTATAAGTGATGTGATAAAAAAAGTGAAAAGTAATATAAATAGTGTAAAAAGTAATGAAAATAATAATAAAAATTGAATAGTAATTTTAAGAAAAGATAAAAAACCAAATGAGTCTTTAAATAAATATCTAATTGATATTAATTGAGAGTGTAAGACACTCATTCTTGAACAATTAAGTGAAGACTCAAAGTTTAATTCTCAAGAAATTTAGGTGCCTTTGGTTGGTTACTTTGTAAGGTAAGTAATGGTAATCAAAATCATAATGTTTGTTTGGAATGATTCTACTATGACTTTGATTCCTAGAAATTAAGGAATCTACCATAATTCAGCTATTTGAGAACTATGACTTTTATTTCATACCCATTTCATTCCTATACCATTTACATTCCTTACAATTATACCAAACGCTAGTATATGATTGATTTACTCTGATCATAGTATATACATTATCTCTGTATGAAGGCCTAACTCTAGGCTTAAAACCCAGGTTGTAAGTGAGAGGATTGTCCAGGCTTATAAGCCCACCCAAGACCACACTCACTACCGATGTGAGATATCTTAATACCCTCCCTCACATAAGAGGCGCATCAGGCTCGACACGTGGTTCCACAGGTGGATCCACACATCGAGTAGAGAGGTGGCTCTGATACCATGTATGAAGGTCTAACTCTACATTTAAAACCCAGGTTGTAAGTGAGAGGATTGCCCAGACTTATAAGCCCACCCAAGACCACACTCACTACCGATGTGGGATATCTTAATAATCTCAATCGAATCTAGTTAGGTGTGAGTGATAAATTAAATCATAAAATTGAAAAGTCAAAGACACTTTAATTAAAGTGTTGTTGATAAATGTAGAGAATTAATCATCCAATGTAATGTTTTAGTGTAACTATGTGAGTAATTCAAATTATAAAGTTCAATCGGTGGTTGAGTTGATGTATGATTTAAATCAGTTCACGTTTAAATTTAAGTTACACAAACATGATGTCCTAGGATGCCCTAATTTATCGAAATTTCATTGTAATTGGTATATAAGTAATGACATAATATCGATAAGAATGACATACAAAATAATGATAATTACAGTAGTATGATTATGTATCAGATTAATTGTCATTATGTTTCTCAATGATGGACGTATCTATAAATAAATTGCATATTTTTGTTGCTTACCTACTTATAGCGAACTTCAATCTTCATGTATGTTCGGTTTGTCGGATATAACGGTGTTGTTCGTTAATAAGAAAAAAAATTATTCTCTTTCACTATAAGTGGCTTATTTTGTCATCTTCGTCCGTTACACTATAGGTTATTCATTTGTTTTTTTACCTTTTTTAGAAACTACTATTCACTTCTTTATTACTACCTCCGTTCCAACTTTTTTTTTCCTTTTTTTTTTTTTCATTTTGGGACGTCCCAACTCTTTTTTTCTACCTTAAAAAAAAAATAATTTACACTCACAAAAGTCAATAAAGTATATTTTTTATATTTTATTAATTAACTTCACACTCACATACTCTACTTTTTTTTAATCTGTGTGTCAGTTCTTTCGGAAAAAGATCTGGGACGGAGGGAGTATTATTTTTCATACTTTTTACACTATTTCTATTATTTTTTCACTTTTTCCCACCACATCACTTATACTTTTTCATTTTTTCTATTACATCATTTATACTTTTTATTTTTATCTTAATTTGTGTGCCCAAAAGCAACAAGTAACTTATAACGGGAGAGATGAAGTATTTTATTTTTTAAAACATCACTATTAACATGAGATATGATCCTTTTGCAAACAATGGTCTAACTTGACTTAATTTTGCCTCTTTAGCTGTTGTGGCTTAGCCTTACCTTACCTCTATCTCTATCTATTATTTGTAGGTTTGTTGATGTTAAAAATGGAAAGTTGTAAAAAATGTGGCTTTTATATATTATATTTTTTCAATTTATTTTGCTTGTTTTATTTTATGTCAAACATGTACAACTATTGTTGGTAAAAAATAACCAACATTAATTTAGTGCAGAAAATAAAATAATAGGTAAAATCCAATTAGAGATGTAAACATAGTAATAACTGAAAATAAGAGGTTTCCCATCACCCACAAAGCACATGTTAACTAGATAGCTGAATGTGATTGATTTAGATTATGGTTTCTACAATCTAACTATTGATTAATATAATCTCTCTCTCTCTCTCCCTCCATTTTGTCCGCTTCTGCATCACTATTAAGCTTGTCGCCTTTTAATAATATAATATTCTCTCTCTACAATGTGTGTATGTTTGTGCTGTTAGGAGCACAAAGCAGTAAACACTGGTGTTGTACTCTGAATCTGTGCAATGGAGAGAGGAGGAAGGGGATCATCTTCTTCCCGTTGGTCTACTGCCGCCATTGCAGTGTTGTCGTTTTAACAGTACTGCACTACCTTCCTCGCATTGCAGTTTCTCTCGCATCCAACTCACAGCACCTCGTGATCGGAAGAGCTGCGCATTTCAGGTGAGTTTTCCTCTTTTGCTCCGGATTTCCTTTTGCCTTTTACTTTGTTTTTATGTTTCTTCCAGCTTTTGCTTTTTTCCAGCTTCTTTTTTGCGAAATCTATGTATGAATCTGTCGAAATTGACCATCAAACGCCAGCCAAATCTATCTTTTGTTATGCTATTTTGCCTTCATTTCCAGCTTCGTCGTTGCTGTTTTACTTCAATTGTTTTCTTACGGAGCTTTAATTTTAGCGTGCTTAATTTGCTGCTGAAAGCAAGGCTTATATTATGGCGCATTTTGCTTGTGGAGCTTGATTCTGTATTGTGGATTTGTAATTCGAATCTAGGAATTCAATGTTTTAATTGATGCTTTGTAACCGCTTCTTTACTTCTCCATGGTTTTTATTCAAATTTGCAGCAAAATTTCCTCCTTCAGAGTTAATTTCCATTTCTTTTCAATTTAAAACTAATCTATTGATACCTTAAAAAGACATTCCTGCTGCAGCTGTGGTATCTGTTAGGATTATGCTCTGTAATGTTAGTTTATTTGGTGTTGTTGATATATCTTGTATGTATGGTAATAGTTTGAAGTGTACCTCTCATTTCTTTTTTTTGTTTTTGTTATAGAACAGTGGCAGGATTGAAGATTTAGCCTGGTAGAAAGAAGTTGTTTAATATTCAATGGAGAAGTATGAAGTGCTGGAACAGATTGGAAAGGGGGCCTTTGGTTCTGCCCTACTTGTGAGGCATAAGCAAGAAAAGAAGAAGTGAGCGCTAAACTAACACGCCTTTTTTTTTTGTAGTTATTTCCTCATACATTTTCACGTTTTAATCATGACAATGAACAAATCTCTGGTGTATTGTTTAATTACTCATCGGTTCTTACATGTTTATTCGGTTTCATGTTAAGGTATGTATTAAAAAAGATTCGTCTTGCCCGTCAAACCAATAGGACTCGTCGATCTGCACATCAGGAGGTTAGTTGTATCCTTCTTCATTATGTGTATTTTTATATATAACTATTATTTTTTCTCTGAGTTTCTTGATGACTCCATGTTCTATCATTGCCATAGATCTTTCAACATATCTTGTAGGCATGTAACATTCCGAATAATTGAAATTGACAGTTAATGATTGATGGTTTACAAATTTTTTTTTTTTTTTTTCAAAAGTTAGATGACATAGGTATGCAAATGATAGTTGCAACTTTTATTTTTTATTCAATTTATGTTATTTCACTTCCTATTCATTCAATGATGACTTCTGCTGTAATTTTTATCTGTCTTCATGTCTTGCATCGTCTGCATAGAATGATAAGGAAACATGCAAAGTTCTTATGAATTCTGTTCTGCACTGGTTTTAATGAATCTGTAGCGCGCACACACACATACATACATGCACATATGGACTGGATCTTCCATGTATTTTCTCTTTGTTGAGTGAATTTTGGTTTGTGTTTCTATGCAGATGGAGCTCATATCAAGTATGCGAAATCCATTTATAGTGGAGTACAAAGATTCATGGGTGGAGAAGGTACAAAGTGATGTCTGATGCCTCTTTATTGAAATTGATGCTTCTTCCTCTCTGATGCCGATTTATTTCATGGCTGGATTAGAAAGACGTATAATATGATTATTAGAGGTTAGACCACCATTAGTGATTAGCCAAAGTTGCAAGGTATTCCATCTTTCTGTTAAAAAGAAATTTGCAACTTGAAGTGCCTTCAGCATCCTAGTCATTTACCTCATTAACTCCTATAAATTAATGGTATATATGAATCATGAATTTAAGGAGGTTGACTGTCAAACTAGACATAAGCAAGACAAATGGAATATTAAGACTCTACTCAGATTTCAAGCAAATAGGATTAGGACTCCAGACAAGTAGAAAAAGTTCTAAAATCATGAAACTATTGATGGCTGGAACAACTTTAGGGGGGATGGTACTCTCCATTGATTTTAAATATTTTAAACTCTTCACTTTATATGTAAGAAATTTTTTCTTTTGACATTTAATTATAGGAATCCACGGTGTAGACCTAAGAATTCCCTTTGAATCTGTTTCTTCAGTTTACTGCTAATGTCTATTCACCCAAAGAAAAGAAAAGGAAGCATCAAATATCAGAAGCTATATTGCATTTTATCACCTCTATTAAGCATTATGTTTTTCTCTCTAACTGACTCAATTCATATTTGAAATAAATATTTATATTGCATTGCTCAGGGATGCTATGTCTGCATTGTCATCGGTTACTGTGAAGGTGGAGATATGTAAGCAGATGTTCATATTGACACACATGCTTAGAGGAACACATTTATATCTTTAACCTCTTGTAAATTTCTATATTTGTAGAGCGGAAGCCATAAAAAAGGCAAATGGTGTCCATTTTCCTGAAGAGGTATTTTTATTTTTGTAATTTTTTTATTCCTGCTGCTTGTTTCTTCCATAGCCAGTTTTTTTTCGTGTGAGGATTATAGCTTTTTAATCTGTTACACTAATTTACTGCAGAAGCTCTGTAGATGGCTTGTTCAACTACTTATAGCACTGGATTATTTACACACAAGTCATATTCTTCATCGTGATGTCAAGGTATGTTGCATCAGACTGGTTTATTGATAGACTCAACTCATGTTACAAATTTTTTCGGTGTTCTATTGATAGTTGCAATACTTTTGCAGTGCTCTAACATATTTTTGATGAAAGATCAAGATATTCGTCTTGGTAAGAATTTTCTTTCTTCATCTTTTGCTTTGTGGAATTTAGAATAGTTGCTTACATGCATGACCGTTTCAGGTGATTTTGGACTTGCCAAAATGTTGACTTCAGATGAGCTTGCTTCCTCAGTAAGCATTTTTGTTAGCATAAATGGTTTCTTTTCCATTGTATGTCAGGATGGTCTTATTGTCATATTGGTTGTTTGTGCCTCTCTATGCTCACAGATAGTTGGTACTCCCAGTTACATGTGCCCTGAGCTACTTGCAGATATACCATATGGTTCCAAATCAGATATATGGTCTCTTGGTGAGCAAAATTTTTCATCTCCTGCATTATTGCATTTGGAAAATACACATAAAAAATCTCAAAATATGTTAATCCTCTCCTGTTTTAAAAGTAGCCTAGATCATATTTTTAATGTTTTTTTCCCCCAAATGAGCTAATCTATGTGGTACAATGTAATCCAGGATGCTGCATATATGAGATGACAGCCCTAAAACCTGCTTTCAAGGCATTTGTAAGTGGCTGCAAACCTAACCATAGTCATATATGTTTGTATGCAACAGTTCTATGACTAGCTTTTATTAAAACAACTCTTCTCATTAGACCCTAGTACTTTGAACAAATAAAATCTTTAGCAGTCTAGTGGATGCTACACTCTAGATCTAGACTATTTAGTTTATGGCTTTTTTTTCTAAAAAATTGTATATTATGCACATTGATATTGATATTATCATATCTAGTCATGATAGCCAACCATTCTGCATGAAACACAATGATACACCTTTTGTTATATGCTTGCTAAACACATGAAATAGGCTTTGGAAGAATGTATTCATTATTAATGTGGGTACCATAATGAATCTCACATCCTCAAACAGCCTGAATTCTAATTCATACTCAGTATGTTAGCTGATTATCTGATAAAGTTTGACGTCCATCTTACTTTAAAATTGTAAGATCATTAACCAAATATTAGACAATAATCATTATGGTGAAATTTAATAGCCACTGCCAACTCTTCAGTTTCCACTCAAGGGTTCTACTCAGTTCCTTTTTTGCTCATTGATTTCTTTTTGAGCATTTTCCTGAATACACACGATTTGTTTATTTGCTGATAAGGTTTCTCTAAATCTTTATGGTTTTCTATACATTCTTGGACAGGATATGCAGGCTCTCATCAACAAAATAAACAAGTCTATTGTTGCTCCATTACCCACTAAATACTCTGGTGCATTGTGAGTTTGTCCACATTCTTGCCTTCTTGTCAAACATGCATCTTCATTTGTTTCTTGTGAGCTTGACCTTATATCTTACTTCTTTACAGCCGAGGTCTTGTAAAAAGCATGTTGAGGAGAAATCCAGAGCTTCGACCTAGTGTAAGCCCTATTCTTTGCTTTGGATTTGCACATCTTACACTACTGGCATAAGTTGCTATTTTCGTTTGTCCCCATATCATGTACCTCCAACTGTAACCTCTTTCCTTGAGGGATACAAGATGTTTACAGTTATATCCTCATTTGGAGGGGAAAGAAATTTGCTTGCCTTATATCTCTTATCTTCAATCTCTGGTTGTCTTCTTGTTTCTATGTATTCTGGTAGATGAATATTAGTTTCACTTGCAAAAGCATTATTTCCAATTCTGCAGCTATATTTGTCTATCTACTGTTTGCTTTCAGAAGTAGATTATTACATCAATTATCATTGATCTTAGCAGAATAACAATCTAAACCAAATTTGTGCCCTATCAGAGTATTCATTTTGTATATTAAACATTCAATGTGTCTGAAACGTTGCTTGTACATTCATCTTTATTTGGTCAATGGGTCCCACTTTCGACATTGCCCTAAATGCAAATCTCCCACATTTATTATAACTGCTATATTATGCTTCTAGTTTATGATCATATATTTTGCAAAATGATATTTTCCTGGAAACAACGAATGATATTGTACTACCACTCTATTTTAGCGTTCAATCCCTTTGCTCTCTGTTTACGACACTGAAAACCATATTCATTCTAACTCTACGTTCTTGGACGTGTGAAAGAAAGAAGTTTTTGTCAAGTGAGGGAGCAAGAAAACCAGAGATATTTTTGGTGGCCATAATAGAAGAAAATTAACTGAGCACATGATCATTATTTATATCAAAGATGATGGTTTCAACAGATATGGAAAATATTTTATCAACATTTTATAATGTACTACTATATTATAACTATTGTTGCAGGCAGCAGAGCTTCTCAAGAACCACCACCTCCAACCCTATGTACTCGATGTTCATCTCAAGCTCAATTCCCCCAGGCGTAACAATCTTCCACGTGAACGGTCTGTAACAGAAAGAAAAGCCACCAGAAAAATTAGATTTTCCGAGCCCCACCAAGTTCCACCTCCAGTTTATAGAGAGAGACGTCTATCATGTGGAAATGACAGGACTCTAAATCCTAGTGTATCCGGAGCTGAGCAAAGTTATGATTCTTCCACACGAATAACTGGGAGTCCCCCTTCAAATATGCGTCCTAGAACTCAAGATTTTTTTGCTGGAAGCATGCTTGAAAGGACGGTCATTACAAAAAATGTTACTTCAAAAACCTACAAGAACAAGGCTACAGAACCAAAAGCGGCAACTGCTTCAAATAGAAAACCACGGCTCACAAAGAATCATGAACTGGTAAGATCATAAGATAAGTACCAGGATGCACGCATTTTACTTTCTGGCATTGTACAATATTACACTGTTGCCCCATATAAAGCTAACCTACTGTATTCATACTAATACAGCCGTCTTTTCCGTATGTAGTGCTTGATCATTTTTCATAGCAAATCATTGTTTACATGTAGTTTAAACGAACAGTGTACATGAGTTCATTCAGGTGCTTACTAGTGGATGTTATGCTCTGGATTCTCACTATAAGAATGTTATATGCAGCTTCCAACATCAAAAGGCGTGGTCAAGAGACCTGTTTCCACCACTCGCAGAGCTTCTCTTCCATTGTCAGAAAAGGATGCAGTACGTAAGTACCATTACAGGCCCAGTCTTGGTCCTCCTGGAAACATTGATTGTCTCAAGTCTCCAGATGTTTCTGTTAATGCCCCTCGAATTGACAAGATGATTGAATATCCTCTAGAATCCTATGAGGACTCTTATACTTTTCGCAGAAGCTCATTAGCATCTGTGCAAGGCTCCTCTAGTTCCCCACAGGGGGACCGTTCTATCATGAAAGATAAATATGCCATTGAGTATTCAGATAAATCTTGTAGACTGAGCTTCAATAATTGGCAAGGATTTCGCTCTACAAAACACAAGGATAAAAAGAATGGAAGTGATTATTCAGATCAAAATGCAACAGCTGGCGCATCAAGCCGAACATCATCAGACCTACGGCGCCATCGAGTTGACATGTCTTCCTACCGACAGCGAGCTGATGCACTAGAAGGTTTGCTTGAGTTCAGTGCAAGATTACTGCAAGAAGATAGAATTGATGAACTTGGGGTTCTGTTGAAACCATTTGGTCCAGGAAAAGTGTCTCCCAGAGAAACTGCAATCTGGTTGGCCAAGAGCATGAAAGAAAATACGGCCCTACCCGAAGATTTTTACCACTGAAGCATCATGCATGTATAGAATGTCTTTATGAAACATTTTCCAATGTTCTCAAATAGATCGCATGTAATGGATTAGGCAGAGGAGTCTGGCAGATTATAGTTTCGGAATTCAGTTAGGCCAACTTCAGGTTACTAGTCAAGTACTTAATCAGGATATGAGTAGTTGCAGATGAGATAGGAAATGCATTATCTGAAATATCTGCAGATTTGTTGCTCTCCATTATTATCAGAACTACTTTAGTGATCATTTATAATATTTGAAATTTTTTCTTTTATTTATATTGTTTAAATTTGATATTCAGTTCTTATGGTGCTCATCATGGTCGTGATGGAGTTCTAACCTTCATAATGCCTTCATTTGCAGAAACTGAATACAGCGATGAGGTATGCAGTTTACTCCAGAAGATTTGAGCTAATATCTGTGTTTTCCCTTTTTCATAGTGACAGATATAAAGTTGTACAATGATCTCCCTGATATATTCTAAGCTTCAAATCAAATTCTTTAAACTACTGTAGGAACCATATAGATAAAGTATTCCATTATTCTAGGTATCTAGAATAGCTTCCTTTTAGCTCAAGTAAACAGCAAGAGAAGAACATCAAGAACATAGGAAAAATATAATCACAGTGTCTTTTAAGCAGTTGAGTGCGATTTTTGGTCTCGTGTTTTCACCCTCACATTACTTGGATATTATGCATGTACTGATCCGTATGCTAATGCTCTCATTTTGTGTGATAAAAACTTCAATCATGCCCAAGGTGCTGAAGCTCAGTATAAGTTCATCGGAGGCTGCAGTTCGATACATGAAATCAGAAACTCGAGCCATTAAACAGTGCAGAAATGGAAAAAAAAAAACAAGAAAAAGAATGAGCACTCACCACCTCAAATGCTGTTAATAACCTGATATGTTGGGAAACACCAGCCATTGCTCTCATATAGGAATCACTATCTCCACTGTCAGTATATTTGTGAGAATGATACAGCTTGTTTAGCCAAGGGTACTGATTTTCTGTATCATTTTTCCAATCTACTGATGATGATCGCTTGCTTTTCTGCTTGGTGCCCAATTTAGGACGTTGTCTTGGTTCGCTATGTGATCTGGCTTTTGCTTCTGATGATCTTGTCTTATTCATATAATTTGGAACGAAGTTGGATGGTATATAGCTAGCAGAATGTCGTCTTGAATTTCTTCTTGTGATTTTTAAAGGATGTTCTTCGAGTTGGCCATCATAAGTTGTAGAGCTTGAATCTGTGAAAGATAATGTTGAAGGACTGGAACTCGTCTTTAGTTGGTATTCTCGTTGAGAGACTGAAAGACGGCCAGAACCACATATTCTTGAACCGTATTCCAATCTCTCAGAAGGTACATGATCTACGCGTGCGCTTCTGCTCTTTAAACCTCCATTTTCTGTGAAGCAATTTCTATCACCTGTATGCACCTGGAAGGTTTAAATGCAACATTTTGAATTATTTAATTGTTGGGAGTTCTTTTCCATTTTTAGCAGAAAATAAGATGACTTACACTAATCTCTTTTCCGATTTGTCTATCAGAAGGTGATGGCTCCCCATAGGATTTTCGCCTTCCCGACACCACGGATGGAACGTCTGCCATTTGGACCCTGTGAATCCGAGCTCTAACTTGAATCGCCATCACAGCATGGATGGACCTTAGAACGGTATTCATTTGTTTTCTTACCAAGTATCCCCTTGCTAAGGCTTGTAATTTCACTAATGCCCTCAAAGCCCGCAGTGCTCTCCTTGCCTATAAGTACATGAATTTCAGCTTCAATTTACATCTCTTCGAATTTAAAACACACACACACACACATGCAGCACATTGAATTACCAAATAACAACGATATGCAGCTTGTATTTTAGTAGCAGCTTCACATGCATTAAACTTAGGAGGCATCACATATTTTTGCAGAGTCCCGCATTCAAATGCGGATTGATTCGGCATAAGGATTGAGTCGAAGGATATGCTGCTTTTGTGGGAGATGGTGTTTGCTCGGAGAGACGCCCTGAAACTCCATCTCCTTTTCAGTTCAGGAGCACAAGTCAAGACCGGTGTGTCGGGACCTAAGGTGCAAGTTTTCTTAGCCTTGTCTTCTCTTTTCCCCATCAAGAAATTCCTTATCCATCTGCTCGCTTTCCCCATGCTTGACAAAAAATGCAGTTCCTTTAACCAAACTATCAAAAAATGGAAATAGAAGCTACACTCAGTTTAGCAAATAAATAGGTGACAGAAATCTAAGTGGCAAGAGTTGTTTTGTTTTAGGGTAAGTGGTAAAGAGTAGTCGACTAAATAAGAGTGTTGAGTTTCATTTTGACCTTAAAATAAAATGCGTTTTCTTAATATGTTTTGTGGGGTGGGTGGTTGTATGGCCTGCAGTGACTTTTCCTTTGGGTGCCATATGCCACATATCTAATCAATCCTTCCGGCTATAGTGAGATTTTGTTTGTTTGCTCTGGGTGATTTCAACCACTGGTTTATCATTCGGATTGTTGGCCTACTGGCCTTTTGGGCTTTACCAGAGAAGAAAGGAATCAAAGTGTGCGTTTTTGTGCATTTAATGACCAAGGCTGAGGAGACAATTTGGATTTTTGGTCCATGTCTCACCATCATTTATTTTGTGGGTCCCATGTCATTTTGGCATTAGATACGGAGCAGTTTATTTTGGGTTGAATTATATATTGATTTAAAAAAATTATTATATTTATAAATTGGTTATAATATTTTGTACCGAAGAATGCTTTTTTTCTGCACAGAACTAATTTGTAATTAATGTCAATTTTGTGAATTATTTTATAATTTTCCCATAAATTTTGATTTTTGATGAAAAGATTTTATCGAAGCAGTAATTGTCTCCATTAAATCAAAAGATTTTACCGATGCAGTAATTGTCTCCATTGCGCGTTGGGTCTGAAATACTTTTTTGGTTAATTTTATATAAATACACTAATTTTTACTCAACTTTTAATTTAATCATGAGTTCACGATTATTATAAAATATCTCAATCTTTTAAAGAGTTTTAATTCGATACATTTTTTTTCCGGCCATCAACTGATAACGTGTCTCGCCGGAGCGCGTGAAATGTTGTCACGTTGGCGTACACGTGTGAAATTTTTTTTTTCCACATCATATTATATATATATATATATATATATATATA
>JAPKLY010000102.1:543336-554904 GCA_026898435.1 Prunella vulgaris
AGAAACTCTATTGGAGGCCTTAGAACCAGCTTAATGTTAACGCAGGCTCTCAAATCATAAATACTGTATAAAACTTGAAGATGTGGTTACACAAAATTATGCTTAAAACATCTCCAACACCAAACTGAGACAACATAGGACTTACTCAACTATCTACAATGCTCGACGCACTTACACCACAAGCGTAGTTACAGGGTTTACAAGTCGTAGAAAAGATGAATCGGGAGTGACGAAATCATGGGACGAGAGCGAAGGAGACGAGAGTGCCATAGCAAACGAGCACACCAAGGACAGGACGTCCTTCGGCAGCACGGTCAAAATCGACACTCAATTTCAGTGAGGGAGCAAGAGTGAACTTCTTTATTTGCTCTTAAAACACAACATTATCAAATGGAGATTTGGTGCATGTGAGAGACTGAGAGTGCAAGCAAACAAAAGATATGTCCATAAATAAACACATATCTCATCTTAATAAACCAATCACTATTTATCCATTAAACAAAACACACTCTTATATTACATATCTATCTCAAGTTTCAAAATTATAATTTACATGGGTATACTAGAGCATGTCAAGAATCAATTCTTGCAACCACGATTGGTTGTCCAAAGGCATACTGCCCCTCCGAGAAGAGAAGTGGTAAGAATTGAAAATCAAACAAACTACTCCTCGAGATCGTCTGGTAAAAGTTCGTCTGAGCTCGATTCGAAATGGATATAAACTAGCTTGAACATATTATGTTCAGAAGAGTGAACTTTGCATGAACTCGAGCTCGATATTTAAAAAAAGACAAAACAAATGAAAATACTAAACTACTCTAGCTCAATTCGATTAAAACCCGTTGAATTTCGACTCAATTAACTATCAAACGAGCCCAAGCATGAATATCAAAGCTCGATAACAAGTTTAGAAACCAGTGCATTCGACACGGCTCGACTCATACACAATGCTAAGATCAATGCACAACATAGGATTAAAATCCCAATTGAAGTCAATGTCATGTTCACTCTACATCAAAATTCATAACAACCTGGTAATAAAATCTGGCAGTGTTACCAACATTAACATCTCCAAATGATGGTGGTGAGAGATGAAGTACCAGTTTGAAAAACTTTTTTAAAAAGCTGTTTTTAGAGTTCTAAAACAAGCACGAAATTCATTCAGCAGAGGGTGTCCAGATTAATCATATATAAAAACACACTACTTCCTCATATCTCTGCTTTTAATCTTTTGCAACAAATACTGTTTATGATAGAAATTCATTTACAAATAGTTGGAATCAGCCAAAAAAATCACTTTTAATTAGAAGAATTTCGATTAATTTGATTGTTGTATTTCTGTTCCTATATACACCCTTAAATGAACAAAACTACAAAAAATGAAAACTTTATAACTTCTGGAAAAAAAAAAAAAAAAACCCTTATGAATGTTAATAGTCTTTTAAACCATTTAGTGTACATTTTTCCCATTTATTTTCAATAAAAAAACACAACATATTCGTTACAACAAAATCAATGAAAACTAAAGAATCAGCAAAAAAAATCCCAATTCTCACCGCTTCATCTTCACTTGGTCTTGACACTCACTCCGGTACTGCCGGCGATGATCACCGCCGTCGTCATATCCAGGAACAGGCCGTGCTCCACCACCCCTTCCAAAGCCGCGATCTCCTTCCCCGCCGCAGCCGAATCCCTAATCGGAGTCTTGAAATACAAATCCACAATGTAATTCGAATTATCCGTAACATAAGGCTTCCCATCCCCATCCAATCGCAGCTTCGCATCGCACCCTTCTTCCTTAAACATCTCCGCCAATCTCACCAGATTATAATTCCAGCAAAATTGCACCACTTCGACCGGCATCGCAAGCCCAGATCCGCCCAATCCCAACACCAATTTCGAATCGTCGACGACGACGACGAATTTATCGGAGGCGGCCTCCACCATTTTCTCGCGGAGGAGGGCTCCGCCGCGGCCCTTTACGAGGTCGAGATTGGGGTCCACCTCGTCGGCGCCGTCGATTGCGAGGTCGAGGTGTGGGTGGGCGTCGAGGGTGGAGAGGGGGATGCCGAGGGCGGCGGCCTGTTCCTGGGTCCGCTTGGAGGTGGGGACGCCGACGATGTCGGTGAGGGCGCCGGATTTGAGGAGGGCGCCGAGCTTGTCGACGACGAAGGCGGCGGTGGAGCCGGTGCCGAGGCCGAGGACCATGCCGCTCTTGACGTACTCGACGGCCTTGTCGGCGGCGAGCTTCTTGAGGTCGTCCTGGGTGAGGACGGGGGCGGAGAAGGCCTTGATTGAGAAGTTGGGGCGGAGAAGGCCTCGGGTAGGGTTGCGGCGGCGGAGGGAGGAGATGAGCGGGGTTGGGGAGATGAGGGATAAGGTGGCGACCATGGTTGGAGAGGAGAGGAGATTGATGATGTGGGAGTGAGTATGATCCTCTCCTGCCTAATCTACTGGTTCAATAGGAGTGTGCCTTTTCACTTGAGCTTTGGTTGGTGGGTGTGCGCGGTTGCGAGAAAGTCGGGATAGTACGAAGAGCAATTCTACCGTATCATAGAACACAAATATAATTAATACCCAAATGTATTTTTCACAAAACACAAGTCAATAAAATATTAAAAACTATCACAAAATAACATTGTTCAACTTTTAAATAAAATATTAAAATAACAAAATACTACCTCCGTCCCGGAATTACTTTCATAGTAGTTTTAGACACGCGAACCAAGGGAAAGTAAATATGTGGGTGTAAAGTTAAATAATAAAATAAAAAAAGTGTATTTTGTTGACTTTTGTGAGAGAGAAAAGTTTCTTTTTTTAGTGTGTGAAAGAAGAGTTGGGACGTCCAAATAAGGAAAGTGTGAAAGTAGTTTTGGGACGGAGGGAGTATATCGTAAGGATAAAGTAATAAGTAGTTCAATAAAAGGAACATCTAAAGACAATTGTTGTTCAATTCCAAGTACATACTCTTCATCATCAGATTCAAACTCATCATCAACACTTATTTCATCATCATCAGATGAGAAATCATCCTCGTCAAGCTCTTTAAGTCGAGAAGTCATGCCCGAGGTTGAGTCAATGTCTCCCTCAACAACACCATCATCATCAATCAATCCACCCCCAACAATCCATTCTTGAGCATAACTTGCATCATTTTTTGCTAATAAAACTTTCACATCTTTTGCGCTTGTTCATCAATTTTGCATTAAAATTGACATACACATGGTTGTTTAATTGTTCGGCTAGGCTTAGAAGCTTGTTTCTTTTCTTCGTGTGTATCTAAAAAGGTTATAAATTTGTCTTTAACTTTTAAAAAAAAATTATAAACCTCCGCATACTCCTCCTCTGTGGCCGTTATTTCCGCCTATTCTTTATGGCCGTCTAGACGGGACCTAATACCCTAATCATTTTTCTCAGCAGATTTGGACTAGGCGTCGGCCGCTGGGGGCCGCCAAGCGCCTAGGCGGGGGCCATTTGCATCCTTAGTAAAAAGTAATAAAAATAATAATAAAAAAATAAATAATAATTTCTAAAAAAATAAAAAATAACTGAAAAAAATAACAAAATGAACAACATAGTGTAGAACGGAAAAAATACACGAAAAACAATTGCACTACCTACCAACTTAGAAACAATCGATAATATTTAAAAGTACACATTTGAATTGCAAATATACCAAGACACCTACTCATTCATATAATCAAGGATGAAAATATCGCGAAATATCGAGGATATATCGCAAATTTTGAGTATGCGATATGGATATTAGGGTACAATGTATTTTTTACAAAATATCGTGGATATATAGCAAAATATCGATAACGATATCGGTTCACTCGTAGTACAAAATTAATTGAAAATCGGGAAATATCGCAGATATATCGCACTACATAAAAAATCGCAATTTTTTCTTTTTTTATATTTTTATACAATTTTCAAATGATAATTTTTTTTTAGTGATTGTATATTCTTTCATATGCTTCTGACACACATTCGAGTTCACAATTTGGTTGGAATACTCAAAATGTGTTTCAGCATCCATTTTCATATCAACAAAATCATTGGGTTAGTGCACACTATCCAATCTATGGTGAAACAGTTGGAAGAGATAGAGAAACATATGAATGACATGTGCATAACTATATGCTGGATTATTCTAATGCAATGAGTTGATACCAATATTGTTTGGACAAAGATGGGATTCCATCTTCAATATTTGAACCTCATAGGTCATCATTTTGGTACTAAATGTATTGTTTCATATAATTCAAATCATCTTTTATTGTATTATGCATTATATTATTAATTAATTAATGTCAGACAATGATTATATAGTCTATTATCTATTTATTTGCTTTAAACATGTCAATTTTTTGTGATCTTAAATAAAACATATGCATAATAACATGCTACAATAATCCCTAAAATTTCATATTAAATTTTCAAAATTTTAATAAAATTTCTGTTTTTTTTTTTTTTTTTTGCGGTATCGATATATCCATCGATATTTCCGTAAATTTAAGGTTGCGATATTACTTGCGATAGCGATATTTTCATCCTCGCAGATAATTGAGTTGTTCTTTGATGATTATTACAATACGTTACTAAAACATCTAAAATAAAGCAAAATAAACGGTAGTTTATTTTACGAATGAAGAAGTCTATGTAAAAGTATTTAAGTACAAGGATCGCAGCGAGGCGTGCAGCACAATGCAATACAACAGAATATGGAAAATCTATTACTGAATAAGTCCAGCATGTATGTAGTGCTCAACAGCATCAACAAGTGTTTCTTTCAGTGGCCTGAAGTTCCAACCAAGTGCTTCTAGTTTCTTTGAACTGAGTTTCAATAGCTCCTTCCCCTCTTTGAAGCTGCAAGCCATGTAAAAGAATAATTGAAGGGGTTCGAATATTCGAGCAAGACCTGTTTCGTCTTGGGAGTTCATGATACATAATGGCGCAACATCCTCTATTATACCTCTCAAATGAATGACATGTAAGACGCGAGGGTTGCAATTAACGAGATGATGATAGGTTCGGGTTAATTACACCTCTTACATGTCATTCATCTAGTGAGGGTTTGAAGATGTTACACTATTATATAACAGGTCAACTGTGCATTCATAGTGGTAAATTCCAGGAAGAAAGAAGGAAGATTATTACCTCTTGGGATAGTTACCATCAGGGTAAATTTCCTTGAGCATTTGCACCAAATCTTGAGCCATGACCAGGTGAGGCGAGCATATGTATCTACCTTCGGCTTCAGGCTTCTCATACAAGAATTTTACAGCTTCAGCTGCATCACGTACATCTACCATCTTCCGAAGGTTGTTTTCCAATTCCTCAACTCCTCCTATACAAGGCACGACGTTCATGTTGTGTGAGATCATTTGGTGAGAGTGACTCAAACAGAACCATCAAGTACAAGTACCCTGTAACTTCGTCTTATTTCCCCTCAAAATCAAATTCATAACTTATGAAATCACAGTGATTTCATGAGTTACAGAAGGCATGGTTGGCAGTAAAACCATCAGGAAGAATGCTGCTAAGAAGGTTTAAATGTGCATTTATTGCAGAAGACCTCAAGATTTAGGAGGAAGCTTGAACTACGTGTATCCAATTAAGAATTATGCTAGAAATTAAGAAAGGGCGAAGAATGGATGTGTGCAAGCATCTGTGTATTTATGTGAAAATTTTCCCGTAAATATGTAGTCAAGTATAACGAGGCATAATGCATAAAAACTCATATATGCATGGATGAACCCAAAATCAATAACTATGCTGCAAAAGATGATCAACAGCAGAGGCTTACAAACCTACAAATTATAGAATTTTAGATCATAAATTGGAACCCACAATCAACAGCTATGCTGATGATCAACAGCAGAGGCATATAATCGCTACATCTCCAAGAATGTATCACCTCCTTTCTAATTATCTGTTTGAATTTATCTATTCACACAAATCAATTTTTATTAATTAGAATATCAAAGAAACTATTAAATCCTTATTTATTGCTGCTTGATTAATTAAAAAAGCTTATAATACAAGAAGAATGGTTAGTATTTATTAAAGGTGTTGGACAAAAAAACTTTTTGTTGATATTAGCGAAGTGACATATATTAGGAATATTTTGGATAGAATCAAACAGATAATTTAGGAAAGAGTAGAACATTGTTTAGAACAAACCAAAACGAAGCAACGAGTGAAAGGAAAGATAATGGTGGGAGTAAGTACCATTCAACAGCTTAAGAATAGACAAACTGCTAGCATTAATTGTATTTTGCAGCATGGGTCCGACCATATGGCTTGGGCACATAGTCACAAGGTTGAGCCCGTTCTTCTTCGCGTATTCCAACGCCTCAGCCTCGGCCACAGTTTTCGAATAACAATACCAGTTCTGTTTACACGAGATCAAGAAATCAAGTTACCAAGTGCACAAATTTGAAGTTTGAATCTGCACTTTAAGTAAAATACATCATTGAATTACATTAGTAGCCTTGCAGTATTCCTTGTCCGACCAACAACTCTCGTCTATCACACTATCATTTGTCAAATTGGGGTTCAGGATAATCGCAGCAGCCGATGATACAACCACAACACGCCGGACTTTCGTCTCAGAACATGCTTTTAGCACATTTAGAGTACCGTTCAAAGTAGGTTCGACCAGTTCCACCTGCAACAGTATATCACCAGATATATAGTCACACCACTATGTGAGGATATGTACACACACATACATATATATAGTTTTGATATGGAGCCAGGTGGTGGGTTTCGTATAAATCCCACCATCAACATAAACGATTTGTACCATGCTATGGTGTACAAATTTTTCTACGCAAGTGTTTGGAAAGAAAACCCACCATCACAACCATTGCATATCTCTATATGTTAATATTCTAAAACCAAATTGGGCACGATGTATTTAGTTCTCCAAAATTTCAATAACAAGTTCTATATCATTCATTTAACTTGCAGTTTGGGTAAAAAGTTTGCAATCATGCCTCGGGGTTAGATACAGAGCTAGGAGGAACGGGGCTTGCAATGTGGAGAACTCCATCACACCCTTTAACTGCTGCAAGAATGGAGTCGAAGTCCAGTAAATCTGCCTTGACGAGTTTCAGATTTTCAGCTGCATTTTCCATACTTCTCAAATGAGCATATTTATCATCCTCTGCAATATACACGAGGAAAGCTCAATATGCTATCTTTTGATGAAATTATCTACACGCACATACACTAGAATAAAACCCATCTGTCATGCTCTGTTCACATGATGCCTTCACACTATTAGCATGATACATTGTATGGTATTACGGTGCAACGATACACATTAGATCTCATCTATCTTTCACGTTTTCAGCACTCTTAGGAAAATTCTAGTGATTTCAATTGTGGGCTATACATGTCATATGCTCTGTACTCAATTGCATCACAATATAATGGAAATATCCTTTTTCAATATCTTCATGCACTTTCTTCTTAAAATCCACATCTTTCAAGACATTGCATCCACATCAACTATCGTTGTCCCAATCAAACAATACACAACAAAATTCTTACATCGCATATGCTCGTAAAAGTGTAATTGAACAAACATTGAATTGAATAAAACAGTACCCAAGGATTCACAAGAGGCTAAATATTATTCCAGCTAATCTAACCAAATCAAACCATATTATCATTTACAAAGTGTTCTAAGTGAGTTAAGTAAGCTCCACGCCTTTTCTCCCTTGTATTCCAACTCAGCACTTGCTTCAATTATATTATCAGTAGCAAACAAGATCACACGATAAACATTTTGCGTCTTCCATTAAAGTGTTGATAATGACCTTTAACTCGGTTTCGCCTCTTAAACTAGACTCTACGGGACAGTATTCAGATCCACTCAATTTTGTATTTAATATAAGAGTAATTATAATCTAATTTAATAAGGGAAGTTCCTGCAAATCGGTAACAAAACTGATCATGAAAAACTGAAAACGGAGAGGAATGAGACCGACCGAAACAAAATTGGAGAAGGGGCAGAAGAATGGAGAAACCAAATACCAGGATTTCTGACGGTGCCATGGACAGTGTATCCGTCAGCGAGGAGGAGCTTGATCACCCACGAAGCAAGGAACCCTCCGGCGCCGGTCACACACACGCTGACACCTTTTCCGGCCATTTTCGCAATAAATTCGAAATGAAATGAAATTGCCACCGATAGACGCTGCGAATTGATGCTGCAAGCACCAGATCCATGGTGTATTTTATAATTTATGGCGGCGCCCACACACGACGACCGATGCTATGTGCCGCGTTGAAGAAATGCTTTTTCTTTTTAAATTGTATTTGTACTTTGCTTTATTCTTTTAAAAAGACAGTTCCTCTATCTTTCTGAATGCTGCTAGAACCTTCTTAAATTCTAGATCACACTAAGACCTTTTTTATTCTTTTACTACCTCCTCCCATATTACCTCAACCCGGGTCTTTTTTACAAAAAAATCTAGATACACATATTAAAAGAAATATAGAATTTATGAATATAAAGTTAAATAATAAAATATATTTTATTGACTTTTGTGAGTGTAAATTAATTTTTTTAAGGTGTGAAAAAATAATTGGGACATCCCAAAATAAAAAATGTGAAAAAAAGAATTGGGAGAAAAGGAGCATTATTTTTCTTTAATTTATTATATATTATTAATAATTAATTTTATTTTAAAATTTACTAATAAAAATTATTATTTTTACTGTTATTTTTTAATTAACATGAAAAAAATTACCACAGAATTAACATGTAAAAAGAATAATTTCTAATTTTGAGTATTTAGATAATTAATAAATAATATTTTTTTACAATTAATTTTTAATTAACATTAAAATAATAATTTTGAACGTTTAGATAATTTATAATATAGAAAATATGGATTATTTGGATTTAAATGAAGAGAAATTATAGGAAAAGATAGTAACTTTTAATGTGTTCCAAAATACATGAAAAGTGATCTCTATTTATACAGAATGAAAAAATATGAATTTTAATTATTTTTAATAAACATTTTTGTTTGTCAAAGAAAAACAATTTTTGAGATAAAATACATTATACAAAAAATATGGTATAATCAATCAATAGCTAACAAGTATCATCAATTAAATGGTCATCCATAGTTGAATGGAAATGTTGTCGGGCAGCACTGGTGGACGCCCACTTCTTTTCCCAATTTTATTTTTTTATTTTTTTCTTTTATGTTTTTGTCTTCTTTTTACTATCAATGCCCAAATTTGCTGATAAACTTGGACTAAGTGATAGAACAGTGCAAAGTTTACTTATAAAAAATTAATACAATTATATTAATTTATTAATATTATTAGACTTATATAATATGATTCATTAAGTAATTTTGAAGACCAAAATACAAATAGAGATAGATTTTTTTTTTTAATTTTAAAGAGGTACAAAATTTAATGTTGTTCATTCTTTTTATTACATACTTTTACTGCTTTAACAAAATATTTCAATGAACATATTTTTCAGTGAGACGTATCTGTATTATTAAATTTTTTTATTATACTACATATGTTGTAATTGTACTATATTTCTCGGCCTATTTTTCGAGGGACATATTATTAATTTGAAACACGTCTGTACTATTGAAATTTTTATTATAGTACACCTTATTATATTTGTACTATAGTGAACTTCTTATTATAGCCAAATCAATATCAAATTGTCAAAAAATAGTAGCATGTGACTGACACGTGAACAAAATGTCATTATTTAATGCAATTTTTGGTCATTTGTTATTTGAATTGTTAAACGACTAAATTGAAAATGTAAATAATTAAGGGACGAAAATTATATTAATCACACAAAATTAGAAAACTATATTTTCAAACTTGCAAAATTAGAACGCTGTCTTTACATACATTTGAGATTAGAATAATATCTTTTATATTTGGCAAAATTAGGTCAAGTTTTAAAGTCCAATTTATTTGGCCAAACAAATAAATTTTAGCCTAAAATTTGCCAAAAATAATAGCTAGTGTTCTAATTTTGCATGTAGCCTGTAGGTATAGATATTGTTCAAATTTTACAGTATAGATAGTGCCTTAATTTTGTAAATATCCATTAAATAGTGCCCTTAAAATACTTTTCCTTATATATTCAAATAGATTTAAAACATAGACAAACACTTATATACAAATTTCTACGGATCTAAGATCCGTAGAAATATCTACTTTTTAAAATTCGCGGGTCTAAATCGGGTCGGGTCGAATTTGAGTATTTTTTTTTTCAAAATTCGCGCAGCTTGTGATTTTCGCTCCCAGGTATGTTACAGTTGGGGCAAATGCATGTTACTTTAAGGCAAAACGTGTGTTAAAACCAAATTAAATGTTGTTTTCTACACATATTCATTTATTTTTGTAGAAGTAAATATTTTTCATGCAATGTAACACATGTATATGTTACATTGTATGTGTAACACATATTTATTCTTAACAAAAATACATTTTATCCTATAGTAACACATATATGCTCATATAATAACACAAATTGAGGAACAAATATGTGTTACAATTAGAGTAAATATGTATTACTGCAAATTTATGTTACAATTGGAGTAAATTTGTGTTACTGCAAATGTGTGTTACATCTAGAGTAAATGTGTGTTACAATTAGAGTAAATGTGTGTTGCTGCAAATGTATGTTACAATTAGAGTAATGTGTGTTACTGCAAATGTGTGTTACAATTAGAGTAAATGTGTGTTACTGCAAGATCAAATGTGTGTTACTGTATGCACAAACATTTATTTATCCTTATAAAAATATATATTATATTTTATATAACATATATAAGGTATTAAATGATGTATTAAGTAAATGAATAACATATTATTAACATAAATCAACAAAGAGAATAAAAAATAAATTAAGTAACACATATTTATACTTGCAGAAATACATATTTTCTTTATAGTTACTTGAAAAGTAAAAAAATTAATTTTTAAGAATTAGTAACACAGATTTTGCCTAATTGTAACACTCATTTGCCCAAATTGTCACTAGTACAAATTCGGGCTTGGAGAGCCCTTATTTTTCCACTTAGAGGGCGGTTATAAGGGCTCTCCAAGTAAAAGTTATACAAGTGTAGAGACAACTTAGAAAGCGGTTACAAACCGTTGTACAAAAAAATACCTAGAAACAAAAATCTGGCTTAAAAAGCGATTTTCAACCGCTCTCCAACCTTATTTTATTAAAAAAAAACAAAAAAAAATGGTTCGTACGCCTGTTTCACCAAAAAGAGAGAAACGTGTCCTTTTCGTGACCACTGACCACCATCTTCATCTTTTAATTCAAACCACAACCACCATAATTGACATCGGCTACTACGTCGCTACCATCGTCGCCTTTGCTCTCTGCCGGGCCGACCTCACCCCCGCCCAGTGCCGCACTTTCATCCGGTCCGTTGCCCCAGACCTGAACCGGATCTGCCAGAACTAGCCACTGCCCACACCTTGTCGAAGCACCCCACCGGAAATAATGGCGATTGAGCCATCAATCGCTAAACTTTGTTCACG